>CAWUHX010000113.1:610626-1048541 GCA_963922205.1 Romanomermis culicivorax | reverse complement strand
AGCAGTGGTATCAACTGCAGAGTACTCCAACAATTTTCAAAAGAAAATGACTGTCAGACATTGTTATGCTTTTCTAGTCTCTTTTAGCTACAGTAAACCACATTTTTTCAGGGTCTATTCGGCATTGGGTTCTTTTTATATACCTCTGGCTATCCATGATCGGCCTTTACGTCAAAATTTACCGTGTCGTAGTCAAAGGGAGAATCAAATAGCCGTATCTGGTGGTAGCAGTGATGGTTCTTGCAAAGCGTGAGCCTATTTATTTGCTTTCCTTTCCTTTCCTTTCCTTCCTTTCCTTTCCATTCCTTTCCTTTCCTTTCCTTCTTTCTTTCCTTTCCTTTCCTTTCCTTTCCTTTTTCCTTTCCTTTCCTTTCCTTTCCTTTCCTTCCTTTCCTTCCTTCCTTTCCTTTCCTTTCCTTTCCTTTCCTTTCCTTTCCTTTCCTTTCCATTCCTTTCCTTTCCTTTCCTTTCCTTCCTTTCCTTTCCTTTCCTTTCTTTCCTTTCCTTTTCTCTTTCCTTTCCTTTCCTTTCCTTTCCTTCCTTTTTCCTTTCCTTTCCTTTCCTTTCCTTTCCTTTCCTTTCCTTTCCTTTCCTTTCCTTTCCTTTCCTTTCCTTTCCTTTCCTTTCCTTTCCTTTCCTTTCCTTTCCTTTCCTTTCCTTTCCTTTCCTTTCCTTTCCTTTCCTTTCCTTTCCTTTCCTTTCCTTTCCTTTCCTTTCCTTTCCTTTCCTTTCCTTTCCTTTCCTTTCCTTTCCTTTCCTTTCCTTTCCTTTCCTTTCCTTCCTTTCCTTTCCTTTCCTTTCCTTTTCCTTTCCTTTCCTTTCCTTTCCTTTCCTTTCCTTTCCTTTCCTTTCCTTTCCTTTTCCTTTCCTTTCCTTTCCTTTCCTTTCCTTTCCTTTCCTTTCCTTTTCCTTTCCTTTCCTTTCCTTTCCTTTTCCTTTCCTTTCCTTTCCTTTCCTTTCCTTTCCTTTCCTTTCCTTTCCTTTCCTTTCCTTTCCTTTCCTTTCCTTTCCTTTCCTTTCCTTTCCTTTTCCTTTCCTTTCCTTTCCTTTCGAATGTGACGTCAGCAAAATACTCTACAAAATGTGTTTACTGTAACTATTATGTCTTGCTTTTTTTGCAGTGAAGGCGACAGTCGGACTAGCGAAAAATTGTCTAAAAAACGTTCATCGATTATGCAAATTTGGCAACACAAGAAAGGTAATCGGCCAACGGCACGTCGTATCGTCGACCACCGCCGCCGCCACCGACGTCGGTGCACATGCGAACATCGAGCGACAGCGGCAATGGCCGATACCGCCGCGGAAGGGACGACGACCAGGACAGTGACGTCAACGTACACGCTTACGCGTCGCAACAAAATTCCGATCGGCGGACGAATAAAAATAGCGGCTACCGCTGCAGCGACTGGACGCCGATCAATAACGGAGGAACGACGGCCGCGACGACGGCGGCTGAACGTTATTCAACTTGGTGTCAAGAGGAAGATGAATTTTTTGAATTGAAGGTACAGTATATACCACAGTATATTTTTTCTCCAAATGAGCCATGAACGATGTTCATGAGAATAAAAAACCTGCACCGTATATAATGGTATGTTTTTCTTGAAGTTCTTGTGAATTTAAGATTAGAAAGCAAGTACTATTTAACATTTTCGCTACTTCCTACTAAACCATATGTCCCATTGAGACTGTTCAACTAAACCGAAATCCTACGGTAAAAGCCTAGTGCAAGTGTTTTTTTGTCATTTTTCAATTTACAAATTGACTGCAGCAGCTCTACAAAAAAAATCAATTCGCACTGCGTATTTTTGAAACGGCAAGTCCAGCTAACGAAGGAAAGTAAGTTCTAAACCGAAAAATTGATAATCTTATTACTGTAGTAAATTGGAAAAAATTTCTGATTCGCGAAAGGCGAAGGGACGAACTGATAATTTTCGTTTCAAGCGTCAAAAATTCTAGACCAGTGCAGGTAGGCGTTGACACCCGTTCTATCTGAATCGGAAATGTAGTTAAACCTGTTTTTTATGTCGACCAGCCATATAGAATCCGACGTTTTTGCAACAACTCGAAGTTTTTCACTGTGTCAAAATTTCATGCCTAAATAGAGCTTAATTTTTTGGTTATATCTAAGTAAATGAACTAGTATAGATTCGAGAAATCTGACTAAAAAATTTTTTTCATAAAATCATACAACTTCGAGGATATCTTCAATGTCGAAAGACAGATTGTCATACCAATCGGTAGATTTTGACAAGTTGAACATAAACGTATAAAAAACTCAAAAGAATGTTATTCATAATGCTTAGAGTATGCTCAACGTTTCAGAATTTCATAAATGCATATTTCTAAAAGTATGAAGAACTTGATACTTATCTACAGGTGTAAATCAGTTCTTTTCAATAGTATTTGTTGCATGCAAAGTCGTATCCCAATTTTTGAAAAATTTATATGGTACAAACTGTTTTACAACAGTAAGCCTTTTTGTCACATTCTCGATATAATCTGATTTCATCGTTCGAAATTACTGTATCTCATTTTCCTTTTTTTCAAGAACATTCGTCCCGATGCCTCTACGACATCCAAAGAACAACCTAGTATATCTTTAAACGAAAAAGACGAAGACGATGATGATGAGGAAGGAGAAGAATATCCTTGTTCAAGGATCATTCACCGCCATGGATCGAAGGAACGAGATTCTAAAAATTCTTTTACGAAGAAAGACATTCTTCTTATTCACGAAGAAGAATCGACTAATGAAACTAATGAACACAAAATTTGTACCAATACTAATAATAATATATATTCGCCCTCGTCCAAATTTAGTATTATAAAACAAAATCGATTGGTCAAATTTAGTCGAAATTGTTACAGTAATTTTAACAACAATAAGAGTAATAAACGGCCTAAAATCGAACGTTTGTCTCATACGGAAATTTTGGCTCGGAAAAAACAATATTCGGCTTTGTTGGCCGAATTGTGCCGACAATACGGTACGATTTCCGGCGCCGAATTGGTGGCGCCGACGGTCAAAATGAGCAGGTGGGTGGTGGTAAAATCAGAGCATGAAAAGCAGGTACAATTATCAAGTGAAAACTACAGTAAGAACGGGTGAATTGGCCATAAGCTAGAAAAGTCAATGAACAATTTCCGATATCTTGTAGGCAATTGAGTCGACATTTATTGCAGTTAAATCGGTTCTACAGTAAACATAGAAAATTTTACCTATTGATCATTCAGCCAGATTGACTTCCCGCATTAGTGACGAGAATTATGAAACTCTAATCTGTGTGAAAAATCACTGCTTGTTGTGCAGGTCTTTCCTTAAGAGGCGTAAGAAAAGATTGGGTCTGAACTGACCTGTTAGAACTGATACCTTGGCTAAGCCTCGGTGATTAGTGCAACAGTCCGTTTGTCCCCAGACCTACAACAACAAAGATAAACTTTGTTCTAAATACGGGGGCCTTACCAAAGACCTCCGCAGTCTCCTAGATGAGACAAGGAATCCCCTCAGGGATAAACTTACTTGGGTATAACCCGAAAGGGGTTTCCCAAAACTTACCTGATGTAAGCCGGCGCCTGGGCCTCTGGCCCTCCGCCTTCGTCGACGCGGATTATCTAAATAAATACACGAATATGTATAGCAATAAGTCCGGCGAAATATGTAAAAAGAATGTGGGTATGCCACAGTGCAATACTCATAAAAAACACAAGTTGCTGGGAAATTTGTATTTGGGGACGCCAGCAATAAAAACCAAAAATATAATAAAAAACGATATTAAGTGAAGAATGATTTCACTTTCACTTTTCGTCTTTCTTTGGCGCTCCATTCTATGCAAATGTCTGCGCCGCTGGTCGTCCCTTTCGTCGATTTGCATGTCGATTTCCCCACACGAATTGGCATCAACAGGGTGCCCAACATCCCTCGCGCGTCGAAACCGACCTACGGGAGGTAGAAAAAAAACTTTTGGCCGGGTTACCCCGGCATTAAAAAGAATTAATCAAAAAGAAAAAATCTACAGCTCCGGCTGACTCCTGATAAACAGTTTGTCTCACCGGACTCCCGTTTCACAGTCTGTCCTAATAGAACTCCTGTGCTGGTTGTTGGACACAACGAATACCAAGGGCTTCGCCGCAATGGCTGGCAAGTGACGTCCATTTTGACCTCGGCATTGATGGAATAACCTCCTGCCCTAAGGAGTATGACGTAAACGTCGGTGCCGGATGTGTGGTCGGCTTCGGGCTCGGCCGCTCGGTCTGCATGCTGTGTCAATTCGTTGGCCGTGGGTCTAACCGCATGCAAATCGACTTCCCGCGTCTCTATTTTTTCTAAATTAAACTAAAATACGAGATTATATGGCGATACAAAAAGAGGACGCGGGGTTGTACGGATATCACAAAATTTAAAATGCGCTAAAAAATTTGAGCAAGAATGTGGCCAAAAGTTAAAATATTTTTTACAGTTGCGTTTTTGCACCGGTTTTGTCAAAAAAGAGATTTTTTGATGGCCAGCAGCACCGAAAATAATGTTTTTGGATTTTTTGTTTTTTGATTTTTTTTTTGGATTTTTTGTAATTTTATTAGTGTTTTTGGGTTTTGTGTTTTATGAAATAAGTAAAAATATATGTACGAAAAAGAAATTTTTGGGCCAAAATTATGCTGCTATTTACTGCTGCTGCCCGCCGCCTCGGTAGCCTCCTCGAGGTCTACCTTGATAGTACCCCCTCTGACCTGGTTGGCCTCGGGTCTGACCTCCATCGTGGCCTCTATTTTGGCCTTGTTGGCTTCCGCCGCGTCTACCTAGCGGCATAAAATTCGGATTATGAAATTGAGCATCCGGGTCTTGACCTTGGTGTTGCCAGGTTCCTCGGCCTCTGTAAGGTCGCTGAGGGCGCCCTCTGAAGCCTCCCCTGGGTTGACCTTGGTCATACCCCGGTCTAGCCCTGTACGGGGCCGGGTTTGAGAACATATCGTCTCTCCCCTGCTGCCTTTGACCACTGCTAGTGGAGCTGCTGCGTTGTGGTTTTTGTGTCCGGTAAGTTGAATTAAGAGATTTAGATGAAATTGATTTTGACCGAGAAAGCGGACTTTTGTAAGAAGTGCTAGCAGCTTCACTATATGACCTCTGGCTGGTCGTAGCCGATGATTGTTGTATCATCGGTGGTTGTTTCTTAGCCGGAGGGAGTCTAGGCACTTTGAACTTACTCGGGCTCTTGGCAGCCGTTCGCTGAAATTTATCAGCTTGCGACCTGTCATCGCCTGGTGCCTTCCTCTTAACACCCATCTGGTTTAACCTTTGCGAGCCCATAAAAATATACTGATTAAAGGCTGCAATGTAGACATCGTCTACGCGGTTTCCCTGGGCCTCAACGACTAGTTGTCTGTTCGCAAACGAACACGCCTGGGCATACCACCTACCAATTGCCATTGGCGTGATCGGAGCGAAGTCCAACTGAAGAAAAATCATTAGGGTCACATACCTAATGGCCGTAAAGACGTCTGAGGCATCGTAGTCCTGAAGCCATCTGGGGATGAGAATTAAAATTATCCATTCCCAGATCTCCTCAGGGATGCGCTCTCCGTCGAACATAAATCCGCCTTGCATTTCGAATTGCTGGCGGTAATTTTCGTGAATCTCGGCCATGGCATCATTGACCATTCTGTAAATTATCGGCCGTTCTTGCCGATCAAAGGCGAAGTAATTGGCGACCTCTGGATTTTCAAATGAGATCGGCCCAATTAAACGCCTTTGTTCCCGTTGCCACTCCCAATAGTCAATCAGAGTTTCGGCCAATTGACCAGGAGTGACAAACTGCTGTGGTTCCCTCTCGGGTCTAGTAGCTACCACATTCAGTTTGACCTTCTTGATCAATTTTTCCTCCGATTCAAGATCGGGCTTCACCAATACGCTTCCCGCAGGTTTGCTACTTCTTGCGGTATAGCTGGAGGGCACGGATTTACTTTTGCCAGAAGAAGTACTAACCTCTCCGCCGGTTTTCGATACCGTTCGCGTCTGAGTGTACGATGTTGTCGCAGTGGACCCTGTTGTCCTATCCGATTTTGTCTGGCCTATGGAGGTCTCCGTTCCCGTTTGACTTTTTGAAGTCTCCGTTCTCGTCTGACTCTTTGAAGTCTCCGATCTCGACTTTTGGCTCGTCGAGTATTGCGGGGTCGTCGTTTCTTCAGCCGTATCGTAGGCGTCGTTTTCGGATCCGGTGGCGGCCGCTCCTTGTTGCTGCTGTCCCTGAGCTGCAAGTCTGCGTCGCTTGGCCTTACCTATCCTCTTTCTACGCCTTACCTTTTCTCTTGCTAGATGTCGGATAAATTTTTCCGACATCCCTTCAGCTAACATCCGCTGAACTTTGTCTGGGGAATAAATTCCAGGAATACCTTCCTCAGCAATTCTTCCCCTCCGCATCAGCTCTGTCGCTGCAATGGCTGAATCTGAGCTATCGTCGGCTAGTGCCTGCTCCTTCAGTTTCCTCTGGATTGCCCTCTGACGCAGGAATTCCTGCTGCGTCAGCCTTCTCTGTTCCTGAATTTTGGCCTGTAGGGCCTCTTGCTTCGCTTGACGGTCATGATCCTTAGGATCTTTGGCCTTCACAGGTATCTCCTGGGATGCTTCCTGCATCTTCTCCAGTCTGACATCGATCCCTGACATTTTGGTGACTGCTTCGTCAATTTGAGTCTGGATTTTTTCCTCCTCAAGAGCCTGTTTCTGAGTTTTGGCCTCCATCGCATCCTTATTCTCTGATGTCTGGCCCTCAGATTCGAGGATTTCACCCTCTTCTTCTTCTTCTACATCCTCCTCTGAACTGGACTCAGAGTCTGAATTTCGTATCTTCGGCAACAGCTGTTTTACTTTAGCCGGCAAAACAGCTGGTGCTGGAGGTACTGATTGCATTATGGTGACAACCTCTGGCTCAGGCTCGGCCGGTTGTTGCACTTGAGGTACTTGAGTCGGCTGTGCCACCGCTGGTTGGGTTGGCGGCGGCACCACGACAACTACTGCAGCTGCCTGCGTAGCAGCAGTGTCCAAAGCTGGTGTAGCTTTGGCCACTGGCGCTAGCGCCTGCGGCTGCGCTCTGACCTGTCCCGTCCCTCCGGCTTGCGCCATTTGGGAAGTTGAGGGACGATTTAACGGTACCTTTGATATTAACTCACCGGCTGGGGTATATGTAAGTGTATACCCGGGCATTTCCGAAGCGATTGTTCTCTCCCGGAAGCTTTTGCTGACAAACTCCGGTCTGAGCTCGAGCGGATTTCTCGGTGCGTAGGTAATCGGGTAGTCGGTTGGCGATGCGTCTTCCGTCATGGGATACCGCAGTCCCGGCGTTAAAGTCTCGAAGCCTACGTAGTAAAAAGTTACATAGAAATAAGGATTTACCTTGTAGGCTCCGTCCTTCAATAACGATTTGTCGTCGCCAATTTGTAGAATCTCCTCGGCTTCTCGAAATCGTAGCGGGACAAAACCGAACCGATTCTGCCATGCGTATACCCCTTTTTTAGATGGAAAGCGGGGTTCCGACGGCGGTAGCGTCGCTGCTAATTCTAAATAGTAAGCCAGGCGGTCGCCTGACTTCCAGGACATTTTCTTTATCATTTCCTGGCCCTCTTTAGTATAACTATTTAGAAAGTTATAATTTAGCAGAGCGCTAGTTTCATAGTCGCACTCCGCTCTAGAATGAGGCCATGCCAAATGATAGGCCAATGGCATAAATTTGCAGATGACCTCTAACTCCGGAAAGTTTCGCTCATCCAGCATACCTGAAATTTTTGCCAAGTTTGGCGTATAAAAACTGGTCTTATAGGCCTGTCTATGGCCCTCGATACCCACTGGGTAGTGGTTATTAGAGGAAAACACCTCTTGCGGAATGGTATCGGGCTTCCCGGCTTGTTGCCAGTATAGCTTGGCGTTTTCGTATAAAGTCAAAGAAATTTTCCCGTCTAAATCCCAGTAGGCTCCACCTGACTTGAGATTTTCCAGGATATCTTTTGAAATATTAACCCAGTCTGGTATCTGGACGTCCTGGATTTCATCGGGATCGCTATCTGTGGTGTATCCGTCGTCCTTCATTGGTTTGTTATCTCTTGGAAGTAGTGGGTAGAAACCACTTGGCAACTGAACTCCCTGCGGACGGACTGGATTACACTCCGTGGGCGCGGTATAATAACCTGTGTTATTTCCCTGCATCTGCACCGCCCAACGGTTATACATCTCACACTTCATCATGTGATAGACCATATTTGGTTGAACCTGATCGGTTTCCATAACTGGGGTACCTAGCCCCATTTCTCGATTGACATTGCCCGGAATCAGTAGATATTGTTGATAAAAATGGAGGGCAATGGTGTTGATCTGTTTGGGATCCACCTTGTCATGGTCGAAAATCTGCATTTGCATAAGCAGTTGATCGGCCATGCCATAGTGAATGGCGGCAAACATGACCAATAAGGAGTAGTATGCGTCTAGAGCGGCGTATCTGAGCTCTTCCGGCAATATACCCCTTTTGGCAAACCGATCACGGTTCGCTTTTAACGAAAAGTCATATTGGTAGGGGCCCACGTCTATCAAATAAAATTCCGTGAACAGTCCCTTTAACCGAAAAGTTTCGGGACATATACCTGTCTGAAAGCATTTCTTCTCCAGGTTTACTCCTACCATGGTGAGGGCGAAACGGTCTAAGTCAAAGTATCGACCTTTGGTCTTTCTTAGAAATTCCCGTAAGGGGACAGTTTTGTCCCTGTCCTTATTATCTCGCCCTGCGCCACAAACGTTATAGATACTCACCAGATCTTCCAGCACGGCATATCCGGCGAACAGCATGTCGGAGTTCAAGAAGTCGTGGAGGCTGGTCCACTCTTTGATCATCATCGACGTTGTATCAATAACGTAAGTTTGACCATTCGTTAGCGCGAAGCTGATATATCGGGCAAACTGCTTTCCCATCGGATTGTCGACCTCCCTTGTTTTGAACAAGGCGGCGACCTTATCCTGGTTGACTTTTTCAACGTCGAAGCCACAAACTGGTTGTCCTCTGAAGATTGATACTTCTCGGATAAAATGGAGTACCTGGCTGACCTTCCCAATGTCTACCATTCGAGGTTCCTTGGGATTGGCCGGCCAGTACCCAAATGTGGCTTTAAACCACTGATCCAGTTCGTGGATTCGTACGGCCCGTTTGACGTTATAATCTAAACATAAAGTACTATTAATTTTAGTGTTTTATTCCCCTTTTTTCAGCGCATTTTCGGGTCTATACTACACCAGCACCACAACACCAAGCGGGTTAAGTTTCGCAGAAAATTAAGTTTAGTGCAGGTTGTTAGGTGAGCCACTGATATACAAACATTGAGCTGGTAGGCAACTAACACCTTACCAAATCTTACCCTTGCTACCTCTATATGTTGGGGAGGGTAGACCTGATCCGACTGTCCACCACTTGATCGGACACCAATCTCTGACCAGCTGCTTGAGCGACCAACTACGCTCCATTTATGGCGCTGTATTTACAATTTTTATAGCGCTCGAGATTGATAATTTTTAATGAATTTGATATCGAAAAAGTGATATGATTTAATTTGATTTGAAAATAAATAATTTTTGATAAATTTTTGAATGATAAAACTTTAAAACGGGCTGAACCCAAGGTTCTAGGTTTCCCTTGAATCGTATAGCTCTCGGTGGTATCAGGTATATTTCCAAATTGGAAATTCCCTGCTTGGCTTCGAGCTTCCGTTTCGCAGTACTCCCATTTTTCGTTCCCTCTAAGTTCTAACCTCGTCTGCCCTTTGGGGCGCCGAGCTGGTCTTCCAGTGACTTCTGGGCATTACCTGCGGTTTCCAAGAATATTCGATAAAAATAAGTTCGAAACTTACCGTCGATAAAGAAAAAACGGTTGTCTTGGCGGTGCTGGGCCCTGCCGTATTCAACGTGGCGCTCTGTGTGCGACCACTCGCGCGTCGGAGCTTGTTGGCGGTTCCGTGCGCCCTTTCCCATCTCTTTTCTTTTCGAAATTTTTGTTTTCGAATAATAAATTGATAAATTTATTAAAAATTTTGAACGCTGAAAAAGTTTAATTTAGCAGTTCTGCTAATTTCCTTTTTATCGCGGTTCGGGGAATATTTTACTTCTTCCTTCCGATGGAAGTTTAGAATTCAGATAAGCGGGGCAGCTATAGTTTGATTTTGAAAAAAAAAATGAAAAATTTTGAAAATTAATTTTTTGGAAAAAATGTCGGAAATTTTTTGGGTTGTCACTTTGGTCTAAAATTCCGAAGAATTTTTCCCAAAGTCTGAGATAAATATGAAAAATTTACAAAATTATTACGAATACTACATAAACGCGATAAATATTACAATTTAATACAATTTTAATTAAAATTAGTACCTACACGCGCGAGATATGTACATAAAATAAAAAAAAATCAGCGCGAGATCGCGCATAGATTCGCCTTGAGCGAATTTTCAAATGATTTCATTTGAATCGGCGCTCCAGTCGTAACTGTTTGTGCCATATTGGAAAGTGACGTATTTTCGTCACGTGGCGCGCCCTGATTGGCTCGCGCTATTCGCGGCAAGACCCTAGTGGTCTCGTAACGAAAGTGTTTCAACCTGCTGATTGAAACAGTTTGGCGATTTAGCGGGTTGTCCCAATGTACAATGGTGACAACGTTCTCTGCTTCTCGCGAAATGTCCGTAACTATGAACGGACCGGACCATGGTAGTCCTAGTTTTTTCTGCTTGTCTACTTTGAGCAGAACCCAGTCCTTTTCTTTAAATCCATTTTGTTTGGACTTTTTATCGAAGTATTTTTTCGATTTTTCGGCAGCACTCTGGATATTTTTTGCAATATCCTCGTAAAGGTTGACTAAATGATTGGTCAACACAAATTTGTATGCCTCAGCATTGCTGTCCGGCATTACAATATCGTATGCTTTCGATAAGTTTAACCCGAAGGTTGCCTCGTGACCTCTAAGCAACGAAAATGGGGATTGCCCCGTGGCTGCATGTGGCGTAGCATTGTAAGCAAATACCACAGCTCTCAAGTATCTTGGCCAGTTATCTTTTTCCTCGATGGCCACCTTTCTGAGCTGTTTGATGAGTGTCTGGTTGAACCTTTCTACCATACCATTTCCTTGTGGGTGGTAGGCAGTTGTAAAAATTTTTTGACACTCCAATAACTTGCAGATCTCCTTCATTAGATCTGAGGTAAAACAACCTCCTCTATCGCTGAGTAGTCTCCGTGGAGTCCCGTGCCTAAATACAATAGCTTGTAGAAAGGTATCTACAACGGTGCTAGCTGACTGATCCGGGATCAGTTCAGCTTCAACCCACTTTGTAAAATAGTCCTGAAAGACTATGACATACGGTCTCTTCTCACTGAGTGGAGAAATACCCACGATATCCACTGATACAATGTCAAAAGGACCTTGTGGAATAATTGGTATCAGTGGTGGAATTTCTGTGTTTCCCTGATTAGCCATTTGACAAACTGGACAAAACTTGATCCAGTGCCTGACATCCTTTTCAATTCCAGGCCACCAGAACCATTTTTTGATCATAGCAAGGGTCCTTTTGAACCCCTGATGAGTCATCATTATGGCACCGTGGTACTGGTGCAAAGTATTGTCCCTAAGGCAGGATGGGACGACCACTTGATCGTCCGACCCCTGTCCGGCTTCGCGGTATAACACTTCATTTTGGATATAAAATCCACTATGATACTTGGTTGTCCCATTTGGACCCAATCTATCAAAGTATGGCTGTAATACCTGATCTTTTCTCTGCAAGAGGGCCATGAGATCATCTCTAATTAGCCCTTTTGGTAATTCATTCTCCTTTGGGTCTGCCAAAGTAAACTCTTGTTCCTTTTCTGGGTATAACCAGGTTACTCTTTTTTCCTTACCTTTGTCCTGGTTTCCCCTACTTACCTTATCTTTGACCTGATTGCCGTCAGGCTGGATCTGAGCCTGATTATTCTTGTCCGCTTCTTTCGCCATGCTCCTTGTAGTTACGGCATTTATCAAGTCTGCAGGCGAGTTTGATTCTGGATCACCCTCAGAATCTTCTGGATAAATTTGAGTCAATCTCGGACTCATATCAGTCCTCTGATTCTTCTTACCTTTTGGCTCCGGATGTAGCGGAGTACCGTCTTCAGGATTCCGATCTGTCAGAATTCTGAATCTCTTCACCAAATTGAGATGTTTTCTCTCAATAAGCTGTGCCTCAAGATCTTTCAGATTTTCGGACTCTCGTTTATCCTTTGAGAACATGTGTTCCCATTTTGGCGGTATTTTTTCCGCTTGATCGTCTGGTTCATCCATCCTGGACAAAAAGTCTGCCATGGCATTTTGTTTTCCAGGCACATACTCTAATTTATGGTTGAACTGAGAGATGAATGAGTACCATCTCTTCAATTTACCATTGGTCATGGCGTTGACCTTCATAGATAATAAAGGTTTGTGATCAGTTCTTGTGATCACCTTATGACCTACTAGGTAGTGCTTGTATAACTTCAAGCCATACACAATTGCCAAGCACTCCCTTTCCGTGGCTGACCACTTTTTCTCATCCGCTTTTAAAATTCTGCTATTATAAGCAATTACCCAGCGGTCTGAGTTAGTCTCCTGGTAAAGGACTGCTCCTAGTGCCGTTCCGCTGGCATCTGTCTGAAGGACAAAGTCCGCAGACCCGTCCAAAACCGGATACCTAAGGAATGGCACAGACAATAGTGCTTCTTTCAGGCTCCTAAAAGCCTGATGGTGAACCTCCGTGACTTCCCAGACACAGTTCTTCCCAGTTAGTTTGTACAATGGTTCAGCGTGTTTAGCCAAACCCGGTATGAACTTTTTACACCACTGCAACATACCTAAAAACCTTTGCAGTTTGCGTTTAGACTCTGGGAATGGGAAATCATTTATAGCTTTGACCTTTTTCGGATCTGGGGAAACTCCATCCGAATTTAAGATATGTCCTAAAAAATGAACTCTCTCAGGCAGGAATTCACACTTCTCCGGCTTCAAGGTCAAATGAGCCTTTCTTAGAGCTTGCAGGACTAGCTCTAGATTAACTAGGTGTTCCTCAAACGTATTTGAGAACACAATTATATCGTCTATATAGACTAGACAGATTTTCCAAACATATGGATGCAAAACTCTTTCCATCATACGCTGGAATTCGGCTGGCGCATTTTTTAGGCCAAAGGGCATGACTTTAAATTGATAAAGCCCTTCTTGGCATATGAAAGCAGTTTTCTCCTTGCTTTCTTCGTCCATTGGCACTTGCCAATATCCTGATTTGAGATCTAGGGTAGTATAAAATTTGGCTTTACCTAAACAGTCTAGATAGTCATCCATTCTAGGAATGGGATACTTATCATCCTTGGTAACATCATTTATACCCCTAAAGTCCACTACTGGTCGCTTGGTACCATCCTTTTTACCTACAAGGAATAACGGAGCTGCCCAAGGCGACTTTGATGGCTCAATTACACCCTTCTTGAGCATATCTTGCACATGCTCACGAACATGTGGCCGTAAATTTATGGCAGTCCTGTGGTACCTTTTTGCCACAGGTGCTGCATCCCCTGTATTTATTTTACAGGTCAAATAGGGTGTAGTAGTTGGAGGATCACTGGGCAAGCTGAACACGTCTCTATATTTTGCGAGACACCGTAAAGCTTGTTCCAATTGTTCGGATGGTATGTTGGATTTAGCTAGCATATTGTACAAGGCTTCCTTGAACTCTTTCTCATCCACTTGAGTCGAATCAGGTCTAGCCTGGACTGCACAAGTTTGCAGCTTCTCCAAATCCTCGACTATCTTCCCCTTAAGTTGATCTTGGTTATCAGTATCACACAACACTGAATTAGTATGGCCAATTATTTGATTTGTTTTCAGATGGCATCCTGATCCTGTGTTGTTGGATACCATAACAACAAAATCATCTTTTGTACCATCTACTATGGTACTATCAATGTGGAACCTTTCTTCATTGTCTTCAGACTCTATTATGATTCCATTAAGGCGATTTTCGCCTACCTTATCCCAAAGCTTTGCTCTCAGAAGTATATCAGTACCACTAGGTAAGTAGATGGGATTCACACTCACCACTGGCACCGAAACCTTTAGCAGGCAAATCTTTGGCTGGTATTGGTCGGCGGCGCTCATTGTGGATTCCGCGGCGCTCGTGGTCATGACCTCTCCACAATTTGATTGGGGCTGGTCCGGCGTCACGTATATCCGTTGTTGACGGTTGTTGAGCGTCATCGTCCTATTCCTGAAATCTATTATGGCTCCTACCTGAGGATGAGCCAAAAAGTCTGTTCCTACAATGACATTTTCACCTGCTTCAGGAATTACAATTGCTTTAACGGGGAACTGTCCACACAATGTATCCATCCTAAATTGGATATACCCATGGGCTTGCACTGTCTTACCGTTGGCTACAGTAACATTTAATATCTTTGGATATTCAGTGTAATCCGGGCCCAAAGTTTCCTTCAGAAACTTAGCCGACATGACAGTGCACTGCGCTCCTGTGTCAATTAAAGCCATTGTCTTACGACCTCCTATAACAACCTCAATGTGGAATGAAGCTGTTCTGGGGTACGTATCCAGCAAATGTTGTTCCTGAGGACTAGCTGGTGTGCCTCTCCTTATTACTTGTACTGATGGTACTATAGGTTGTGGTGCAATTGCATTCATTTGCACAATACTACCTAACACAACATTTGGGCAACTCACTCTCTGGTTTACTTCACCTAAAGGACTCATTTGAGGTTGCCTTGCAACCATAACACTTGAATAATCCTTTTGAGGTGGCTGATTTGTGAATTGACCCTGTTGCAGAGTCTGAGTCGGACCCATAATCGCCTGAGGAGGCTGAGGATGCTGTAATGCAGCTTGCTGTTGGTATTGCTGCATCTGTTGGAACTGCTTCTGCAGCTCCTTCTGTTTCTTAAATTCCAGAAATTCATTATAATCTGAATTCTGTTGATAACTCTCGTGGCTATCCTGATAACCTGAATAGCCTACATTATAAGCACCTCTGCCTCTGCTATTAAAGTTGGCATTTGGGTAACCTCCTCTACCTCTATAATTACCTCGAGCAAAAGTGTTGAAGCCTCCCCTGTTGAAGGTAGGGAAGCTGGCTCTACCTCTGCTCCTGCGCTCGGACAATACTCTCAATGTCCTGCAGTCTGCAGTATTATGTGTTATGTTCTTGTGGAACTCACACCATGGCTTAGTCGGATCTCGGGAAACTTGGCCTCCCTGACTTGTACTAGGTATGGCTACATCAGACCGATTTTCCGTTTGCCTGTTATCAACCTTTTGCTGGAGTTGGTCGAACCTTTCGACCAGTTGTACCATCTCTTTTGAGATTTTCAATAGAAGAGATTCTTTCTTACCTTTTTCGGTCTGAGCCCTAGGGGCTTCCCGAACTGGAATCTCCTCTATTTCAGGAGAATCACTCCTTGACCTTTGGGTTTGGGCCTGTACCTGATTACCTACAGTTTGATATGGTTGCCGAAACCTTTGCCTCTGGCCTTGTTGATATCCTTCTGACTGGTTCCTGGCAACTACGGCAATTTCAGGATCATGCCCACTAGGCATACCTACTTCATTAATTACTATAGGATCCTGTTGTGTACCCTTGGGTCCATATCTCTGGAAGGCATTTTTGTACCTACGTTCAATATCATGAACCTCTACTGCAAGATCATACCAGGTTCTAAAGGTATGCTTTGAATTTTTCAGTTCAGACTGAAATGTAGGATCACTCTTGTAAATAAAGGTATCAATAATCAGTCTCTGTTTAGACTGATAGTCTAAATCACCTTTAACTAGTTCCACTAATATACTGACCCTTTTTAAAAATTCTACGGCCTGTTCATTGGGTCTTTGTTGGATCTCAAACAACTCCCTGGTTAACATTTCCAGGTTGCACTCAGGTGCAAAGACATTAATAATGGCTCTCCTGGCCTCCCTATAGGTCATGTTGTCTCCTGCAACAGCCTTCGGTCTACCTTTAGAAAGCCTCAGCAGTGCTTCATACTTAGCTGATTCGGGTGTATCCCTACGGAATTCCCCTTCAAGTGCTGTTAAAAAGCTAAGCACCTGCTGATTTACCATACCCTCATCTAAAAGTTTGGGTAACACACCTTTAACGATATTCCTGACTACAATCTCCTGTGCCAAATTATTTGACGGCACTTCCCTCTGATCATAAGCTGCTGTTAACACTGGATCAAGATCAGAGTTCAGGGATTGCAGCATAACTCTATTTGGATCTCGTTGAGGTGGTACACCTCCTTGATATGATGGCATATTGTCTTTGTCAAACCTGTAATCCCTATATGGGAAACATGCCAATTGATCTGGTCTAAGGGTATTTGGATCAACTATATTTCCTCTACCATCATAGACCACTCTAGTTAAAGTTGGATGCTGCGGAGCTATCTGACTTTGATTCCTGAAGTCTGCCGATTGCTCAGCTCCTTCGAATCGAAAATCTCTAGCTGGACCTCTCCAACTTTTGGGCTCAAAGTTAAGCCTTTGCCCTTCATCAATATCAGGCCTATTACTAGGCCCTGCGCCTGCATTCATTTCTGCAGCGAGACGGTTGTCTCTTTCTGCACCCCTATTACATGGTCTAACCTGTCTATCCGGCTCCTGTCGGCGCCTGTCGGCTTCCCTTTTGTTGTCCTCTGTGGCGGCATTTGCGATTATGTCAAACAGGGCTTCGACGGTCCCTTTTAACTCGCGTAGCTGCGTCGCCAACTCCTGATTGGACATCTCGGGAGCTCTTTCCTGCGGTTGGAATCGCTCTTGTTCCTGGGGAATCCTCTCTAATCGTTGATCGATTTCGGGGTCCCTTTCTTCGAAATTTGGTCGAATTTCGGGCGTAACGACGTCCCTTTTTGGTCCTGCTAATTCAACCTTTGGTGGCGGTGACCTTTTGAAATTTGGCTGCGGCGGTCCATCGGCGTCCAGGTTTGGATTTGCCGGGCCTGCCTCCTGCGGATCGATGGCAATCGCTGGCGGTCGGTCAATTGGTACGCCTGCATCTTGAGGCGTAAAATGCATTGCATTTTGTTGCAATGGTTGAACCCTCGCGGGAGTTTGATCTGGGATCACTGGGTCCGGAGCAGCATGCCGTTGCTGATCTCTGTCTCCCAAATTGACTAGATTCCCAGCACTCGCCACTCTGGGTGGTGATCTACGTAAAGTATTACCTCTCGGTATCCTTTCGTTAGGCATTTTAAATCCTGCTAACTTTCTGTAGAAACCTGGAGGATTTTCTTTTCTCCTAGTCTGACTACGAAGTTCCGTGGTAAGGAGTTAAAAGCCACCACTTGTTGTGCAGGTCTTTCCTTAAGAGGCGTAAGAAAAGATTGGGTCTGAACTGACCTGTTAGAACTGATACCTTGGCTAAGCCTCGGTGATTAGTGCAACAGTCCGTTTGTCCCCAGACCTACAACAACAAAGATAAACTTTGTTCTAAATACGGGGGCCTTACCAAAGACCTCCGCAGTCTCCTAGATGAGACAAGGAATCCCCTCAGGGATAAACTTACTTGGGTATAACCCGAAAGGGGTTTCCCAAAACTTACCTGATGTAAGCCGGCGCCTGGGCCTCTGGCCCTCCGCCTTCGTCGACGCGGATTATCTAAATAAATACACGAATATGTATAGCAATAAGTCTGGCGAAATATGTAAAAAGAATGTGGGTATGCCACAGTGCAATACTCATAAAAAACACAAGTTGCTGGGAAATTTGTATTTGGGGACGCCAGCAATAAAAACCAAAAATATAATAAAAAACGATATTAAGTGAAGAATGATTTCACTTTCACTTTTCGTCTTTCTTTGGCGCTCCATTCTATGCAAATGTCTGCGCCGCTGGTCGTCCCTTTCGTCGATTTGCATGTCGATTTCCCCACACGAATTGGCATCAACAGGGTGCCCAACATGCTCACACGTTTTTTGAAAATCTAATTCTCCAAATGACCAATGTAGACCATTCCTTGCAATGACGGATCCGGAAACAACCAAAAAGTAGGTTCGATTTGACACACAATTTTTACCTAGGGGAAAACCTTACACTGTGAAAAACTGAGAATGTCAATGGCAAAACTAAAATAATAAGAACAAAACGAAGCTCATCCATTTTTGATTTGGCTAGAGGTGTTGTCGACACCTTAGACAGTACTCGAGGAATTGTAACCATTTGACGAGGTTGTGAGAGAAAATTTTCACCTGTTCTGTTTAACGCTCATGGACGAAAAATTTTTTCTATTCACTACAGTAATAAGCTTCACTGTTTTTCCCGTGTTGAACTTATTTTCATGGAATCGCTACATCAATAAATTTAAAAGAAATGGAGTTAATTAGTCTGCTATGCTGAATCTACAGTTGTAAAAAACAGAATAAGTATGGTGTACTTAACTGTTGACATGAGTCCCAATTTAGTGGCAAAATGACGAGATAATGAGCAAGTTCACATTCAGTTGAAAATTCACATTCAGTTGAAATAATGAACAAGTTCACATTCAGTGACTACAGTAAGAACTTTAAATTCTATGCCGATACTCATGATGTCTTGCTGATATTAGGGTATATACTTTTACTGTATGTATATCTGTTGGTTTGCCTCTACAGTAAACCTTGAAAATAGTACCTGTTGATCGTTCAGCACGATTGGCTTCCCGTGCGAAAAACCATAAAAATTTGATTCTTATAAATTATTTTTTGGTCTGACGCCTTTTTTTGAGAATTTAAATTTTTAAGTGATTGCAATATAATTAAGAATATCTTGTAGTCGCTGTGAAATGTCATAAATTGCAGTATACACATATTCAATTCCAATAAAATGGGCAGATGATTTGAAGGTGCCAATTGGATCGAAACATGACAGTACGAGTTTTCAAAGTTGACGTCAGCAAATATTAATTTTCTACGTATTTCTGACGTCAAAATCTGAATATACTGTATAGAAGTATTCTCATGTGAGCGATTACCAAGGGAGCGAATTCCTAATTGAGCGAATTCCCAAATAAGTAAAATCCCAATTGAGCGACTCCCATGTAAGCGATTCCCAATTGGGTGATTCCAAACTCGAGAATATAATAACACTATCTTCATAATTTTTCTTCTTTACCTCATATTTTTATTTGTATGTATTTGTTTTTTTCGTTTCTTGTGTGTATTGCTTATGTTTTCGTTCATGTATTTTTTGACTTTTCATCTGTTGTCTGTGCCTTCTGTCATTTTCTTCCTTCTTGTCATCTTACTTTCTCTTTTTTTGCTCATAATCCAATGAATACATTACTAGTTCTCATTTTAAAACCGTATTCTTCCGAGTAATTCTTCTACACTTGGGATGCTTAAGTCTTTCATCGTTGTTCGTGTGAAAATCCACATAGAAATGTAAACAAAAGAACGCTGGAAGAAACAAAAAATCAAGAAAAAATAAACGTCAATAAACATGAAGGCATTGAAAATAAGTGAAATCAGGTGGAAAAGCATTAGAAAAAGAAAAAACATGAAAAAAGTGACGAGAAAGAAGAAGCAAGATAGAGAAAGCAGCAAGGAAGAAAGAAAAGATGATGGGAAAAAAGAAAAAAAAAAAAGCATCAGGAGAATAGAAAAATAGAAAAATAAAGAAGTAAAAGCAAAAAACTAAGATGAAAATTAGGAAGAACGAAGAAAAAATCACAAAGGGTAAAATTAAATAGACATTAAATAAACATTGTATAAGAATTATATGGAAGACAATGCTTATTAAAAATGACAACTTGTAATGTATTGCTTCATGAAAAAAAGGAAAAATTTAAATGACAAGAAAAAAGAAAACGAAATAAAGCAGAGAGAAAAGATAAAAATGCAAAAACATACATAAGCAAAAGCATATACCACACACAGAAAAAGAAATATATACAAAGAAAAATAAAAGGTAACGAAGGAGAATGTGAAAAACGTGTTCATCAGTCGTTTGGAATCGCCCAATTGGGAATTCACTGATTTAGGAGTTGGCTCAATTGGGAATCGCTCAATGGGAAATTCGCTGATTTGGGAATTTGCTCAATTGAGAATCGCTCAATTGAGAATCGCTTACTTGGGAATAGAAGTTCAACATTACAGAAAAGCCAACCATTTTTTGAAAATCTACTTTTCTGATTGGTCATTATAGCTACTGATTTGAGGACTTTCAGGGTGAAAACAAAAGTGGAGGTGAGGAAATGGAACGACATTTACATGATTACCAATGGAGTGAAAAATTTGATTTTTCGTAATACATTTCTAGATCTCGCTGAGATCAAAATCAACATAATATACTGTATTTGAATATCAGTTGAACCGTTTCAACAATAGATCTGTGTATGTCGATCAATCAGTCGGATTTGATCAAGTGCAATGGATTTTTCGAATTCAAATTTGACACCTCGCTTACGTTAAGGTCGAAATGTACTGTATCTATGACAGTTGAGCCAAGAAAACTCCAACTTTCCCATGACTACCTGGCCTAGAATAAAGCACATTTTGTAAAAAATCTATCATGATGAAGCTATCAGTATCATTGGCGTTCTGTGCTGGCAGTCGTGACAGAAACATGGATTAGGCACGAATCCCAAAATAACTCTGAATATGTTATATTAGCAAAATCAAAATTGCATACAATGACCGGTTCTTGATATCTTGCTGACGTCAAAGCTTTCCGTATTGAATTTATGGCAGTTGAGCTGCTTCTACAATACGCTACGAAAAATCTACTTCTTGATCACTTCTCCTATAGATTACTACTGTAGCTATAATAAGTGATAAGATGACATCATTGAGGAAAAATGATATCAACAAAATCAGAATTTCTTTCTGTACTATTGATTGTTACGTTGATACAGTATTCTGAACCGACTTCTACCGTAAGCTATGTCATTCTCCACAAATTGAACTTTCTAATCACTTTCCGAAGATGCCACTTTCATTCTTGTACAACATTCATTCGCATGCAGGACTGAAACGGCCGTCGTTGTTCAGAAAAAATCGTCCGTCTACCAAAATCCGTTTCTGGCGCTAAATGGCGGCGGCGGCGGCGGTTCGCCTATGTTGACCAATTTGTTAAGTTCGCACGGCAGCAAATTGCGCGAAAAACTTTTATATTTGAAAGAACGAAAAGCTATTAAAACGATAAGCGTCGTAGTTTTCGGTTTTATTATCTGTTGGCTGCCATTTTTCGTCGTCTATATCGCCGAATTGGTTTGCGATTTTCACGAACCACAATTGGCTACAGTAAGACATTTTTTCCGATTTGACGTCAGTAAGATACACGAAAATTTAAGTTTATTAGAAAATTATCTTCTCAACCACTATCATGTGCACCTACAGTAAGCCTTTTTGGATAAGTATTATTATATCAGTAAATTACAGTAAAACTGAAGATAATGTAGGTTAAGGATTCATAAGGCAGTTTTCTCAATCCGCTCATGTCTACAGTAAACCGTCTTTGGTTAACAATCCTTTATATCAGTAAGATACTATAAAATTGAAGTTGAACTCATTTACACATGATACAGATGGTCTATTCCCAAATGAGCGATTCCCAAGTGAGTGATTCCCAAGTGAGCGATTCCCAAGTAAGCGAATTCCCAATTCAGCGAATTCCCAAATTAGCGAATTTCCAATTGGATGATTCGAAACGAACGATAGAGATTGTATTAACATTTTCTTCAGAATTCATTTCTTTACCTTATATTTTTCTTTTTATATTCTTTGTGTATGTCTCTGCTTTCTTTCATTTCTTTTTTTCTTGTCATCTACTTTTTTATTTTTTACTCATGAAACAATACATTACAAGTTGTCATTTTCAACAAGCATTGCCTCCCAGATAGTTCTTATACAATTTGGCACGCTCTATTTCCTATTTGATTTTATCTTTTGAGATTTTTTTCTTCATTCTTACCTACTTTTCATCTTAGTTTTTTGCTTTTACTCCTTTATCTTTCTCGTTTTCTATTCTCATCTTTCTTATTTTGTTTTTTTTTCACATAATTTTTTCTTTCTTGCTTGCTGCTTTCTCCATCTTGCTTCTTCTTTCTTGTCACTTTTTTCATGTTTTTTCTTTTTCAGATGTTTTGCCACCTATTTTCACTTACTCTTGATGTTTTTGTTTTGTTGACGTTTCCTTTCTCTTAATGTTTTGTTTCTTCAGCATTTTTTGTTTATATTTTTATGAAGATTTTCACAACGATGAAAGACCCAAGCATGTCGAACTGTACAAGATTTACGGAAGATTCCGGTTATTTCAAATTACAACTTGTAATGTATTGTATCACGAGCAAAAAAAATAAATGACAGGGACGAAGAAAATGAAAGAAATCACGGACAGAAGATGAAAACGTAAAAACATACATAAAAGAAAGCATAAACGATACACACAGAAAACGAAAGAAAAAAAATACGTACAAAGAAAAATATGAGGTAAACAAGGAAAATATGAAGAAAGTGTTACTACATTCTCGATCACTTGTTTGGAATCTCCCAATTGGGAATTCGCTCGTTTGGGAATTCGTTCACATGGGAATCGCTCAATTGGGAATTTTTCACTTGGAAATGGCTCACTTGGGAATCGCTGACATGAGAATACTGCGTTACAGATCAACATGTGATTTTCTCGAACTGTTTCTGTCTACAGTAAACTTGAGTTGATCTAATTTGCAGTGCATGATCAGCACGTAATATTCCTAAACCGTTTCTTTCTACAGTATGCCGCTTTCCGCGAGTTTCATGTTTCGTCTGTAGGATATTGTAAAATTAAAGTTAAACTCATTTATACACGTAATTTTCTGAAACTGTTTCTGTCTACAGGAAACCACTTTGAGCGAATTTCATCAAACCAGCAAGATAAAGTAAAATTGAAGCTGATCTCATTTACACAGCATGATCAGCACGTTATTTTCCCAAATGGTTTCTTTCTCCAGCTTAAGCTGGAGCTTAACTCTATATATTATACCATTGCCGTTAAGCTGCAGCTCAGTTGTAGCTTAACTCATACACGCAAAACATATCGAGAAAGTTAAGCTGCAGCTAAGCTGCACCTGAGTGACGATGTTATGACATACAGACTTAAGCTACAGCTCAGCTGCAGCTTAACTTTCTCGATATGTTTTGTATGTATGAGTTAAGCTACAGCTTAAGCTGCACCTCAGCTGGAGCTTGTCTCTTTGATGAAACCGACCACAGTTTTTCGTCAGTAACAATACTGTATAATTGAACTTGAACTCATTTGTTCATGTAAAAAACTCGCACCAATTTTCTCAAACTATTTCTATCTACAGTAAGTTTAAAGTCAAAATTTAGGGAGAAATACTATATTTTTTTCAATTTTTGATTTAAAAGCATCTCATAAAAAAAGATTATAGGTTTTTTCCTACATGACTACCTTTTTACATTCGAAATCTCATTTATAAAATATGGGCAGTAATATGGACACAGTAGAAATTTTCGTACATTGATTTTAATATCTGGAACCACTTTTGTTTCGACGTAGAAAGTCGGAAAATATCGTCCAGTTGTTAAATTTTCCATCCGTCAAAATTTTAAAAACGACAGTAAGATGCATGTGTACTTTCGGATCACTTCATACCAACTTTCATTGATCCAGTTTTCACTGTTGTACACGCTATAATGTTTTGTGAGTCATTAAAAGATACAGTAGAAGTACGATTTTTATTTTGCCTACAGCACTCATCTATTATAGTCTGTTTTTTGTAAAATTCTCGTAAATTTATAAGACATGACAAATGCGTCATCCTTAAAGTCGTTTAGACATGGCTACTGTAGGATTTTTTGCTCTGCTCGAAAATGGTAAAAGCTAGCAGGCTCACAAATTCCCAGCCCTATACGACATATGGTTCAGCAGAAAATGGTTAAATATGAGATAGTACTTGCTTTCTACTTTTATTATTTACTAGGATTGACAGACTGAGTGGCATTGGAATATTGAAAGTAATGTATACTGACGCATACGACATGTACCATCAGAACTTGATATCTACAGTAAGATGTGACGTCTGTTTTGTCGCATCAGCGCCGGAAGAGGAAATGGCATGTTCAGTGCATAAATTTATTACAGTAGGAGAAAACAGTAAAAAATGAAGTAATTCTTAAGGTAAGTTAGCTTTTCTGAATAGTTAATTGAAAATTATTCTGACTCTCTTTCGGTGCGAACGAGATGAATAATAAAAACTACGCAAGATTTGTAAATTCTGACATCAGGGAGGAATTTTTTGTAAAACCAGGAAACGTAAAGAATTAGAAGTAATGGCAATTTCATGAACACTAGTGACAGCGAAGACGATTTTTTGCTGAATAAATTTGATGAGCTTTGTCATTACTTAACTGATCTTGACTAATATGCGAAAATTTGTAAACCATTCAATGATTCTGGACCGCTTCTTACTGTAGAGTCGCAAATCACTACTTTTTCGCTCTGCCGAGTGCCGACTTTTTTTCTAAGAAAAAAACTTTCCAACAAAATATTCCCAACGTGTGATCTTCAAACAAAATAACTCCAAAATTATGTCTTCAACAAAATTTCCCCCTGCGAAATGTCTCCAATACAGTGTCTCCAGGAAAGCATCCATCAAAACGATGGTTTCTGACCAGTGGCATACTGCTCGAATTTCATGGGTTGACATAAGACACATGGAAATGAAAGAAAAAATAAATACAAAGAAAAATATTGGATAAAGAATAGAAAAAATAACTAAAATGGAAACAAAAAATAAAAGAAAGAAAAACAGTTTGGCAAATTTCAATGGCGGCACAAAACCGTAACTTTCCATACTTGGTTCTAAGGCTGCACCTCTACTTGAAATTCCCTAGTGATCTGCTGTATCAAACGAGCGTACTGACATTCCACAAGGGAGTATTTTGTTATGAGGACATTTTTTTCAGGATTTTGTTTCTGCTTCTTTTTGTTTGTACTCTTTTTTCTGCTACTATTCATTCCTAATCTTCTTTCACTTTCGTATATTTGTTCTGTTTCCCGTTCTATATTTTTTGTTTTCTTCATTTTTCTTTCTATTCTAGCGTTTTTTCTTTCCATTCTATTCCGTCTCAATTTAATATTAAATACTTTTACTTTGAATCTTATGTCGTTTATATTTTTGTTTTCTGCGTCCATTTCCCGTCACTTTCTAATTTATCTTATTCATCTTTATGTCTTTTCTTCTCATTATCTTCTTTCTGTTTCTGTTTCTATTTCTGGTTTCTATTTCCAGTTCCATTTCTTTTGTTCATTATATCTTATCTTGTCTACTTTTATACTTCTCTGATAATTACTTTCAATACGAATTATGGAAAAATCATGAAAACGTTTAAAGAAGACGGCTTGAAAATTTTGAAATTGCAGTTGCTCCAGGCATTATGCTGGGGATATTTTGTTAGAGACATTTTATCGCGACATTGATTTTTTGGTTCCAGGAAACGGTCCCCACTGTTCGAATTCCCGAATTTAAAGTCTGTAAAAAATGCTAAAAATTGTCGACATCTTTTCGTTTTTTCGAAAAACAGTTTCTCCATTTATTTGCAAATATCGTCTTCATTGCGTCCATATCAAACTTAGAGCGTTGTGGACGAGCTTCTGAAACAAGGGGGTATTTTTTGAGGTTCAATCTTTTGTAATGTTGAGAAAAATGGCGAACATGCGTGAAGATTATGCAAAAAATTACAGTAAGTACCTGGAAACTGACAAAAATGATGCCTATGAAACTTTTTCTTCTTTCTTTTTAGTTCAATCAAACCGTCGCGCAAAAATTAGGCTCAAAGTCGGAAGGCAACGCGTTGACTTTGGATGAAAATTTTATGCAATATTTTAGCCCAAAAACGTCGGCGTCCGTCTACGAAAACGAGAATGCGACGAGCGGCAATTCTTGCCACATACCGCCCGCGTTGGCCGACATTTTTCTCTGGTTGGGCTACGCCAATTCGGCTTTGAACCCTTTAATTTATACATTCTACAATAAAGATTACCGCCGTTGTTTCAAGGACATTTTGACGTTGGGATTTTTGAGGAAACAATCGAACAGGCGGCCGTCGGTCAGACGTTTGCACCAACAAGCCTTATTGTGAATATAATATATGTATGTACAGAGGATTATTGTCAATTCCTTGGTGTGGCCACTAAGGGATCAATTTTTTTTTATTCAAAATACTCCATGATGGGTGTCTAACGATAGATCTCATCTTAATGTGTTCAAAAATCGTATTTTAATTTATCATGAATGTCTTTCTGATATGTCATAATTATATGAGGCAAGATGAAAATTGGAGTTTTGTGATACAATAGAACTGATCCACATTCCAAGCCCACACGTGGTCATGTCCTATTAGTGTAAGTTGATTGATTTATATGCAAATATAAACACGCAAATTTGCTTAATTCATATGCAAATATAAACACGAACTCTGACTTTACATTTTAAATCCCTCTCCCGAATTAATCAATGAATGAAAAATTCTTAGATATATGAGGCATACGCTGTTGAAGTAACGAAGAATATTCAAATTCATATACGAGACGAATCCATGGATTCACGTCGTCCAGCGATAAGATGAATTTAAAGGCTAGCACAAACTATGGGCAATATTTGAGATTTGAGATATAGTGTACTGTAGGAATTTTTTTGCTCACAAAAATTCCATGTTTCACATTTATTGAATTTCTGGCGCGGCACGGTTTTCCCTCGCAGATTTGTTCCACATGAGAACCATAGCCAAATTTTTTTCTCACACCAAAAATTTTCCAATTTTCTAAAATTTTATGGTGTAACCACGCGTGCTTTTTCTGCATTTTAGGAGCATAGCCAAGCCAAACATTCTGGTGTTTTGGGATTTGAGAATTTTCGGAGTCAGTCGATACCTGTACTTGGGTACTTGGGAGGGGTTGGGGGGGGACCCCCCCCCCAACTTGGCCAACCCAGTACCCAAAATGATTTCCCCCCCCCAACCCCCCCCCCCCAGTTGGGAAAAAATTAAAAAAATTTGTCAAAAAGTGTATGGTTTTTGGCCTTTTTTGGGAAAAATTTCGACTTTTTCCTACCCCCCCCCCAAAATTTCGGATTTACCCCCCCCCCAACTGGTCGGAGGTATTACAGGTATGGAGTCAGTTATACTACTAACTTAACATACCTGTAATTGGGTTGGGGGGATCCCCCCCCCCCCAACTTGGCCAACCATATACCCAACCCCCCCCCCCCCCAGTTTGGACAAAGTAGAAAAAATTGCCAAAGAAGTGCATGTTTTTTTGGCCTTTTTTGGAAAAAATTTCGACTTTTTTCGATCCCTCTCCCCCAAAATTTCGGATTTACCCCACCAACTGGTTGGATCTCCTTACAGCTGGTATGGTACTTAACAGTGTTTTTTGAGCACGGACATTTGTGCCAGGCCAGCCAATGACTCGAAAAATTTTTAACCGTCAAACATACTGAAAACCTTCAAAAAGTTTTATGCCAACAGTTCTGATTTCACAATTTCACCGTGCTAGCTAATTTGTATGAAAATCGTGCCTACCCTATTTTTATCTAACCAACTACGTTGGTGAGATATGAAAAACTGATCGAGAAAACGATTTATACGACTCGAAGAGAAGTCGTGTCGTATGCTGCGAGAATTCATCTTTTTCGGCTGAAACGACGTGCGGCAGTGGCTAGATGAACTCGAGTCCATTTAGCCGAAACCCGCAAAATGGCTAAATGGACTCGAGTCCGTCTAGCCAAAACCCAAAAAATTGCTAGATGGACCGAAGGACTCGAGTCCACCCAGTCAAAAACACGCAAACCGGCTAAATGGACTCGAGTTTTCCCGTAGTAGAGTAAATGTGTAAATACTGAAAGCTGTGAGATAAATTTTAAAACGTGCAGATCTGGAGGTTTAAGTTACAAATAACTATGCAATTGTTTTCTATTCTTCGAAACGAAAATAAAATATACTTATTTGCTAATCTCAAACTGCATTTGCTCAGAAGCTAATTATTGTTAGTTATATGTGGGTATTCATAACGTTCGCGAGTGTCTGCACAATGATGCACGTGTTGCATGTAAGTTGTTCATTAATTTAAAAACAATTTTAAATTTAAAATTAGAAAATTTCAAAATTAAAAATTAGAAAATTTCAGAATTAAAAATTTAAAAATTTTAAAATTTATATTCAAAAATTTTCAATTTAAAATTTATATTTTACAATTTATTGTTGAAAAAATTTGAAATTTGAAATTTTTAAAATTTACAATGAATAAATTTAAAATTTAAGATGAACAAATTTAAAAAATTTTGAAATTCAAAAAATTTGAAATTGAGACTTAAATTGAAAATTTTAAATGTGAAAAATTTTAAAATTAAAAAATTTAAGCGGGAAAATTTAAAATTTAAAAAGTTTAAAATTTAAGATTGAAAATTGAAGAATTTTAGAATTATGAGTTAAAAAATTTAAAAACTTATAATTGAAAAATTTTCAAATTTTTTAAATTTTAAAATTTTTTTTTAAATGTCAAAATTATTTAAATTTGTAAATTTTAAGTTTTAAATTTGTTCATTGTAAATTTTAAAAATTTTCAATTTTAAATTTTAAAATTTTTCAATTATAAATTGTAAAATTTCTCGATTATAAATTTTAAATTTAAAATTTTTAAATTTATTCATTATAAATTTTGAAAATTTACGAATATAAATTTTGAAACTTTTCAGTTTTTAATTTAAATTTTTTTTAAATTATGCAACGCGTGCATCATTGTGCAGACACTCGCGAACGTTATGAAAATCTACTTACATGTTTGATTTGTATAGTTATTTGTAACTTAAACCTCCAGATCTGCACGTTTTAAAATTTATCTCACAGCTTTCAATAGTCATACATTTACTGTGCTACGGGAAAACTCGAGTCCATTTAGCCGTTTTGCGTGTTTTTGACAGGGTGGACTCGAGTTCATCTAGCCATTATGTGGATTTTGGCTAAATGGACTCGAGCCCATTTAGCCACTGCTAACGACGTGCGACTTTTGGCTATATGAACTCGAGTTCATTTGGCATTTAGCCATTCTGTGCGTTTTGGCTAGATGGACTCACTGTTTTTTTCCACGAACTTTTTTCCACAAATGTGGAAAGGGGTCAAATTATTTTTCCACATATGGAAAAATTTTTTTGGTCTTAAAATCCTCGTTCTTTCGCTTGAAAATGCTCATAAACGCTTTATTTAAGTGTTTTTGAGTTTTTTAAAAGCATTCTGATGATCATTCTGAACATATATCTCAAAAGTTAGATTTAAATTTTCTGTTCATAAATCGTAATTTCTAGAAATTTATCATTCGAAAAATTTTAAAACCATTAATTTGTTCGTAACCTTTCATAAATTTGGCCGAAAAGCTATAAGTCAGAAGCGTAGAAATTTTCCAAAAAGATTTCCATAAAGCTTTTGAACCAAATTTATGTTAAGAAAAGAACAAACACTTGAAAAAGTTGAGAAAGTTGACGTGTTGATCTTTCTTGCAAAATCTACGAAGGAAAAAATGCGGATTTTCGTTAAATATAAAGATATAAGGTAAAGTGGGGTGACCTTGATAAGAGGCGACTTTGATCAGAGTATGGCATTTGATAACTATTTGAGATCAGCAGGTCATTTTTGCAGTGTAAACAAACAAGTAAACAAAAAAAAGCAAAACAGAACAAACACACCAAAAATGACCTGCTGATCTCAAATCGTTATCAAATGCCATACTCTGATCAAAGTCACCCCACTTTACCTTTATATACAAGATTGCCCATTAAACAAGAAATAGCTTGTTAATAAATAATAATGATTATTAAAGTTATAACCTGCGCGAAGCGCCGGAAAATTTTGAGATTTGGACCTTCTTAAATGGACTCGAGTCCATCTAGCCACTACTGCCGATTAAAGTCATATTCCTCAACCACAAGTCACTTGAAGAAAATTCATTTCTATTAGTAAACACGCGTAAGTTGTCGAAATTCATTTTCAAGCATGACCCACTCCACGTGAATAGTCGTAGTTTGATTACCGTTCAGAAGGTTCATCCGAATATGATGTGTATATACATACTTCGGGGCATCTCGTGATAAAGGATGAAACTGTTATATTTTGATAACTCTACGGGTGCTGGGGAACTCCCAACGATCAAACCCTTTGCTCAAACGTCGAAACCCCCTCAATTCAGAAAAATTAGGAAAGAAATACCTTTTTTGGCCTTTTTTAGGAAAATTTTCGATACTTTTTCAACTTATTTTTCAATGGGATTTTTAGGAACTCCCAAAATTTTGGAAATCTCGGAACTCCCACCCCAAAAATTTGGGTTTACTCCCCTACCCCCAACTGGTCGGACCTCTTACAACAGGTATGTCAGTTACTTGCTATATTGAAGGAAAAAGAGGAGAATATTCTGGTTGTCAATCACATTAAGCTGATAAACGACAGATAAGTGTTCTACAACAGTTGAAACCATATGATGCTGAAAAAAAGAATCTTTGCACTATTCAAATTTATGTTTAAATCAGACTAATTGATTCTCATCTCTTTGTCATTCTGGAACGAAACGTCAGAAAAATTTCCGAATTTTCATATTCTAAAACGCTGAAAAATGAATTCTTGCAAAAAACTTTCCTGGACAGAAGAAGCTTTAAATTTATAGTTTAGAAAGATGCCCTCGATTTTCATCGTTTATCAACGCCGCAGTTCAGGCTGAAAACGTTTGACACATTTCAAGCCGGCCAGAGAAAAATTTGAGACAAGTAAAAATCTTAATTTTCGGCAAAATACTGACTCAACGATTAAATAAAGAGATGAGGTTTTGAAATTTTCCAGTATTTTTCCGATCAAACGTATGGAGGTCCTTATGATAACCATATCGCTAGCCATATGATTGTAAAATCTGGGGGGGGGGGGCTTAGCCCAATAGCTAGCCGTCTGACCGACGATTTCTGGGGGGGGGGGGTTCCTATAGCACTCACCCCCAATTACATGTATGGGTCTGAAACGACGTCCAAAAGTCGAAAAAAATAATTTTTTATGTAAGTTTCCTAAAAAAGTAAAAGAAACACGTTTTTGTCCAACTTTTCGAGTTTGTTTCTAGGTAACCAACATGGGTACGATAGAGTTGTGTGGAGGTCCGCCCCAGTCCTCTCAATTATAGGTATGTATGTGTTTACATTTTTGCTAGATTACGAATAAATTCGTGATCGGAAATGAAAGGAAAATATGAACCTCCTCCTGAGCAATTCTACAGAAATTATTGAATTATGTCCTAATTTTCATATTTTTATTAATTGGAAATCGTTTTCGGACGATTCTTGTTTAGATCACTGGCTTACATTTGTGAGAAGTAGAGTTGACACTACTTCAACGTGTTAAATGTAGCTTTAACTACAATTTTATTAATTTTTCACTAAAAGCTTTTTTCCGGTTTTTAGTATGTTTTTAATTAGGAATAAATTGTTTGTGCCATTGACAGAAGTTTCGTATGGCCTCCTGTGCCAATTGGCATAAATATCCTATCGTAAAAAAATTTCTCCCATGCGCGGAATGAGTTTCAAGCATTGAATCACAATTTTGATTGGAAACGAGGGATATTTCTTCAACCAATGATTTCATCGGGTGAAGAATTCCAAACATAAATATTTCTAAAGCAAAAAACATGTGTCACAGAATTTTTAGAAAACATTGATTTGTGCGATTGAACGTACTCAAAGTAAAAGAACTTGCGCAAAAATACTTTTAGTACACAGAAGCAACCATTTTTGGACCAACCAGCCTGTAATAATGTCAGTTGGTATAGCCATTGCTGGTGTATGAATGATTATAAAAAGTAAAACGATGTATTAAATCATATATGGATAAATCCGCTTTGCCTTATACCGCAGGCTTTTTCCGTTTCCAACTCATAAGCCATCAATTCTGAAGGCGAAATTTTAACATGCTCATTTATGAAGTGTTTTTGTGGCTTCATGAGTTTTCATGAAAGTTCTCTTGACATACAAAAGGCAAATCTCAGTCGAATAGGATGAACAATGACATCCGTACATTTCATTTTTCTGAGTGCTTAATGTCTTAAAATTAATATTTAATAATTGAATTAGTTAGAAAGAGAGTTTTCGGATTCCGAAGCTAACGAAATGATTAGCATAGTCATTAATTAACTCTAAAACTTACATAACTTATAGTAAAATAGAAAGTATCTGAAAACAGGGTTTTTCTGGATGAAGATGACAACTGAAAATGTACTTTTAATACATAATAATGAGCTAAGAACAAATTTGACTTTTTCGAAACAAGTAATTGAAACTTAAATTTTCCAGGAATTTTTCTAGAGAATTTCGCGGCGATCTAAAATATTTTCCTGCTCTTCCCACTAGAAAGATTTGCATGTGACTTTCGTGATCGTGCGTACAATTTCAGCCTTGTTCGCTTAACAATTTTGCGCAATATTTAACATAATTAGAGTCAAATACACTGTGAGCTCGGAAGTTTGTATGTTTTTTAAATTTCTGATGAATAAGTGATTCCTGAGACTTCTGAACCTTCTAATTAGCTCATAATGTGCGAAAATTAGAGAATTGTACGTTTAGATCAGATTACGTTCGATATACGACACAACCAATGTTATACAAATAAGTGTACCACATTTCAAAGAAGTTCGATTACTGAAATTTCTATGGTCGTAGTGAATGATGATTATAGATTCATCCTTTTTTGGTTTTGATGCGCTAGAAAACGAATTTCTAAGGAACTCTTTCCGAAATGATCAGCTTTTTAATAGTTTCTTCAGTTTGAAAGAAGGAAAAACAATTGTCAATATTAATCTAAATTCATCTATATGCGTGGAAAGGATTTGTCAGATGTAGAATATATATGCAAGGGTTTGATATCTTATATGAAAGTTTCGAATCGCTTAAAAATTACTTCATTTTTTCGTTTTACAGTATTATATACAACTCGATGTAATCATTCATCATTTGGCAGACGTACAAATTTCCAAGTTGTTCAATTTAACGAGATAGTTCGTCTATCTTTCCAACGAACTGCGAGAAAAAATTCCAAAACCGGCTTTTGAATTATGTTTATGTTGACCGGGCGACAACGCTAAACTTTCGCCAGGTATTATTTTTTCATGTTAATCTTGCTGCTAACGAAAATTTTCCGCAAAACCGGTCTTTTCGAACCCGTTTTTTCGCTATAGTTACCACTACGTAGCAGATCGCCTTCGCGATAATGCCTCCTTTATGTATCTGACAAGTTTTAATTAACTTGATTGAAATTCTAGCTCTTGTAGTTGTAGTTAGGGTGTGTATAGAATGTTGTATAACATTTAGTTTTGAGAATCGAATTTCCAAGCATCATCAGGTGACTAATATCACGTTTCTGCATTCAATGCTATGAATAACAAAGTTGTTTATTTTAGTATTGCCGCCGACTAACGTGCCGTTCACTCTAAATTCTGTTCTATTCTTTCGGGTATTATCAAAAAATATTTTTGATAAAGTTCAGAAGTTACACCTGCTTTCAATTTAGCAAAACATTTTCGACAAATCGGCCGTAAACGTTCTCTTTTTCGTTCTATAATTTTTAACGCTAAATTTTTCGTCCGAACACTTGTCATCGTTTATTTGCTTAGTCAACAGCTGTTAATTTGTAGTTGAGCGGATAATGTGAATTTGTACGAAGCTCTTCATTATTTTTCTGGCATTTTGTGCTTTGCCATCAAGCAGTAATCTGCGGTTATAATTATTGTTGAGTTATACGTAGATTTTTTGGTCGTTAGCAGCAGTTTGAAAAACATGTGTCCCGGATATTATAGGGGTTAACCTCATCTAGAATAGCTGGAAACTTCTTATTTCTATATGCAGCAAGATAGGTAATCAGAGCTTGTCGAGATCTATTCTATAGACAAGATGAATTTTAACCTACACGATGCTGCTGAGTGCTGACTCATAAATGCAGATGGGTGGTTTTGGGGGTATAAAACTATAATTGAGTCCTGGGCTTGTGAAATGGAAAAAATGTTCATTCATTAATACCGGAAACTTTGAAAATTTAAAAAAAAGTGCCCAAAAACGGATTTTGCGCTGGCATTGATCTTTTCTGGGAATTCTTACACCTTCGCCGAATTTTTTTTTTACCCAAGTTTTACTTCCTAGACCCTTCCAACTAGAAAATTTTGGGCCGTACATCTCAATGTCGATTTAGAAACTTTTTTCATTGTCGATATTATTGAATTTATTCAAATTCGTCCATGGTGTCAATTTAGAAATTAGCAGATGTGTATACGGCTTCCCACTAGTAGGTAGATCTGTTATAAACATTTTGTATAAAAACGTCGACATTCTAAAATTTACGATGCTTATAAAGCGACCCACTCAAAAATGCAGCTCTATAGTAACCAGAGCAGGTATAGATTTCTGGTATTTCGTGTTATATAGCAAAGTTACTTGTATCATGTATCTGAATTTCGTACATGTAGCACACATGTTAGTTCTCATTGATTATATTGTGACAAATTATAGAAGAAAGGACGAATTGAAGGCAAAATATCACAGGAGTACCGTTCGACGAGATGATTATTCATGCAAATTTAGTTTACTTCATGCAACTTTGAATCATTCTTCATATCTTAATTGAAGAAGTATTTGAGAATTTTATAAAACTGAAATTTTTCCCCTGGAAACAATATTTCTGATTATTAGAGATGTATCGTGTGGCATATTTTGAAAATATAGGGTTCCTGTCCAAAATTTCAAGAGTATCAGGTTCAAGTCCGGGTCCAAAATTTTAAGGATATCGGGTCCGGATCCACCAAAATGATCCTATAATTTCGGGTCCGGATATCCGATACATCTCTTCTAATTATGGTTATCAAAGAAGAAACGAAATCTGAGTTTCACTGTTCAGTTTTGATTGGTCGGATCGGTATTGAAGCATTTTTAGAGTAAGTCTGATCACTTAATTGTAAGGATTTTAGTCAAAATTGACATAAAAAAGAGGGATTCATTATGTATGAATACTCACCATGATATACAGCAGATATAAATATGAAATTTTAACATCAGAAACTATAGGAGATGGGCTATCTGATAGTTAAAGCTGAACACTCTGGCTTGTTCAGTTGGAGTAATTAAAGCTGCTACTTCTTTGAATCACTTCATTTGCAACTGGTCGAATCTTGGAGGTCATTTTGTCGCATGACCGTTCATGAGCCTCTGCAGTCATGCAATATAATAATGAAATTTCTATTCATTTCTACGCACCTAAAATCTAGTTTTTCCAAATCCTTTACGGTGTCAGATTGAACGCAGTACAAAAAAATTTTTTTTCGCCAACAATCTTTTGCTGCGCAATATTTTTTACGGCGTCCAAAATCCGTATTATCATAATTTTTAATTCGCTTGAAACTATGCCAACGCTCGTAAAAATGAGATAGGCAGCGTTACGGTCGGATTACTGTAAATTACTCACGCTCATGGTTTGCGCTTTATGTTGTGCGTCGGCTTACTGTAGCATCGTTCGGATTTATTAATTTTTTTTTGGCGCGAAAGGACGTTTTGTTTCCTGGTCGAATCTAACAATTATTAGTTGTTCTGTACATATATTATTGCAGAAATTTTTTTTCCATATTTTGAATTTTATTTTGCCCCAGTTTATTGGACTTTGTAGAATGACCTTGCCATCTGAGTAATTTTCTGGATGAATAAGCAGCGGGAAAGTTTTTTACTACGCCTGAAAATTTCAAGGTTTTTGGATTTTTTGTTTTCCCACGAAATATCTTTAGGGAAACATGAATAATCTGTAAATCGTACAATTCAAATGGTTTCTTGAAAAATATTTTGAAAGATTCGAAGACTATACATTACATAAAGGATTAGAGGGAAGTGCTATAAGAAACACCCCTAATCATATGGTGACACCTGGCTGAGATGGGCTAGCCATCACTTTGGTACAAAAACTGTAAAAGGTCAATTTTTGGTAGAAAGTTGATATTTTTGAACGAAAAAAGGTCAAAAATGTAATTTTTCGATGTTTCGCTCCATAAATGCATATTTTTACGCTTTTTCAACAAAAATTACAATTTTTTTGAGCCGTTTTCGTAATTTTTAAACGGGAAAATCGAAATTTTTTCCTTTTACTGACTGCTATAAAATCTTGGGCCCTCCCCAAAATAAAAGTCGCTGTACCCACCAGTCCTCGAAGTTTCGTTACTGTATGCTAGGAAATACGGTTTGTGAAGATATTAGTTACACAAGCAAACCAGTGAATGACCAATTTTCTTGAAAGTTTGATAATCTATGAGCAGAGATCCCCAAGCTAAAACTTCTCACGTAGAAAAGTTGAAAATTTTTCGGGGTAGTGTAGCTTAATGTCCACTAAACACGTCATTTTGTATCTAAATTAGGCAACCAGTGATCAATTTTCAGGGAACTTTAGGTACCTAGGGGTAATATCCCCCTCATACTCCTCCCTACCTGGCAGTCTGTCTATGGGCATTTTTTAATCCAAAACAGGACTTTTTGGGGATCATTTCTTACAAACCATAGTGATGTATACCGGCGCCCAAGCATCAGCGCAGTTTCCGTGGCATCTAGCACCGGCGATTTCACTAGCGATGATCCGATTTTACTTTTTCGGGTTTTCAGGTTCCGGTTTTAGAAGTTTTGTATCCACTGTTTCAGTTTGAGTTTTACTAATTTCAGAACAGCAGTTTGGGTAAAAATCTAAGAAAAATCTAAGACGGGGGTAATACCCCCCATACCCCCCCATGGGGTGCTCTGCTACGTAGTCAAAAACAATTGTCCCGGTGAATAACATAAGTAGATCAAGTTTTTGATGCTACAATGGTTGAATCAGAACTCAGAACTGAGTCCGTAGAATTTTTAAAATTTAGTCTGAATCAAATTTATTTGTAAAAATTTACTTTTCGTAGTGCTTGCCTTTCGGGTCATCAAGCAGTTCTTAATTTTCATCTGATTTGAACTTTTCAATCCATATTCCATGTCCTATATGTTGATTGGCACTGTATTTTTTCCTAATGAACTATCCAAAATGAATCAAATCTATCCAATCAAACACTCAAAAGTTTTCTTGACATTCGTCATTCGTTGGGAACATAGAATGTTTGTGTCACTTGGAGAATAAGTACTTGTCTAAGATTTAATTGAAAAATTTGCTCGTACATCGTCAAACATTGATTTCATGTGGAACTGTTCTAATGGTAAAATTATATATGTCTTGAACCTACAATAGATATATCAAATACGACTTGAATTTTTTTCAATCACATGAAAAGTCGTTACTTGAAAGGGATTATTAATGAAAAAATCCATGGCATTTTCAACAGAAAATGTTGAAAAATTCTATTCGAATGCATAAAACTGTTTCAATCTGACACTTACAAATTGCAGCCTTTGGATATTTTCGCAGTATGATATATTTAAAACAGAAGTGAAAACTGAACCTCCCCCCAAAAAATCTCGGTTTCGGTTTTGGAAAAATGATAGTTTTCATGGTTTCGTTTAGCCAAAATATCCCTAGATTTCACTGGGATATTCTGGTGTGAGCGAATCGCAAGGGAGCGATTCCCAAGTGAGCAAATTCCTAAGTGGGCAGTTCTCAAATGATCGATCGAGAATGTACCCCATATTTTTCTTCATCTTATATTTTTCTTTGTATATATTTCTTTTTCCTTTTGTTTTCTGTGTGTCTTGCTCATGTTTTTATTTATGTATGTTTTTACGTTTTCATCTTTTCTCTCTGTTTTTTTTTCGTTTTCCTTTTTCTTTTCATTTACTTTTTTCTCTTTTGCTCACGAAACAATACATTACAAGTTGTCATTTTTGATAAGCGTAGTCTCCCGCATAATTCTTACTAAGTTCGACATGCTGTTTCCAATTTAATTTTCTCCTTTGTGATTTTTCTATCATTCTTACTTTCCATGTCAGTTTTTCGGTTTTATTTTTTTATCTTTTTTCTATTCTCCTGCTCCTTTCTTTTCCTTATTTTTCACATCATTTTTTTTCTTTTTTTCTTGCTACTTTTTCTGTTTTATCAGTTTTTTTCGTGTGTTCTCTGTTTGTCTAATGCTTTTCTACCTATTTTCTCTTATTCTTAATGCCTTCATTTTTGTTGACGTTTTCTTTCACTTGATCTTTTGTTTCTTCCAGCATTATTTTCTTTACATTTTTTGTAAATATTTTCACACCTACAACAATGAACCGAACTGTATAAGAATTATATGGTAGAATATGATTATTTAAAATGACAAATTGTAATGTATTGTATCATAAGCAAAAAAAGTAGATGATAAGAAAAAAGAAAATGAGAGGAAGCAGAGACAAAAGATGAAAAACTTCAAATATCCATAAAGGAAAGCATGAGCAACTCACAAGAAAAGATTGTGTGTCGATTCATCGAATGTCTCTATTCTTCGAACGCCCCGATTCTTCGAACAGTGCTTAAGATTTTATCTAAGCCCCGTTTTAGCGAAAGCCCGATTCGTCGAAATTTTTTTTTTAAATCCCGTTTCCTCAAAAATAATAAATGTGCAGGTTTAAATTTACCATTTTGTAACGTGAAGGTTCCCATGACATAAACTTCCCACGGTATTTTGCACCTTGAAAAGTAAAAAATTGTGGCCAAGCCTAAGCCCCAAGCATAGCCATCAACAAAAAATCTCTTAATGCTGTTGACTCTTCATATCATCATGGTAATTTTGAAATTATAGTATTTACGATCAAATTTACAGACGTTTCGGATTGTGTACCAGCGAATTTTCGGAATCTGAATCCGACCTGTAGCTGTGAAAATAAATCCTCACCATCATTAAGTCTAACGCTAACCTTGGCGAAGTGCCATTTTTCTCGTAGTTCGTCTTCCTGGATGTCATTTTTTCACACTGTTTCATTATGTTTATTTTTCAAAATTGCCGCTCATTTTCTCCGAGGTTCTTTTTTTACGATTTTTCTAGGTTGTTTTTTTTTTGTTCTTTCTTTACGTCGCCCGGAAATCGTTCGACCTTGTATTCTTCGCGCTTATTTTCTCCCTCGAAGGGCGGATTTTTCCTCTCTCTTTTTCCGCCCCATATAATATTTTTGACACTTTATGCAAATGATCGCCTCTCGGGTTTTCGTTCGAGAGGTAAGAAGGAAACTGTTTAGCTTTGTAAGTAATTTGGAAATCGATTTTCTGGCCACAACAAGACGAAGAAACGGTGATAACTATATTCCTTCCATATATCGTTCTACTTTTTTTGATGATAAACATTTTCTGCTCTTCTCTCCTTCTCTTGGAGAAGAAAGAGGAAGAGTAGCGAAAAAAGTGCCTTATTAAGAAGATTGCTCCATTTTTCGTTCTCCTATCGTTCATCTTGCTTTTCGTGTAGAAGAATTTATGCAAATTTTTTCTTGTCCATCGGTTCGGTGGGTGTATGGTATAATCGGAGGAAAAATTGAACCGATCGCCTTGGAGACGTCGTAAACGTAAAGGTGGCGCCAATTTTGGATTATAAGCCGAGCTTGATGATGGAAAATTTTGATCTTTAGCTATATATTCATTTTTTGTAGCGATTATTACTGTAATCTGGGATCCTAAAAAGGTGTGAATTTCAAATTCGGACGGTTTTTGAATGTAAGTTCGAATTTTGAATAATTCAAAGTTAAACTTTTTCAAGCGAGCACAAATTTTTTCTTCTCAAACATTAATCGATAGATTTACGTTAGATTAATCCGAAAATATAGTCCTAATCGGGTTATCCTACTACCGGAAATTTTCGACTTTGGCCTCGCAGACCACAGGCGTTCAATAAGCATAAAGAGACTGCTAAGCCTAAGCTTCAAAATTAGCCATACCACAGCATTACTCTTGGATACTGAGATACAAAAATCAAAAAATGTTTGTAGTAAGATAACAAAGTTGGCGCAAAATATAAATTAAAATGATATAGTTGGCCTGCCTCAAATTTTCCTTTGCATTTTGCTTATCACGTTCCAGAGTATCGAATGTATTCAAATTTGTATCGGTTTCGCATCAAATTTTTTATATTTTGCATAATTTTTGTTCGCAAGTATTCTATTTTCCCCCCATTTGTTGCCTTTTTCCACAGTATTCTCGAAGAATTATTGCGATGTTTGTATCATATGAGACAGGATTCCAGATGTGAGGAGGAAAATGAGAGTGAAAGTTGATTGAAATAGAAATTATGTAAATGTGCAGCAGGAAAAATGGCTTCCTATTGAACTGTTGTGCTTTTTCGTTTGAACAATTTATGGGAGCTGAAATGGTTGAATTGATTCTGTAGAAAATTGAAGTTAATGGCCGTAAACATACAGTATCCGATAAATTAGTTAGTTCCTGAAATTTAAAAGCGTGCACCTCTTTGTTTCCCCGTATGTTCGTCGGACTGGTCTAATTTTCCTATTCTTTTTCCGCCAGGAAACTCGCCTTTTTGATGTAATTTGTGTTTTTATGATTTTTTGCCTTCAAACAAGCCTATTTCTAGCTCCTGCACTAATTACATTGTATCCGTATCGTCATTTTCTCGAATCTTAATTCTAGTCTCCTCATTTGCATATTCTTTATGCAAAAAAGAATACCATTTTCTACGTTTGTTTTCAGGCATTCGTCCCCGACGACTATGGTGATGATATTATAGACGACAATCAATTTTTATAAACAAAAGTTTGCAGTATTGACAAACGTGGTAACCTCACTTCGATTTGAGAGAGACACAAAAAAAACACTATGACTCTTCAGCGATGGATGGCCAAACTTTTGAAAGTGGTTTTCGTCGTGAGTACGGCCTGTTTTTTATTAATCCAAATTCATATGAGACGCCGGGCTAGCTACGAGCATTTGGACGATTTCGGTAAAAATGCGATGCGAAATTCTAACGAAGTGGTAGACGAATTTTCGTCCGAAAAAATGGTCAATTTTCAACGATCGGAAAACCTACGAAAGAGGAACAATAATAATAATAATAACAAAACTTTGACGACGTTGATTTTAGGAGAAGGAGGAGGACAATCGAAAAAAACGCCGCTGACGATTTTACCGGACGCCGACGAAATTCGTAAATCCGTCGAAGATAATAACGCTAACGCTCCAATTTGGAACGATCTGGATTTTTCGGGCCAAGAAATTTCGCACGTTATTGTTGTACAAGTACGTTATAATTTTTCGCACGATAAGAAAATTGTGCCAATTAATTGTCGAAAAAATGAAAAATTGGGGTCAAAAGTTTTGGAATTTGTTGCCGGAAAATAGAAAGAAAACCAATTTTTTGGTTGATATCGATTCTTTAAACTTTTAAGATGCAAAAAAAGCAAATTAACATATTTTTTGTAGGTTCACAATCGGTCGAAATATTTAGAAAAACTGATACAATCGATAGGCCAAGCCGCCAATATCAGTCGGACGTTATTGATTTTTAGTCACGATCATATATCGACCGAAATCGATAATCTAGTCCAATCGATAAAATTTTGCCGCGTCATGCAAATTTATTACCCGTACAGCATGCAAATTTATAAGGACATTTTTCCCGGACAAGATCGGAAAGACTGTCCTCCAAAAATTGGCAAAGCGAAGTGAGAAAAAAAGCAAAAAGAAACAAACGGCTGAAAATGTCAATTCTTTTTGCAAAAAATTGATAATTTATTGCAGAAAGACGATTTTTCTATTGAAAGTAAAAGAATTTTACTTATGTTTTCTTGCACATTTTTTAGAGCCGCGGAAATGAAGTGTCAAAATTGGGAGCATCCAGATAAGTACGATAATTATCGAATAGCGAAATTATCCCAAGTCAAACATCATTGGTGGTGGAAAGTGAGATTTTTTCGAGCTTATTTTTACGTTTTCCAGGTTTTCAGTCTTTTTTATGATTTTTTTGGTACTCTCGTTCTTCTTATTTATTGAACTCAATTTTTGCGACAGATAAATTACGTTTTCAATGGTATCAATCGCCTAAAAAATTATACGGGTTGGGTTTTGTTATTAGAAGAAGATCATTACGTTAGCCCGGATTTTTTGTACGTTTTCGAACAGATGATTCAACGAAAAAAAGAGTAAATAAATCAGAAAAATTGTTCTAAAGTCAGTTATTAAAGAAAAATATTTTACTGTAGGTTATGTGACGAATGCAGTATTATAACGTTGGGATTTTATTTGAAAAAGTACGACGATTATTCTAGTACAACCGATAAGGTAAGAGAATAACTTTTTTAAAGATAAATTTGAATTTTGGCCTACTGTTAATAATTTGCTCAAGTCAAAAAAAATTCTTACATTGTTGTAAAAATTATAATTAGATAGAAGTTCGAAAACCTGAAATAGTATCGAAAAATGAGATTATCGGTTAGAATTTTGTTTAAAATTCAGAGAAAGATCTTTTATATATTATTTTTTTAGCTCTGCGTTTTTCCGTGGTTTTCCAGCCGGCACAATATGGGAATGGCGTTGAATCGCGATACGTGGAATAAAATTCATGCGTGTTCGAAGGTAAGTTGAATATTGGATATTCTACAATGCTCAAACTCCAGGGTTGCACATTCGTTTTGGAACTAGCATAAATTTTTATTCCTTAAAATTTTCTAATTGAAAATCCGAATTTTAATCAAAATATTCATTTAATGGTTTTTCTGTGAATTTGACAGTAATCACTAATTACTTTGCGTCGAAAAGCTAATATTTCACAGAAAAAACGCAGCGCGGACTTCTTTTTTTCGGCGAAACTCATTTTCTAGTTTCCGAATTTTTAGAATAATCCTTAATTACATACGCAAAAAGAACTTACTTCCCCTTGCTGCCATTTTTTTAAATCCAGATGTCCTTTTCATATACATTATAATTGAAATTTTGACCGCGGGCACGCTGCCTCGGTTGATTAGATGTTTCTGTTAATTAGCGATTTTTTCCCGGATTTTATTGCTTCGAGCTGCAGAAAAAAATTAATCAACATTTTTTGCCATGTTTACCTAATCAAAAATACTCGATTTTTGACCTAGTGCCCAAGTGATAGATTAATTTATGGAAAAATGCCAATCGGAAGTTGCGCGTAATTACGGCTTTAGGCGAAAAACCTGATGTTTGTTTAAAATGTTTAAATTTTTGCATTTTTTCAATCATCAATTCTTGTGTAGCATTTTTGCCAATTCGACGACTATAATTGGGATTGGTCGTTGATGCACGTCAATCTTAAATGCATGAAACAACCGCCTTTGCGAGTCATTTTCGCCAAAGCGCCGCGCGTCTTTCATATTGGCGATTGGTGAGTCTATTGTAAAAAATTTGTTTTAAATCGTCTAAGGTTTTTAGTTCTTGATCAGATTGAAGTTAGTCTAAAAAAGAATTTTGATCTTGAAAATTTTTTGACTAAAATTTAAAACACTTTGATAGTTCAAATTGGCGTTTTCATTTTGATTTGTTACAATTCGAGTTTAGATAGGAAACGTTGCGGTTTTGGTAGCTTAACTTAAAACTTAAAACTGGATAGACTACTTGATCCAGAAAATCTTCTATGTAATTGAACTTGAAATGTTGTGAATTGTCGGAAACTTTCGATGGAAAATAGTCTTACTTGAAATGTTACAATTCCTGCATTCTTATCGTTGCCTGGCTAGAGTTGTAACGGCTAATCGAAACCGATATTATCAAGTTAAAATTTTGGAACCGAAACCGAATATAACTCGAAATTTTGGGATTGGGACCAGAACCAATATTTCCCGTCAAATACCGGTTTCTGAACGGTCTTGGCGATTTTCAAAATTGATAAAAGGCAATAATTCTTTTGAAAAGTTCAAAACGTCGGAATGAAAAAAAATCAGCGCCTCAGGTTAGCTCAATGTTCAGAGCCTCAAATTTTTTTCTACAGATTCCAAAAAATTAACTCTGCACAAAAAAATTCTGCTTTGAGAAGTCTATGATACAAACTTTAGATTAATTAAAACCATTTGGAAAGTCTATTCTTCTTGAAAAGTTGAGTTTTGAAAAATAAATTTAGAAGTTTAGCAAATATTACGCATTTTTTCATATCTACAACTTAGCCATGGCTCCTTGAAACGGCAAAATGGCTTTCAAGAGATTTGGCTTAAATGCATTTTTATATGCAATGCTTTTCTAATTTTTGGCCTGGGAAATTTTTTCGTCTATCTTTTTTACAAAATGCTTGTTAATTGAAAAATAACAAAAAATGAGTATCGCCCTCGAAGTCTTTTACACAGAGCTTTTATTGTAGGATTTTTTACTCCAAAATTAAATGGTCTGAATAGGCTGAAAAATTTATTGCTCTATGTGATATATTGCGTAGAAGAAAATAATGTTATCGACATTCACAAGAATTTTAAAAAAAACAGACTACAGGAGCCAGATAGCATAGAAAAATTATCAAATCTTCGGAAATTCAATAGGACATAAAGTAGATTGGAAAATGTGATCCAAAATCGACAACAGAAAGCAGAATCTAATAAAATCAAAAATCTAAATCTCAAGTGCTGAGTTGAACTATGAACGAAAAACGGAACAATGAACAAATAAAATACTAAGTAGCAAAATAAGACTTTTGAACACATACATGTACAGAGCTGGCTGGGTCAGCCGCAATTTTTTTTAGAATTGCTCAGAACTCAGTCAAAATCGATCTAATACTTTTAAAGTTAGTCTTTAGGTGTTTCTTAGTGTGCTCTTTCAGTTTCATGAGGAAAAAACGAATTTTTTTCTTGATAAATTTCGTAATTTTTACATGAAATTGCCAAGTTTTCACGTAAAAATGCAAATATAAAAAGAAATTAAATTTCGCTGCGGTCGAGCAGAGCTCTGCCCGGCGTCAGGATCCCAGAAATTCCCCAAGAACATGTATTCTCTTGAGGTAGAATCAATGTATTTCTCTTTCAGGATTCATCGTATTCTTTCTTTTCTGTCGAATTCTTTTAAAATATTTCGCAATTCTCTCCAAATGACGTCATATTGTTTTGAATATGACGTCATTTTCGTCGACTCCTCCTTTGAAAGAAAGGGAGCAAATGTCGCTTTTCCGACTCATTCTCTTTTTCCCTCCATTTTAGCGGCATGCACCATACCGGTAAAACGTGCACGGCCGACGCTAGCGCCACGAAAGCGGCCCAAATAATCGAATCGGCCCGCGATCGCCTATTCCCAGCCAAAATGGTGGTCAGCGAACGTAGCTCCAAAACGCTCAAGGCGCCGAAAGAGAACGGCGGTTGGGGCGACGTGCGCGACCACCTTTTGTGTATGAAACACGCAACTAACGTCGGCGGGGGCGACGGCGGCGATTCGGCGCGGTAGCGATTAATTTTTGACCACCTCGTCGTCGTCGGCGGCGACTACGATTTGGCGGAAAATCGGTACTGACGAAAGAAAAAGAAAAACGTTTTTTTTTCTTCGGGGTCGTGCTTATTACAGCGGGTTCGATTTTTTTCGTATTTATTTTCGGCTATTTATAGTTTTTTTATTATGGGAGGAGTTACCAACGAAAAAAATCGACCAATCGAGGTGATTCCTTCATTTTCATTGGCCGATTTTTTTGACTGAGATCTGCATTTGTCTAGTTTTGGATGTTGATGAATTTTTAGAACAAACACCCCATTTCCGGGTTTTTTTATCTCTCTCTTATTTTTGATCGAAAGTTTAGCACCTAAAGTAATAGAAGTCAAATCTTCCCTAGTCAACGAAACCATCCGCGTAATTCTGTATTGTAAGAAAATTCATTGACCAATCGAAGCGATTCGTTCGTTTTTATTGGCTGATTTTCCCTATATTTGAGTTTTCATGTAGGCGGAGCTATGAAAACAAATTTGATTTTTTGAGCTCTCCGCTGTTACCTGGATAAAAATTTAGCATCGTAAGTGGGAGGAGTCTTGAAAATTGATGAAAAATATTCTTGTCTAATTTTTCAAACTCTTGTCAATCGAAATTTGTGTAATTTTAAGGCGATTCCTTGGAATTCTCAATTTATATTTTTTTCTGTAGGCGTAATTATAGAGGCTGACCAATGGAAATTGCTCTTTAGTTTTGATTGGTCCATTTATTCTTCGATATTTTGAACTTCTAGAAAAGATATATGGCTCAGCAGGGTGCAGAAAATGAAATTCTAGTCAAATTTATTCCATACGCCGAAAAATGTATACAAATCGGCCAATCAAACTTTCTCTATTTAGCCTTTAAAAATTTCAAAAATCGACCAATCGTCATCCATGTTTTATTTTTATTGATCGAACCTTACTTTTTGGAACCTCGAGCTGAGGTACAGGATTCCAGTATCAAATCAAACGTGGGAAGAGTCAAAAACGAGTATCTCCATGTCAGGAGGGACGTTTATACATAGTATTGTTTTCTGAATATTAATTTTCGTTACCTAGTGAGTGCAATGTGGGATATCGATTTGTAAACTACAGTATAATTTCCCGCTTGTACTTGCTGATCATTTTCGCGCGAGAAAAATCGCATTTTGCTAAATCATCAGTGGATTATAGTTTTTGCATTTTTCGCTTACAATTTTTTTCGCCGGTGTTTCTTTATAACGAAAAGCTCTCATCGAATGAACGATATTACGTGTTACACATATATTTACGGTAAATGCGCTATATTTGCGTTGTGTAAAGTGCCGTTGTCAAGTAAAACAATGCAAATGGATGCCTCGAATGCGGCGAATCGCTGGCTTGAGTTACGTACAAAGAGCAAGGCTAGTTCAGGTTTTGGGACACCCTGTGCATGATTTTTAATTGGGGATCACACAGTATCTGTAAGTCTGTGAATCGTGTCCCCAATACAGCGAGGAACGCCGTTTCTCGAAACAGCGTTTCTCTCAATACAGCGTGGTTTCAAAATGGCGAAGCCTCAAAACAGCGAATCTCAATACAGCAGATAGTAAAAAGTTCTATGCATTATGGTAAACGCGCGCATCTTTTTATAATAAATATGCAAATTAGGTATGTCAAAATCTTTTTGCTAGTTTTCTATTTTTAATAGTCTATTTTTAATTGCATTTGGTCAACTAAATTTCACATGCTTCTCTGCTGCAGTCGCGGTAGGTATGCACCACTCCAAAATCACAAAAAAATGTCTGTCAGAAAAATATTTTTGCAAAGCGTTTGAAAAAACAAAAACTTATATCATAAGGATTCCCGAATTAAATTCTTTTGTATGGAGCTTAATTGCAAACAAATTAAATTAATGAAATAAATAAAACAAGGTGAAATAAGCAAATAAAATGAAATGAATAAAATAATTAAGCGGTAAAGGCAGAACAAAAAACAAATAATAAAGAAACGAAAAGTGAAATAATGAAATAAAAATTAATTTAAAAGCAGAACAAGAGTACAAAAATGGCTCAAGAAGAATATAAAAGGGAATAAGTCAATAAATCAAAAAAGAAACGAAAAACATGCATGTGTTGGGTTGGCAAGAAAGTAATGTCGATTTTTGGTCATGTTATCAATCAACTTTTTTCTTAAAATCCAGCCTAATAAATTGGGTTGCTAATCCATTGTTTGTGTAACGAATGGTTTATTCATTGATATTCATTATTTCTCGTTTTAACTTCCTTGTACGATTTTCTGTAATGTCCAATCTATTTTCCATAACTAACTTTTCTAGTTTGATTCCATGTTTTGTGTTTACTCTATCGCTATAATTTTGCTATAATTAGCTATCTATGGAGCTCGATCCTTCTAACGGGAATAATATTTACTTAGCTGTTTTACTGCTTATAAACCTTTGTCATAATGATAGATTCAGAGAGAGAGAGAGCTAGAGCCGATCTATCAGTGTGATTCGCCATAACTTTAGTTGCTTTACGCTATATTGTAATGGCTACTCAAGTTGAGTAACTCAACGTTTACGATATTGGCTTCGTATTACGGCTACCCAATAAAGCTTAATATATTGTTATCATTATATTTGGAAGAGCAAACTTTATTGTTTTGAAAAATGGGGTCAGTTATCAGTTGGCTCATATTGTCTGTTTCATTAATACCTAAATCAAAGTGTTACCTCTCAGACCATATATGTCATTGCATTTTGTATGAGTATAATTTGTGCAGAACTGCAGCTGAAGCAATGAGAAATATACGGCAAACACATGGTGAACCTGCTGTGTCTGAACGTGCAGTCGAATGATGGTTTGCAAAGTTCAGGACTGTCTCCAGCAGTATCAAAGATGAACCTCCTAGTGGACGACCAGGTGAAGTATCAGAAGCAGACATTCAAGAACAGCTGGACCTCAATCTAAAAAGAACCACTAGGGAAATAGCAGAAGTCCTCGCCATTACCCACACTACTATTGAAAATTGAATGGAGCAGATGAACAAGGTTTGCAAGCTGCAAGTATGAGTGCCTCACAAGTTGAGATGCAACAGCATGCTATCATTTCCATGTTGTTACTTTCATATGCAAAATCAAGCCTTTCCTTGATCAAATCATCACTGGAGATGAAAAGTGGGTTGTGTATGTTAACATCATATGGAGGTAATGGGTCAGCAAAGGCTCTTAACGAGCACAAGTGCCAAGGTCCGATCTACACCCACACAAGGCTATGTTATGTGTATGGTGGTGTCACATTAAGTGAAAACTGGAGCCATGTCACATTAGATGAAATTGTGACTAATCACATTGATGGAGAAATCCATGCCATATTGATATAAAATACGGCCATGTCACTGTGAGTGACATGCTGTGACCCTGTTGGGTGGCTCGCTAGGGTTTTCATCTTTGGGAACCTGACCCAGCTAGTACTGGCTATAGGAAGGCCTACAGGGCACTATGGTGCTGTCCTGGGGTTCTGCTGTAGAGTAATGGACAATGCCGCCAGGTCAGGGGTGGCAATCCCTGGTCCCATTCAGTATGAATGATGGACAAGGTCACTTGTGGAATGACCAGATTTAGGGGACCCGATTGTAAACCTAAATCCCCTTATTAGCCCTAACCCAAGAGGTACAAGGACTCCTCTAACTGAGGGGAATCTCAAGGGAAACCAACTTAGGAAAGGGTTCCCCAAAATACACCCCCAACAACAATAATCCCCTGAGAAGACTTACCTAGTCCTGTTCTCAAATACGATTTGGCGCGGGGGCAATGGGTCCCTGGTGATTCACGGGTATCTGTCAGCGGGAACGGGAGTGGTAATGATCCAATTGACTCGGTGCGGTGGGTTAGTTTCAGAGGTCAGCGGGTGACACACAAACAGTAAAAAACGGAAAGGCAGGGGTAACTAGGTGCTAAGGGGTGATGGGTGTATTCCTGGATGAGAGTTGGGCGGCCGACGCAGTTAACAGAATAAACATATGCAAATTTATTGACGAAAGGTAAGGCAGTGGATGGGATACAATGTAGTAACGAATATATGTAAATTCGACACCGGACGCGGAGCTAAGATAGAATGCAAAGTTGGAGAGCCCAAAAGAAGACACAAAACTAATGAAACAGGCCCTTTTGAGGACCTCGTAGGCCTACAGTATGCCCTGGGCGGAGCTATCGACGCCCATGCTAACTTCTGCAGCAGAAATCGGTGCAGAAGATGCCTATGGTCAGATTGACATTTTCCAGTTCGAATACGTTTAGCGTTGGGAATGAGTTTCACTCCCATGCTAAACATATGAATGTCTTTTAATGAGAACTTCCAAACTGGTCGTTTTGCGTTGCAAAACGTCGCTAGTTTTTACTGATAAGAGGTGCACATAATGCTCCAATTATGGCCATGAGCTCGTAGAGCTTATCTGGCGGAAATTCTGATTAAAGGGTCACATACTGTAGCCTACCTGCGGAACAGAAAACAACAAAAAGGTAAACAAAAATGACACACACAGTGCATGTAAAACAAAATGAACGAAACGAAATAAAAGTAAGTAACTGTCAAACAAAAAGTGGCGAAAAACATAAGGTATCAGTATTGATGACAATCACGTGATGTTAGGCAAAATTGATCGGCATGTGACAGTGGTCAACCCAGGGATTGTCTACTTTTAGTTGCTTTTACTTGGTTTGACTATCACAGCTAAGGTCTATGAAGACAAGCTTGATCATGTACAAAATGCCTTGATTCAAAAGCAGCCCAACTGCAACTCCATGACAATGCCCATCCACATACAGCTGCCATTGTCCAGGCAAAAATCCAGGAATTAAATTGGGAGTTGTTACCCCATTCACCATATTCACCAGACATTGGACCATCAGGTTCCACTCATTGCAGAATAGCTTTGTTGATATGGAATTTGAAAACAATGACCAGGTCGAAACGTTTGTCCAGAACTTTTTTGATTCAAAACCCGAAGCCTTTTATTATGGTTATAGTAATGGGGCATATTCTGATGATTAGTCATGCTTCATGCAAATTTAATAAAACTTTTGAAAATGTAGTCAAATTTTCAACATTGCTTTTTTGCCTAGGGTACCGATATATTAATAATGAACAATCCAGAATAGAAAGCCTGGAGATTCGTGCTAAATGTGTGTGACACCAGTATTCGCCAGATCGAAATGGAGGACCAAATAGGCCATGGGCCTAAATGTCTACCACGCCCGATGTCCATTGTTCTATCCGCAAGATAACTTTTTCAAAAATTCGCTATTTTTAAAATTTGTTCTGAGACTTCGCTATTTTGAGAATCGCTGAATAGGGGTGAAGCCGTCTGGAAATTATACATTTTTTGACGTGATTTCATACACAGATTTTTAAAAACTGCGTTTAAGCTTACTGTAGATCAGTTGATTATAACCAAAACTCGCGCTTATTTGCCTCCAAGTTTATTAATCAGCCGAAAAATTGATAAACTCTACTACGCGACCAAACACAGAGCGGAAAACTAGATATAATTTGCAAATTCCGTAATTAATCAATGATTAAAGTTAATTAACTAATAATACATAGTACACATTTCATATAACAATATAATTACGCGAATGTGAAAAATGACTACATAATTAACTGCCCGCAACGGAAGGTTGGTTCGATTTTCAAGAAGTTGTACGTAAAAGAAACTTCGCAAATAAATTGAGAAAAATAGTGTATCAACGAAGCATATTCTAGCGACTACGGTTATCGGGGGATTTTTCGATAAATTTCTTTGAAATTTGTCGTTTAAATTCTTTAATGACGTGGGAAATCTGGAAAAATTACAAATTACTGATAATATTGAGCTAAATTTTTTTCATTAAATGTCTACTTTTCTGAAATTTTTCGCGTATTTTTTGCGACATCACGAAAAATCCAACGGATGCTAGAGGACTTTCTTGGTAGATTTTCAAAGAAAGTTGCTATGCCAATTGATATAATGCTTTAAAACTTTTCCTTGGCCCGAAAATCCATTTAAAAATACGGATTTAAGTTCTTGACCAAAATCACACGTAATGTTTTGACATTGAGAGATGAAGTAATAAAAATCGATCACGGAAAAAAAACATTTTTGACGTTAAGAACACTAATGGTCCATACTTTTTTAAAACCAGATTCCTGTGGGAGTAAAGAAATGAAAATTCTAGTTTTTAGCCTTCAAACAACATATTTGTCAAAACCAATAAACAGATGATGAATTTCGAATTTTATACCCATTCAGAGAGAAAATTATAAAAATCATCAAAATGTTTCTGACGTCAGATACAATAAAAAGATGTATTTTTAAGCCATGTTCGGCAATAAAATGATGAAAATTATTGTTTTGAAACCCTGGATGACAAAACCGATCCTTCTGGAATGAATAAAGAGATATTGATTGTATTTTGTATTCTTTGACATTTAAAAATAAAAATTATTAAAATATCATTTTGACGGGAAAATCGATATTATCAAGACAGGTTCAGGCAAATGATGAAAATTATCATTTTTGAACTTTGAACGACGACATTTTTTTCGAAAACGACGAAGTGATGTCGTATTTTGAATTTTTAGACATTCGTATGTATACGAAATAATAAAATCAATCCGAAATCATGAAGACGCATTTTTTAATTTTTAACGAAAACGAAAAAATTCATATATTTGAGGAAGATTCAAGAGTAAAATTATAAAAATTGTCATTCCTGGCCTTCGAGTAGTAATGATAAAAATCGATTGAAAATCATAAACGACCATTTACTTTTGTCAGGAAAAAAATCCAAGCGTAAAGTCATCAAAATTCTTACATTTTGTCTTCAAAAAAGGAGATAAATAATTTTTCGACCCAAGGTGTTGATGTTTCATTTTTGTTTAAAATCTTTACAAACCGTAAAGAGACGTTTCGGCACCTTCCTTTTCGGTGCCAAACTATTCTTTTGTTTTTTCTTCCGTTTTCTTTTCCTTCTTTATCTTATATTTTTCTCTGAATTCTTTTTCATATCGTTTTTTTGTGTTGCTTACGTTTTTGTTTATGTTTTTAAGTTTTTGTCTATTACCTTATTTTTCGCTAATATAGCTGATCATAACCAGCATTTTTTCTGGTTAATTTCAGAGGGCATAGAACATACATGTAACAGGGGCTCCGAGGTCAGGGGGGTCGGGCGACTTTTTTCTAGACCGAAGGTCAGTGATCCCCAAAATTTTGGGAGGAGGGGTCTCTGAAGGAAAAAGATTCGACTTTTTCACGGAAAAAAGTCCGAAAAATGTATTCATGGCGCGAGGCGCCGAGAAAATTGACGTTTTTGACCATTTTTTGTTCAAAAATTGACATTTTTCATCAAAAAATTGACATTTCTCGGTATTTTTCCGACCAAAAGTATGGGGATCCCTACGACTACCATATGGCTAGCCATAGGATTGGAAAATCCTGGGGGAGGGGTCGCCAATGACTAACCATATGGTCGACGATTTCTGGGGGGGGGGGCGGAGTTGCTATAGCACTTCCCCCAATTACATGTATGACTTAGAATGTATGTTTAATCTGGCATATATAAGATTGGCAGGTAGGATAAATAAAATCGACACTTTTTGATTCTATTGAAATGCTTTCTCAAGAAAAGAGTAAAGCAAGTACTAACGCATATTTTTACGACTCTCTACTTATCGTATGTCGCATAAAGGCGGATTCATACTTCATCCAGTGTCCAGCATCCGAAAAAAGTCTATTTTTAGATTTTTGATCCGGCAAGTCGTCCGGCATTCCGGCACCGGATGACATCATTTTTTTCGGATTCCCACGCTGCCGTCTCATTTTCTTGCCGGAAGACTAGAATTTTGCCGGATCGGAAGAGTAGAAACAGTTTGTACTTTTCCGGATGCCAGAAAGCATATTTTGTATGTAATTTTAAAAGAACCACGTGTTTAATTGGTTTCTGCATTGTAAGAGGTCCGACCAATTGGGGTGAGGGTAAACCGAAAATTTTGGGGTGGAGATACAGAAATTTCCAAAATTTTGGGAGAGGGGTCGAAACGACCCCAAAAAGTCAAAAAAATTTCGAAAATTTTGCCAAAAAAGTCGCTTTTTTCATAATTTTTTCCTAGTTTGAGGGGGGGGGGGGGTTGAGTATAGGGTTGACCAAGTGGGGGGTGGGGGTCCCTCCCCAACCCCACTCAATTACAGGTATGTACAACGTATGTGGAAGATATCGATTTTTTAGTTAAGGCAAAATTTTGTGTTTTTAATCATGATGTTCGTTTAATTTTTGATTGCTGAATATTTTGAATGCTTTTTCCGTTCTTGAAAGCATATATGTGCAGGTTAGACATATAAAAACTTTTTTTGCTGAAACTTTTTACTTTTTTAAACTTTTTAAAAATATATATTGTTTTTTACACATTTTCTTTTTATGAAAACTTTTTACCTTTTTATACAAAATATTGGCCGGAAGCCAAATTGCCGGATGCCGGGTACTGAATGCCGGAAGCTGAAAATAACTTGCCGGACGCCGGATGAAGTATGAATCCGCCTTGAGACTGTGTGTCAACTCAACTGACCATGGCCAACTTTCTAAGCAGAAATCGTACAATATAAACTGTCTGTAATTAACTTTAGAAATGAGATTTTTTGTTATTTTTTCAATTTAAAAGCTGTCCGCGAAAGATGGCTGACTTTTAGACACAAAACTTGATTTACGATATGCAGGCTTGCCTTGCACTGTTTTTTCTTTTTATTCTTAGTTGAGTTACGTTTGACGTACGATTCACAACAGTCCATCTTTTTTGTTATTTTCTTCTTCTTTCATTTGCGGCGGTGTTTTGCGTTGTTGCTGTTCGTCTTGCGGCGGCTGCTCGCCGTCGGCCATTTTCTTGGCGGCGGCCAAGGCGGCCGCCGCCGATTTACATCGGACGGCGACCAGAGCGGCGTTGGCCGCGTGTTGGACGTGCGCCAAACGGCGGTAATAATTTAGCCAATCGTCGACCATTTGCGACGTGACGGGCGGCAGACGGTGTAAGCGCATTTTGCAGCAAAGTAGGCCGCCTTCGGTCAAACAAACGTCCAGCCAGCTGCGGAGGATGGCTTGTTCGTGGCCGCGCTACAAAAAAGCGGGTTTCAGAGGCATACATAACACGAGGCCTTGAGGTCTGGGTGGGTCAAGCGACCTTTTTGGGGCGGAGAGTCATCGATTGCCCAAAATTTTGTGGGGTGGTCCATGGAGACAAAAAAGATATTCGTTTTTTATCCAACATAGTAAGAAAAATGGATCAAAAATAGTAATTATTTTCTGAAAAACCGCAAAAAAGTAATGGCGCAGAGCACCGACGACTGGAAATTTTTATGGGGTGTCCTATGGCAGTTCCCTCCAAATTACCTAAATGTTCGGACTTCGGAGGAGCTTCAAGAGAAAACGGTAGCAACGCATGAGTCGAGTAACTGACTTGAAAAATTCAGCTTTTGTTTTTACAAATTCGAAAATGACAAAATTTTTTCAATTGTTAACAAAAAAGAAGAATTTTTGACTTTATTAATTTTAGGTTTAATTCTATACTACAGATTATCTAGAGAAGCCATCTGTTGTTAGAATTTTATTTAATTGTATAAACTTTGTTCGGATATAGCGATTGAGACAATGTTCGTTCTAGCTACTGTTTCAATCCAGCAAATGTTTATTTAATTTTTTAAATTTTCCACGTGAAATGGAGAAATTCAAAAAAAAAGAAAACATCACGCACAATCAGGCCTGTAGGCAAGGGGTTGGGGGCCATGGCCCCCCGAAATGTTCCGATTGTTGAAACAAGGCAAAGGTTTTTGATTTTTTTTTGTTAAAAAAAGTCAAGTCAGAAAGGCCAATTTTACAGTAAATTAAGGGAAAAAACGTGTGGCCCAGAGGTCTCCAAGGTCACATTTTTCAGGTAGGGGTAAAATTGCAGATTTGCGGGGGTAGTGCAGCTAATTGTCCACTATACACGTCATTTTGTCTCAAAATAAAGCAATCAGTGATCGATTTTAAGGGACTTTAGGTAGGGGTAATACCCCCCTCATACCCCTCCCCATGGGACACTGTTGTGTGGCCCCCCGGAAAAAATTCCTGGCTACAGGCCTGCGCACAATACACGAGGCAAAATCTAAAAATAACTGTGTACATGGATATTGTGTCTAAATTTGCTAGTTTTTTGCAAGAATAATGACAAGTGGAAACTGAGCAGTCCGGCTAAGGATGTCTTAACAAAATTGATGAATCTTCTTAGCGGTTCAAAAATTTCCTTATCATCCTGCCGTTTTTTACATGATTTCAAATTGGAACAGAAACAAATCTTTTTTTGTCATTTCTGCTCGGTGCAAAGAGATCGTTGAACAAAAAACATGGACGAAAATTTTTCTTCAAAAGACGTCGACATAATTAATTTGACAAATTGACAATTTTTTGTAATTTCGAATTCTTCACCTCAAGTATGATCGAAAAAAAACTTATCAAGTTATGAACAGGTAATGCAAAGAATGTATTTTCTTATTGTACTAAGTGGTGATGGATCGGATCCACTTTATTGACTACACTGTATCCGGATCTACAAAATTTGCTTCATTGGATACAATGATCGGACCCGGATCCTGAAAATGGGGCGGGTCTAACGGTAACAGAATCCGGATATCCGTGTTGAGCGATTAAGATGTTGTTATCGTCTCACCTCGTTATTGTTCAGAAAATGTAAGGGCAACATTTGTCCGTCGGCGTCTTGAAGCGGCAAATAAGTGTATCGCGGTTGGTTAGAAAATTCCCGTCCTTTGGTTAGCGAAACTAAAACACAATTAAATTAACTCTTAAGACTCATTTATACTTGTCTTTTCCGCCGGAACGGAACGGATCGTCAACGGCTTGAAACGTTCAGCATGAAAATATTCGTTCGGTCGAAAAGGATAACTGCAATTTTGCGGAAAACGATCAAAGGTAACCTCCAACCGAACAGAACGGGACGGAAATTTCCGTTTCGTTCGGTTACGTTCCGCCGATTGCATTCCGTTCCGTTCCGTCGGGAAGGGCAAGTATAAATGAGCCTTTACATCAGCGTATAGAAATGTCAACTGTCACGGCGAGAGTGAGACATACAGGGCATATTAAGGAGTAGGACATTCGAAAAAACGTTTTGTTATCGGACAGCTCGTAAAAAATTGGATCTTGACCCTGCTTAGTATATTTTCTTTCTACTGTGTAATTATTATCAGCATTTGGCTTATTGTTGATGTGTTATGTTATGTTAAGAATAAATTTTTTTCGTGAAGGTTATTGCAGTTAAAGTTTAAAAAATACCGCGCCTTTCCACGAAACTTCTTGATTGGAGTCTTGTTGTAGAGCGAAAATTGCTGATTCTGATTTGTCCTCTATTAGTCAATTTCGCTCCACAACTTTTCTTGACAAAATCAAATTCAGGCAAGCATATAACACAGAGCTCGGAAGTCTGGAGGGTCCGCGAAGCTTTTTTCGAGAGTAGAACTACAAATTGTCCAAAATTTGGATGTCGAGAGATAATCGAAGAAAAAAATTCGAAATTTTTGCCTCAAAAATCGAAAAATGAATAAAAAATGCTTTATAGCCGAAATCCACAAACATAAGTGTTTAAATTTTATCCCAAATAATCCCGCACCATACCTGCTGCCACATAAACTCAAAAGGAAAATGCTCAGAATCACATAATTTACAAGTGAAATACAATGGGAAATTAAAAAATTATAATATGGATGAAATAAAAATTTTAGAGATATATAAAAACATGCTTTTATAGTTTTTTTTTGCAAATCAATATTGATCTAAGTATCAAATTCGAGTAAATTGAAGTAAAATGTCTAATTGGAACACCCTATTGTCGATGTTGATTTAATTAATTGTTTCAAGTTCGACATGAACAACTAAGCAAGATATAGAGTATCGATTCCTGGTTATATCTATTCCGAAGTAAAGTCATTCTACTCTAAAATTCTAAAATTCAAGTGACCTAGCTAATTAAAGAACATTTGAGATGAGAGATATTTTGACCAGCGTATTTTGATATTAACAAACTCGAATATATGGCCAATACCGACTAAATTTAGTGTTTCAGATACCAAAAAAAAACATCGAGCCAACTTTTGAAACCCATTTCATGTCTCAATTACAACTGTTTGAGGAGCTATCTTGAAAAAATATTTTTTTCGTTGAGACCAGAAAACTTTTTCCTTACAGAACCTATGAGATTGGAACTTTGTCAGCCTACATACGTCCGTAAATTTTATCGAAATCAGTTAAAAATTGGACTAGATAAAAAGAATTCAATAAAATTTCTACCAAAATGGTCACAAGTAGACCCCTGTTTGCAGGTTATCATATTCGTGAGTGAATGTTCTAAGATAAATTTTTGCAGAATTAAACAGCAAAAAAATTCAATGTTTATGATTCCTAGAATGTAAATCGAATTCTGATAATCATTCTTTACAAGTAGAATCTTTGAAAAATGAAAATTTTCCTCCAGTGATTTTCATTTTCAGAATTTGTGACAATCACGGATATATATTTTTTGGCTAACATATCTTTAGGTTAGCAATGTTATCGATTCACTGATTCACGAACTTACACATCTCGTAGAAAAGCTCAAAAAAAGCTCACACGAAAACCAAGAAAATTCAGTTTCATAAACTGAGTTCTGGCAAAATGAACTTGAAATGCATTCACAAAATCTGTTTTTAACGGTTCAGAAATACCCGATATATTTCTTTTCTATTTTTTTATAAAGAAAAGCTTACCATAATCGAAAGCTTCCGGCTCGATGGGGACCAGGCCGCAAAAATGACCGCGAGTATAGCCCAAGCAAACGGGAGAACGCCAACAGAAGCTCGGTTCCCATAGCAAAGGTAAATAAAGTCCTAAAATATGATGCAAATTCAATTCCAGTGTTACAAGTCTTCGGTAGTATAGTGGTGAGTATTCCCGCCTGTCACGCGGGCGACCCGGGTTCGATTCCCGGCCGGAGAGGAGTTTTTTTAAATCCGAAGATAATTGAATTTATTACATACAGAAGTCTCACATAATCGTAATCAACTTTTTTTGAATGGACAGAACACCAAAACATTTGGGTGTCAATTTACATATTGCATGCAGTTTAGAACAAAATGAATGGATCTTATTTCGTGATTTACAGCAAATTTTTAGGTCTAAATTCGTTTTTGCACCGTTCTGACCCCCTCACACAAAACGCCGCTGACCTCCCTGACTATGGATTTCAGAAGAATTTTTAACTCGTGGACTTTCATCGCCCAATCCACAAATTTCACAAAAGGTCGACAAATTATACATGCTTGGTAAAATCGATCAGAAATAGAATTTCAATCATTTGGTTATCACTGCATAAAGAAAATTACCGACGTAAATCTTAATATGAGTGTGTAAAAACTCAACAAATTTTACAGAAGAATAATTCCTATCAACTAATCCAGGTAATCATAATCAATCACAGAGACTAATTCGCATACGCAGTTTTAAAAATGACAGAATTTTTCTCTGAAACTAATTTCAAACATTCGAATTTGTTTACCTTCGAATCTTGCGTAATCGATAGACTCGCCGCGAAAAGATTTTACAATTCTAACCCCATATACAATAATAGGTCGTCTTATAATGTGCGCCAAGGCAAAAATATGCACCTGGAAATATATGAAATAGCCAAACTAGATTGAACAGGATAGTGTAAAAAACGGCCGCCTAGAAGGCTTGTAGTCAAGTCAGTCAAGATACAGGTTGTTTGGATTTTGTTCAGCTGATAGAATTTCTAATCTATAATTTATATCTTTTTTTGCATCTACAACTACAGTATACTATTGGCTGTACTAATTCAGAGTGAATCAGTGCCTTTCTATTTGAAGTTCTAGACTTCATTTTCAAAAAATGTAGTAATCAGCAGTATCCGCCTATGAATTCTGTAAGTTTACTGTGAGAACGCTTTAACACTAGTCAAAACAATACATCTACATGCGAGGGGTTTGCTGGGGGTCTAGCCCCCCGCAAATCATCCTTTACCCCCAGCAAAAAACGTCTCTTTTGATATAAAATTCGAAACGTCTTCGATATTCTCGAAAAATTATGTTCCCTGATCCCCAGCAAATTTTTCGTCTTGCCCATGTATGGTCAAAACTGAACGGGCCAAGTAGTGAACATCATGTTTTCGAGCTAAAATAATGTAATGCTATAATCGTAGATTGTCACGGTAATGAGAAATACTGTTTCTAAGAAAATATGTTTTAATATTTTCTATAAAATTTATTTAAAATCTATTAAAATCAAGTCTACGTTATGTAAATTACTGACTGGCAGTTTTTCCTTCAGAACATAGGCCCCCAAGGTGAGATTTTTCAGGTAGGGGTAAAGTTAAAAATTTGCGGGGGTAGTGTAGCTAAATGTCCATTAAACACGTCATTTCGTCTCAAAATTAGGCAACTAGTGATAAATTTTTAGGACTTTAGGCAGAGGTAATACCCCCCTCATACCCCTCCCTATGGGGTAGTCTGCTTCAGAACTAGGCTCTTCATTGCAATTTTCTTTTAAATTCATAATTTTCTTGGAACCTGTCAAAAATAAACCATGAAAAATTCTGACAATAACACTCGATAATTTTGGTATCGATCGAAAAAAGATTGGCATTCCCGATCGGTTTTTCACTGAGAAGTAGCACTTTTAGAAGGCGTTATTTGATTGGGCGAGCTTCTGTGTAACCAAAAGTTAAAATTTGTCTAACTTGCTCCAGTGCCGAACCGGGTTTACTAGCTATTTGCAAAATCAGATCCCAATCGCGAGCAAATTGATCTTCGTCGATAGTGTACTGTAATAAATCGGCCGTGTACGTTTCGAATTCTCGCCAGCGAGGATAAAAGCTTCGAAATTAAAAATACAAATAAAAAATACTAATAGTTTGAAAAAAAATTTATTTGACTCAAGTCGTCTGTGTAGAATTCTTTTCATGTGAAATAAACAAAAAACTAAAAATCTCTGGCTAGATTAGGCAACTACACTTGCCCAAAAATATGTACTCTGTTTTACGTTTCATTAATTCTAAATTTCGATACAACTTTTGCGCTTCCAACCGAAAGATACAGAATGGAAAGTCCTATTTATCTCACCAAACAACTAACATTAACGTCACTTCTTGTTTATCAAATTTATACTTTCTAAAACAATCGCCCCTTTTATTTGCTTTGAAATAACATGAACATATAGGTTAAAAATGCAGAATCGAGGCCGGAAAAATGTTTTTTGAAACAACTTACACGTTAGCAGCGTCAGACAAACTATCGGACAACGCTTGTCTCAGACTATTTTCCGAATCGAATACGCCCCAAGTGGCTTGCAGGACGGAATCTAACAAACAATCGCCGGCCGTTCGATTCCATAAAGCGAACAATCGACTATTCAAACGTTCGGTAACTTCGACCGACCAATTGATAATGGCATATTCTTCTTCCAGTTCTAATACAAAAAAAATCTGAGCCCTTTGAAGCATTGAGAATGCTAATTTTGAAGATAGCAAATTGAAAGCAGAGCACCCGACAAGAGGGGGTATAGAGGTCTCCAAGGTCAGATTTTTCAGGTAGGGGTAAAGTTGAAAATTTACGGGGGCAGTGTAGCTAAATGTCCACTAAACACGTCATTTTGTCTCAGAATTAGACAATCAGTGATCAATTTTAAGGACTTAGGAAGGGGTAATACGCCCCTCATACTCTTCCCTATGGCGCAGTCTGAGGGGGTATGGGGGCCGGTCTTAGGTTTGGAAATTCATTCACTACCTCGGTAATGATGACTTACTGGTCGAGCGAAATGAGACAAAAATGACTTACTCGTGCAAAAAATTTTGGGAAGTGACATAATGGGCAGGTCAATTTGAAGGAAATGGGTAAATGGACACTTTTAGAAGAACTGCTATTGACTATTTTCTTCGAGAATGCGTGGCCAGTATGAGAAAAATATGTTCACGATGTTCACAGTGCATAAATGATTTTGACGTAAGGAAGTTGAAATATTCACATCTCTATATAAACGCTGGTTAATGTAGGAGACAAACATATTTGGCTCCGTACGAAGATTTTAGCGGTGTGTTCATTAGGGCTGTTCCGATCAGAGAATTTTAGTAATTTCGAGTTTGAGTTTGGTCCTTTTGCTTTTCCGAGTTCGAGTTTAAAAATTGTTTCGAGTCGAGTTCGAGTTCGAGTAATTCACTATTGTATATAAGTGTTCATTTTGTTACATAAATGCCAGTCAATATTATTATGCACCTGGTCTGGTACAACTACATAGAACTGTTTAGCATGTGTCATAGTTACTAGGTATAGAATTTTATGCAGTCACTATTTGTGTCATACTTGCAGGTTAAAGCAGATCGTATTTTTTAATCAAATGCATTATTTTCTATTACCACACCAATTATACGTTTTATCTATGTAAGCAATATTTGACTTGACATCATTAATAAAATGCCTAGAAAAAGCATTATTTGGGATGGCTTTGAAGAAATGGTTTATCAGGCAATCGAGCAGAAGGTCTATTGTTTTGCAAGTTGAATTTGATTGAAACAAAATTCAAGTATTGATTCATTGATAATGAAAAATGTGGTTTGTTAGATGAATAAAATGTTTGGGAAATTATATTACTTATGACATATCTTTATCTTAAACACTAAGCAGGATTTCTTAATTCCATTATATTTTAAAGTTTAAACTCGAAAAGAACTCGAAATAATGGTTGAAAAAAATCGAGTTCGAGTTTTAAATTTCCAAGTTTTCGAGTTCGAGTTGCCAAAATTGTCGAGTTTTAATTGAGTTCGAGTTCGAGTAAATGATTTGTAAAGTACTACCCTTACCCAGGCCAGTAGGCAGGGGGTTGGGGGGCCATGGCCCCCCGAAATGTTTCAAGCATTAAAAAGAGGCAAAGGTAGGGACATATGGTTTTTGTTTTCTTCAGGAAAAAGTCAAGTCAGAAATGCCAATTTTACAGCGAATTAAGTGAAAGAAATGTGTGCCCTATCCCATAAAAAAATGCCTGGCAACAGGCCTGCCCTTACCATATAAGACTTTACTCCTATCTACATTTTCGACCTCGGAAACGTTTGATCGGTAGCAGTATTTTAAGAAAAAGTTCTACAATATTTTAGTGAGATTCCGAAATTGCATAAACGCTTTTGAAGAAATCATTACAAAAACGAAAATCTGGATGTCCTTGATTAAAAATTAGTTAAATTTCGATTTGAACCTTTCTGAACATCCCGATCCAACAATTCGTCGAACAATCTTTCTTGAATCGATGGGGGAAGTTCGTAAATAGCTGCGATTAGAAAATACAACATTAGGGAAATTTTTCACTGTTTGTGCAAATATATGCGTTCTCTCACAAGAAGGTAAACAAAACGTAGTCAAATCCGTGAAAAAGTAGCACGACATGTCGCCCTTTCGTTGACGCAACGACATGGCCACCTGGCGACGGATGTCCGCGGCGGCGTCCGGACTCAAATGGCAAGGAACCTTTTTGACACGGCGGCTAGTCATGGGCGGTTGATCGGTACAAACAAGTAGGAAGCTCAGTAAGTCTTCTCTATAAAAAATCAGAACGTGATTGAAAACTAGCCAGTAAAATATTCGTCTACAATAGTATGGATTGTTTGGCTTAGGAAAACTATAATAACTCTTCACTATTTTGGGGCATTTTTATGCTTTATAGAAGTATAAATATCGAAATTTCGGATAAATAATAATGGCGACTTATTAGCATACACGCACAGCATAGGAATTATGCTGGGGGTCAGCCAGAACAGAGGGTGGAATACAAAAATTTTTTTCGTTCTTGACAACAAAAAAGTCTTAGATAGGTCCTCTAACATCTCAGCAGCAAGTTCTTCAACTTATATTAGTCATAATGTGAAATTATTTGCTTAGATTGCACTTTTTAAATTTTAATGTTACTTTTTTAGAATAATGCTTTGATTAGAAAAATTGTTAAACTACAACATCATTCCCACTTTTACGACGACTTTCTCTTCTCTCGTGCTCATTTTCCTTTGTCATCTTCTCGATCACTGCCGTAGCAGTCAAACCTGCTGGGGATCAGCAAGAATCTGGCGGGGGCAATCAAAGTCTACTGGGGGTCAAAACCCTCCTACGTGCACGTATGCTTATTAGTATTTCAAATCGGTTCTTGCTCAGGCATCTTCACTTCTGTTTCAGAGAATGCACTCATTTTTGGATGCTTTCAATCGTTGTTCAATTAATGTACGTTAGAGCTCATTCATGGGAATTATAGCAGAGTTCGCCAGTTTTATGATAATAAAACTCGTTTCCTAACGATCTGAGATATTCAAATATCCATTCTGAGACATGGGTATATTCCGTTGACGTTGAAAAATGTCATGTTACTGAATTTATGTCCAGTTAAATTTGTACTATTTCAAAATGAGATCGTGAAATAACGCGAAATTCCTGCGAATAAAACTGCCAAAACACAATTTTTATGGCTAATAGCGTGAAGGTCTGGAAATAAACTCCTTGATATAGCACTTATTTTTATACGCTAACTTAGCATTTTTAACTTTTCGCTTGTGAAAATTTCGCATAGAGTCAAACAGTCTACAAATCTGCATTCTACAGTATAAAACTTATTTTAAAATACTTTTCGCAGAAGATTCCGAGTTACACACGAAAGACATTATTTTCTGTCTTACGTATACGTGCATGAGCGCTCGTCATTTTCACGACTAATTAATCGAATCTCCAAGTTGCAATCTCCATGCGAACAAAAGCTGTGTTACTGTCTCTTTCTGCACATCACTAATTACAAAGACTATCAGTTTTCCGTGCTTATCCCTTCTCAGCGTAAACAATAGAATTGGTTAAAAAACAGGGCTGCTTTCTATATTTTTTCCCACCTGTGGTGCTTAATAGCCAAATGTACGAGCGTGTGTCCGCATTCGAAACGCGAACTACGAAAACAACTGTTCAATAAATGCGCCTTAAAAATCGATAAAATGAAAATTGAATATAGTAAATTGAAAAGTTGGATAAGATTGATAAAATTTTTTAAAGAAAAGTTGCAAGTTGACCAAAAAGAAAGTTATCCGAAGATGATGAAGAGGAACCCAGAAGACCGTTATTAAATAAAAATATACTTCCGCTTGCGACAGAGGTCTGGCGATATCGCCACCGGCTGCGATGAAGGCTTCAATTGCGTCGGCGTCTGATAATCCATCGACGAATAAAGTTCTTATTCCGTTCAACCACAAGTAATCTACGTCTTTCAATTGACGTCTCAATCGTCGTAAATGTCGTTCGAATTTGGCCTCGTCGTTTGCTTCAAAAAAAAAATCTCAGTACAGTCGATAAAAACAATGACACGAAAAAATGAATTCTTAAAATGTGTCTTTGGTTGAACTTTTTGAATGTAAATTAACATAGATATGGTATGAATGTGAAATTTACACTTTGATTTCAAAATTTTTATCTGTGATAGTTCGAGGCATGTAAAAATTGTTCAATTTAAAATCACTCGAAAGGTATAAAGTATCCTTACATTCTGCCGCTGTAAACGGTTCATGAAAATTGATGGAAAGTGTCTAAAAAATAAAATATTTTGCTTCTCCATAAAACGAACAATATTGTTTAAACTATGAAAATCCTGTATTTCCGAGACAAGAGATATCCCTTTCCGTTTCGTCGAAAAACTTGAACATTAATTCTTTATGTGCAAATCTCCAATGTTTACTATTTCCAATTTATCTTATTTTTTGGCATGAAAATTCAGAAAAAAATCACTAACCTGCAGAGACAGACGTCACAACGACCGTTTGCGTTGATCTAGTAGCCGCCACCGGCGCCGCCGCGATGGTGTTGGCATCTACCACCGCCGGATGAACGGTCGTCGTTGGTTCCAACGTACAATTCACGCTCTCCGTCGACGACGAAGCGGCGCCGCCAGCGCAATTGTCGCTTTTCGGCGATTTTCGACCGCCGTCCTTTCCACTACTTAAATATTGAAAAACCAGAGGAAAAATGAACATATTTTTCCGCCAATCTTGCTTAAGAATTCTGCTTTAATAAAAAAAGGATTAACAACAACGCAAGGTTGCATAAAATTCATAAATTTCCTGAATACTCGAATTCATTGTTAATCTTTCGATTCAAAAATCGATACTTTTTATGGATTTCAAAACAATAAAAAGTATTTTTTCGAAATATTCTTCCAACTTTTGGACCGAAAATTCCGAATTTCTCGCTAAATTTAGGTAAACATATACACATGAACCACATCTATAGAAATTTCGGCTGACCCAAAGACTTTCGTTACGATATTGACTATTACCGAAATATTCCATTTGCGATCAAAAAGGAATATGATTTACCTCAAACTCCGTTTTTTATCATTTCCTTCCACCAAAGGCGAGGAAGTAGACGTTCCGGGCGCCGGACTACCGGGGCTTTGCGGTGTACTGGCCTGACGCGCTACGGTCGACGTCGCTACGTTGATTAACGGTCGCCTGGGCGTATAACACATGACGCATTTCGAAGTTTTGGGCCAATTTTCGTACGTACAACCTTCGCAAGACCATTTTTGTAATTTTTTGGCTATAATTCGGCTGTCGAGTAAAAGATGGGCGGCTCCATTCGACGACCCTTGCTGCTGATGCACATAATAATCGGGACTGGGCGGACTTTTATTGTTGGATATGGCTACGGGGGTTGCGATCGACGGCGACGCCGACTGCGATTTCTGCGGCATTTCTTTGCCAATATTGGCATTGGGTGTAACCGATGAGACCGAAGATAAATGACCAGATTTGGAGCTAAAATAAAAAAATGAATGAATTGAAAAACAATTTTAATAATGGGTTGACCTGAGGTTTTCATTAGCGTTGCCAATAATTTTTTCGAAATTCAGATGCGTTACGAACGTAATTATTTGATATTCGCTGGAAAAAAGTATTTTCACATGTGTTCTACATGTTTTGTATGTAATCTTTGCCCTTACATGGTTGAACACGACTAATACGCAGCTACTTGACGCTGGAGGAGTTGAACGAACATTTTAGGGGAGCAGCTTTGAGTAAGGGCGTCCAGAAGTAATCGAAAAAGGAAGTCATTTTGTCATTTTAAGGAACCAATGCACCAATATGACCCAAAAAGACTGGAAGAAATACTCTTTGGAGCAGAAAAATCGTGAATGGCATTGTTGTAAGTATCTAAAAATAGGGATGACCGGTGCCACCTCTTCTGCCGATGCCATCCTTACATAATTTTTTAAACCTATTATACAGGGTGAGCCAAAAAAAGGCAACCGATACTGACTTTCATAGCTTTCAAACAGGTGAAGCTTTTTTAATGCAGTTTCCTGCCGTCGATAGATAAAACATCTGGCATAAAAACTTCAATGCTTCAGCCAGATTGCTCGCATATTGACTGAATAGAATCAAAAATACCAAATGTCGGTTTTTCTGCAAATAAATTTTGAAAAATTGACAAAATCAACATGTTTTACAATAGAAAAGTGCAATAAACCCAATCATGAGAATCATAAAACAGCTGGAAAGAGAACCGTTTTACCGTGTCCTACATTCTATTACACCAAAATAATTTCAATCGTTTTGTCGATCTGGTCAATGACAGAATTGATTTTTTTTGATTTTGGTTTTTTTCCAATTTCAAAACAAAAGCCCTTGATTTTGGCGAAATTTTGCCCCATATTGGAACAAGAAGTTAATGACTTCAAATTACGTGTAACTTACAAATCTGGGTGATTTTTAAAGTATTATTGTGCGAAAAAAGCTTCACAAAACTTTTCTCACAATAAGACAACTTTTACTTTGATTTCACAATTTTTACTTTTTGAAAAATGACCACTTTTACTAAATTTCAGTTTGTACTTGTACAGTAACCATAAATACTAGGGGCATAAAATTTGGCCTTTATAGCAAAGATAAACAGGGCATTCTAATGCAGCAATCCGCATTAAAAAGCTTTATCCGTTCAGAAGTTATGGAAGTCAGCACCGGTCGTCTCTTTTTTGGCTCATCCTGTACTATGAATTTGCATCCTTTTATATTTTTTATCAGTGTTATTTTTTCATAAGTGAGTTTGGTATACGGTATTTCCTGTTTTGTTTTTCGAAGGTTAAATTCTACAATTTGTTTTAATAAAAATTCTCCATGGAAAATTTTTTGGTCAGTGATTGGCAAACAGAACAGCCGAAAATTTCTTCCAATAATCTAGTTAAGTGATCAAAATTTCTCAAACTCAAGTATCGACGTAGTTTTGTCTACACGGGCAGTGAATAAGTATGATGTTTTTCAATGATTCACGCCTTTTCCATTTTTATGTAGAACTTACTTTTTCTACAGTATAAACTTTTCCGCCGAATGAAAATTGCATGGTATCAAGTAATACAAATTTTTAATTTCTCGCTGCATCTATCATTATGAATTAAATGGATTTTAGTTATTCCGCTGTTATACCCATGATATGTTTAGCCGAAAAAACCAGCAGAAGAAAAAGTAAAAATTAAAGTTCAGACAGGGAAAAAATACAAATAAAGGCAATCGATCATGTAAAATCATGTAATTCGAAATCGAAAAGTATCATCATATAACTTTTTTATAGGCCACTGTACTAATTTTTGGGACGAGGCTGAAGTTTTTGCTCAGGAATGACTTCTTGGGACACGAGCCGCCAGAAATCTCCAAAGTCAGATTTTTCAGGTAGGGGTAAAATTGAAAATTTGCGGGGGTGGTGTACCTAAATTTCCACTATACTCGTTATTTTGTCTCAAAATTAGGCAGCCAGTGATCGATTTTAAGGACTTTAGGTAGAGGTAATACCCCCCTCATACCCCTCCCCATGGGGCACTCTGCGAGCCGCCCTTAGTTTAAGTCATACATGTAGTTGGGGGGAAGTGCTATAAGAACCCCCCCAGAAATCGTCAGCCATAAGGCTAACCAATGGGCGACACCCGAAGATTTTCCAATCCTATGGCTAGCCATATGGTAGTCATAGGGACCATACATGCACGTGGGGAGGGGGGTTTGACCCCCAGCAGACTTTGATAGACCCCCAGCAGATTCTTGCTGACCCCCAGCAGATTTGACCACCCCAGCAATGATCCAGAAGATGACAAAGGAAAATGAGCAAGTGAGAAGAGAAAGTCATCATGAAAATAGGAATGATGCTGTAGTTGAACAATTTTTCTAAATAAAGCATACTTCAAGTCCAAAAAAGTAACATTAAAACTTTAAAAAGTGCAGGCAAATAATTTCCCATATCTGACTAATATAAAATAAAGAATATGCTGCTTGGATATTACAAGACCTATCGAAGATAATTTTTCGTTATCAGGAACAAAAAAAATTTGTATTCCACCCCCTGTCCTAGCTGACCCCCCGCAGAATTTCTATGCTGTGCACGTATGATAGGGACCCCCATACTTTTGGTAGGACAAATACTGAAAAATGTCCATTTTTTGGTGGAAAATGTCAATTTTTGAACAAAAATGGTCAAATACGTCAATTTTCTCGGCGCTTCTCGCCATCGATAAATTTTTTACAGTTTTTTATAGGCAAAAATTACTATTTTTTGAACTGTTTTTCGGACTTTTGTGGTGAAAAAATCGAAATTTCTTCCCTTCAGAGACCGCTCTCCCAAGATTTTGCAAAATTAGTAACCCCCTGCCCCAAAAAAAGTCGTTCGACCCCCCCCCCACATACCTCGGGGCCCCGTTACATGTATGGTTTAAGTGTCCTGCTGTATTATAAGGATACCATATATCGGGTAGGTTCAAAATATGTAATCCAGGCTTCCGTCATTTTTCTATTTTTCTACACTGTACCACAGTTTTTGGGTCTTTTCTGCGAATGTGGAAAAACCGCAAGAATAAATGTTGTCCTAAACTCACCTCGATAAATTCACTTTATTCCTTATAGTTTGGCACTGAGTGCATTTCAACGCTTTCGGCCAATTCAAAAACGTACAAGCTTCGCACGCCCACTTTTGCGGTAAAAAGTCGGCGTTCGAAGCGCCGGTGTTCGCCGTCGAAGAAACGGCGCACTCGGTGGCAGATGACATCGGTATTGTTATTGAAGGAGCATTTTCATTTTGATCGATAATTTTCGGTGGTGGAGCTAAATCGTAAATGTCTTGACTTTTGCATAAAATTCTAGCACCGTAAAGAGCGGCATTGCTGTTGTTGCTAGCGTCGGCGGCCTTGCCCCCCGCGACCAAGAGGCCGGATTTGACGCAGCGGCACAGAACGCAACGTTGCGAAGACGGATAATTTAAATAAGTACACCGATCGCATTTCCATTTTTCATCGTCGGTGATTTCACTGTTGCTCATTTTACAATAAGCACCGAACCGACCGCGTGCCTGAAAATGAAAAATTTATTTTCAACGGCAGGCGACAATGTGATTTTAGAACAACCTTGATACTTGAAAGGCTCGATTAGAAACGAATCTTCGTTACTGACGATTATAGGAAGCATATGTAGAAGAGTTTATACCATTTCTACGAGTTTCTTAGATAAATACGTACCATAAATATTCAGTCAAACAAGTAACCAACCAATTTGGCAAAAGCGAGAACTACGGTTTTGACTAAAAATGTTATCTTATTTCCTGTGGTGTTATCTTTGTCGGATGTAAAATGATATGGAAGATCTCACCTAACTCTCTCCACTTCTAAGAGTACGGTATTGCATTTTGGATTCAACAACAAAATGCATAAGAAAAAACAGATGATAATATAGCTGAGGATGCTGACAATCATTCCAAAGGCAGAAAATGAAATGATCATGACAGAAAAATTTTAATTTTTATGAACACACATGGGACGAAAAAGCTCACTACACATATCTGCAGATGGGGGAGCATCTCCAGAATGATAGTCGTATAGATAGTTAACGACGACCCTCCTCCCAAACTTCAGTTATCGAAAGCTATACCCATAGCCGACCGGAGATCGACGAAAAAAGCTAGTTTTTAAGTTGAGAATGACTTTTGCGGAAAAAACGACCAGAAAGCGAAAAATATTCGGCGCTTGTGCCAAAATAATGCTAAAATCACTTTTAAAAACAAAACTACTCTGATCACGGACGCGTTTTGTTCATTTTTTGCTTGAAAAAAGGAATTTTTAAGCACTTGCTGACCACAATTTTTTTCTTCAAATAAGATCTTTTGAGGAAAAAGTTTGGAAATGTGGAAAAAATTTGAGCGTGCTTCCCATTGTAGAAAAAAATTAGGAGTTCAAAAGTTCATTTCGTGAACTTGGATAAATCTCAAGCGCCGCTAATGAGTATAATGATCATTGTTTACTATCAGGCCCGTCATATCAGGCGTATTTCTATCGGTGTTAGCATATCTACTTCCACTTACTGATTTACTTCAACAGCTTCTATCAATTGAATTACCTCATCTTTTTTTTATTCGTCGAGTTAGCATTTTGCAGAAAACTGAAATTTTTAGTCAATGTTCATATTTTCTCTAGAGGGCCTGGAATATTTCAAACGTTTTCAACGTAAACCTTTGCATTCATAAACAATGAAGACATTTCTACTATAAATTTAGAGCTTCTATTCAGCAGTGCTTGTTGCAAAGATTCATTTTCCAGCTTTTTAGAATATAAAAACTCGAAAATAAGCAGAAAATTACAATCTATATTAATCTGATTTTAATTTACATTTAAAAGTGGCAATATTTATTTTCCAGAGTTTTAAAATGTAAAAACCCGAAAATGTCTACGGTGCTCTGCGCTGGAATAAATAAGGAATGGATGGTATTCGATTTCTCTAAAAAATTTAATCAGCAGATGAATTCATGAGAAATCTATTGTTAATACGCATTCAGCTGTTATAGAATGCCAATATGTTTGCTTTAAAAAGTTGTAATGAGAAAAGGGTGGCCAGCAGTTTCCCAAAATGAAATTCCCGGTTATTATATCATCCTTTTTTCCCGGTTTTTAACTACATATACAAACTTTTTTTTCATTTTGAAAATCATAAACCAAATGGCTCCACTTTTAGGAGCCAAATTTAAATTTTGGGCGCCAAAAATTTGTAATTGAAGCATATCGAAAAATAGGCATGCAAACATGCTGTGGAACGTACTTATGGATATTCAATCAGTTGATACGTGTTCAAATGAATTATAGTTCAAACTTTCATTTTCAACCAGTGTCTTTCTGGTACGGGTGTAGTTCTGCCCAAATCATAGCTGCAGTTCTGCCCAAATCATACTCATACGAAATGCAATGACGTATATGGTCGAGAGGGTAACACTTTATTTTAGATATCAATAAAACGGACAGTATGAGATAACTGAAAACCGACCCCATTTTTCAAAACAATGATGTTTTCTCTTCTAAACAAACAATCAGCAACCCAATTCATTCCGCTGAATTAAAAAAAAAAAGTTGATCGATAACATATGACAAAAAATCGACATTACTTTCTTGCCAACACAATAGTTATAAAAATTTTTTCGGCGCTTCTTGCCGAATCAATGACAGTTATAACTTATATACTTTTATTCATATTAATCAATGACAGTTATAACTTATATACTTTTATTTATCTCTAGACTATAACGCAAGCGAATTCTATTCGAATAGTTCATATCGCAACAGACTTTAAGATTGTCTGTCAATGACTGGTGAATGAATAGAAATTGTTAACTTCTTCTGTTCATTCAGTTCAGTGGTATTGGGAACCGAAATTTTTCTTTTTGGGGTTCAATTCGAAAAGAAAAATTGAAATTGTTATTTTTTGGCACAATTTTTCAGCCAAAAATTTACACGACGCGACATTCGACTTTGCTTTTTTCAGGAGAAAGCAATTATAGACATCTTTAAACTTCCTGACAAACGCTATAAAAATATCTGGTTTCTCGTAGCATTCGATTTCTTTTCGAATCCTATTCACCGTTTTCTCGATCAGTTTCACTGACGTGTTTGGATAAAATAGGTTTGACACGATTTTTATGCAAATTAGTGCACCGAAATTATCTTGACTTATATGTTTTATAATCAAACTTTTGGAATAAAACTTTTTAAAGGTTCCCAGTATGGTTTTTTTGGGTGAACCAACTTTTTTGGGCCACTGACACAAAATTATTTTGCCCTTTGTGTCAATTGGCCAAACTCGAAAAAATTTGGGAAAAGTATCTTGTTTGACAAAATACCCCCCACTGATATGTCGATTTCCAGCTGGCGGGAGTGGCTGTCGACAATTGCCTATACGATTGAAACCCATCTACAGGTATGGCAACCGACCGAGCTTTTGCGGACAAAGCGCACTGCTAATAATTACAACGCTCGAACTGGAGCAGTGTTGCCAGGTTGGAAAATGAAAACCGACCAAAAATGTCTTGAAAACCGGCCAATGCAATTTTTTACAAATATTATGTTTTGAAAGAATAAGTTCTACATAACACTGTATTAAAAACATTTTATAATCGTATGCAAACGTTCTGTTTTATCATTCAATTTTTCAACTCATAGTTACAGTTTTTATTTTGTTATTTAAATGGTTGTAATGAACATTGCATGGTAACTACATATATGCAGGTCTGTAGGCAGGGTGTTGGGGGAGCTGGCCCTTCCAAAATGTTTCAAGTGTTGAAAAAGCAAAGGTACCTTTGGTTTTTAGTTCAAGAAAAAATCAAGTCAGAAATACCAATTTTATAGTAAATTGGGTGGGATTTTGGCTTCCAAAAACTGTGTGCGCCCCTCTGAAAAAAATTCCTGGCTACAAGTCTGACTATATGAATAATTATTCTCATTAGATCTATTGCTAATCTACAAAGTTGTTTGACAATTAAAAATCTATTACAAAATTGCACAAAACTTCGTCCACTCTTGCATCCTTTTGCTACCCACCAACTTTTACGCGCCAGTCCACCCACTCATCTTTGCTTTGAACTAAATGCAAAATTGTAGGGCACACTGTACAAAAGATAACGACGATATTCAGAACCATAAATGTAATTGGGGGGAAGTGCTATAGGAACCCCCCAAAAATCATCGGCCATATGGCTAGCCATTGGGCGACCCCCCTCAGAATTTTCTAATACTATGGCTAGCCATAGGGTAGCCCTAGGGACCCCCATACTTTTGGTTGGAAAATGTCAATTTTTGAACAAAAAATGGTCAAAAACGTCAATTTTCTCGGCGCTTCGCGCCATTAATACATTTTTTAGACAAAAATTACTATTTTTCGAACCGTTTTTTCGGACTTTTTCGTGAAAAAATCGAATTTTTTTCCTTCAGAGACCCCTCCCCTCAAAATTTTAGGAATCACTGACCCCCGGCCCAAAAAAAGTGGCCCCCAGACCTCGGGGCTCCATTACATGTATGTTCAGAACCACATACAAGCAATGATTTTTTCAGTTTGCGCTCCGATGTAAGTGTAAGAAATAGATGTAAAAAATATAGCCACACTTTTACAAAGCGATCCTTACCAGATTAACGTTTAGTAGATGTCGACATGAAATAAAAATTAATCTAAGCAGTGGAATTATTTTATTTCTACAGATCAAAAAGAGAAAAACAATGAAAAATTGAAAAATCAGGCATCAGAGTACAAACAACTGTTTTTTGCACAGAATGTGCTTTATCTATGCATTTTTGAGTTTTTCGGAACTTGTTCGTGCTTCTGAAGTCAGTAATTTATCAAGAATGAAGGAAAAAAAATTTCGATTTTCGCGACAGATTATAAGAAATTATCAAAATTCATATTAACAAAAAACCAAAGCGCGGAAAACCTAAATTGCATACAAATTCGATGGCTGACATATTTGTGCTTAGCCAGAATGAAGAAGCATAGTACTGCATATGAATGATTCTTGCTTCCAGCGCCAAGCGCCAGAAAAATTTTCGGGTTCCGATAATTTAGAACAGCGAAAGATGAATTTTTAAGATTGATTTCATGATTTAGAATTTGACTTTTCTGGAGTGATGATGTTCATGCTTTAGAAATGTGCGGATGTTTTCAACCTGCTAACCAAAAAATTTTTGGACTGCAGAAAAATTTTGTGAAAAAATCTTCGTTATCGTCAATTGCAATATCAAAGGTAAAGTGATTAAACCACGAGATGAGACATTAGGTGGTAACAACTATTGAATGCAGCTAACTAGTAAGTAAAGTAGACATACTTACGGTCACTGTTTTTTCCCACATTTGCAGTATAATGTGGAAAAAAATCAATGTGGAAAAAATTTTTGAGGTCTTTCCACAAATGTGGAAGAAAAATTTGGGGTTTTCATATCGAAAAGATGCATTTCGGTGCATTTTAGGAGGTCCAAATCTCAAAATTTTCCCGGTTATAACTTTAATAATAATCATTTATCAAGTAGCTCAGGCGCGGCGTTTATCATGTCTACCTTCACATACCTGTAAGACCTCCGACCGGTTTGGGAGGGGGGGGGGGGTAAATCCAAAATATTTGGGGGGGGGGGGTAAAAAAAAGTCGAAATTTTTCCCAAAAAAGGCCCAAAAAACAAACACTTTTTTGCAAATTTTTTAATTTTTCCCAACTGGGGGGGGGGGGGTTGGATGATTTTGGGTACAGGGTTGGCCAAGTTGGGGGGGGGCCCTCCAAGTACAGGTATGTACCTTCATTCATCACTTAATCTATAATTTTCATCATCTTAAACGTAGTATCTTATGTTTTAATTGGTAATCTTCAATATTTTATCATAATATTTAATGAAGATTCACATTTTTTCCGTTTGAGAAAGATCAATACGTCAAGTCTCTATGCTTTATGATGTGATTATTTCTTTGCTAACGTAAAATCGATTCAAAAGCTTCATGGAAATATCTTACGGAAATTTATACTCTTCTTACTCATATATTTTCGACCAAGTTCATGAGAGTTTACAAATAAATTACAGATTTCAAAATTTTTCAGGTAACATTCTAGAAATTACGACTCTTGAACACAAAATTGGAATCTAATTCTTGAAATAAATGTTCGAAAAATTGATTTTCCAGCATCCCAGAATGTCAATATACCCAAAAAAAATTTCGACGCAAGCGCCGGAAAGATTACAACTTTTTTTACCCTTCACTTGTCATCATAGAAGACTTGACCATCGATTTCTTGTGTAATTCAAGTCAATTATGCTCTTGGATAGCTTGGTAGAAAATTTGTTCAACAATGCTTGTAGATTAGGCTTTCAAGTCGAACATTTCAATTTTTTCTTCAATTTTAATGAATTAACTTCTCTAAAAACACGGGAAGACTTCAAAAAGCTCAAAAACAGTGCGATAAAGCGTCTGAAGCGAAAAAACGAGGATTTTAAGACGAAAAAAAATTTCTTCCACATGTGGAAAAAAATTTGACCATTTTCCACATTTGTGGAAAGAAATTCGTGGAAAAAAAGTGCTTACGGTTATTGCCCTTGAGCTGGATTATAGCAAGCCATGATCAATCATTACCGTCGCGGAGCGCCGGGAAATTTTGGGTTTTGACTTTACAAAATGCATCAGAACACACCATCTTGATTTTAAAATCTCAAATACAAACCGGTCAATTTTGGCCGCTTTTCGGCCAATCTGGTAACAATAAACTGGAAACTAAGCATTATGAAATGAAAAATATTTATTGCTGTTACACAAAACAAAAACGAAAGAAAAATGCATAGTGAAATACATAATACAATGTCATATAAAGAATAAGAATAGTAAATCAACTCGCAAGTAATGTAAATATTTTAAGAAATAAAAATTTTCTTGATCTGGTGTTCTGTTATCATCCAAACTTGATAGGCAATGTTACTGTTGTGGAAAACTTTTCTACCAGTGATCACAATATGGTTAAATTTGATATTCTTCAGAGACTAAAGCACGAGTCAAGGTTAAAGGATATATCCAATGTTCAACCTTATGATTTTATCCATGCTGATTATCAGTCTCTCGAGATCATACTAGCAAAGGTGGATTGGAATATTCTTTTCAATAATTGCATTGCCCCCAATCATTTTTATCAAGTCTTCCTAAGAGTTTTAGCAGGTTTTATTGATAAATTTGTACCAAGAAGAAAGGAACAGGTGAAACGGGAAAAACTACCTTTATTTTTGAGAAGACAAAAAAAGAGAAAACGTAAATTGTAGACTATATATGCCAACAACTGAAATACTGAAAACAAGAACAGATTGAAGTTAATTTCAAAGAAACCCAAAAATGAAATGAATATCCATTATGCTAAGAAAGAAGAAACTCTATTGAAATCCCCCTCCTTAAAAAAGTTCTATGAATTCGTCAACAGCAAAACTGTAAAGCGGGAAATGATCCCTACATTGCATTATCATAATATTGAAGTTAGTAGTGACTTGGACAAATGTGATATTTTCAACAAATATTTTGCAACTGTCTTTACTGTTGATGATGGAAAAAGTCCTCCTTTTCCTGGTAAAGGATTTGAATATCTCAAGTCAGTTAAATTTGATTTCATGAAAGTTTTGTTGACACTGAAAAATCTAAAACCCACATTTTCCCTTGGACCTGATGGTCTGTGTGCCTACTTTCTGAAAAAGTTACACCTTGTTCTTGCCGAACCTCTTAGTATTATCTTTGAGGTTTCTTATAGGACTGGCACATTACCTGATTTATGGAAAACATCATACACTGTTCCAATCTTCAAAAAAGGGGACCGTGGCAAAGTTGAAAACTACAGGCCCATATCACTTTGTTGTGTAACATGCAAAATCATGGAAGGAATAATTAATAAGGATATTGTAGGTCATTTTGACAGATATGCCTTATTCAGTAGTAGGCAGTTTGGATTTAGAAAGAATAAATCATGTGTCTTACAACTTCTTGAATGTAAAACTAAGTGGGTTAAGAAGTTGGATGATCAAGTTCCTGTTGATGTTGTATACATTGATTTTAAGAAAGCATTTGATATTGTCTCACATTCAAAGCTCTTACAAAAATTAAAAGGATATAAAATTGATAAATTCACAATGAATTGGATTTGTGACTTCCTTACAAATAGAACTCAATGTGTAAAACTAAGTAATACCATTTCTGCTCCAACTCCAATAATTAGTGGTGTTCCTCAAGGAAGTGTGTTAGGTCCAACATTGTTCCTAATATTTATAAATGATCTGAGTGATATAATTAAAAGTGATCTCTATCTATTTGCAGATGATGCTAAAATTTTTAATGATGCATGTAATACAGTATTAATCTAGGAAGATTTAAACAGTTTCTATAATTGGTCTGAGGAATGGCAACTCAGTATGTCATTGCCTAAATGTGCAGTCTTACATTTGGGGAAAAATAATCCATCAAATCAGCACAAAATTGGTGAATGTGATCTTGATGCTGTCACTGAAATGAAAAATCTTGGTGTTTATGTTGATGAAAAACTCAGTTTTGTTCCGCACTGTGATTACATGATCAAGAAGGCTTCTAGGGTATCAAATCTAATTTTTAAATGTTTCAACTCAAATATAAATGAATTGAAAATCAGGGCATTTAAAACTTATGTTCGCCCAATCCTTGAGTATGGTAGTCCTATTTGGAATCCTTCTCTAATGGGTGAAATACAAAGGGTAGAGAAAGTTCAGAGGTGGTTCACAAAACGATTATATGGTTTTAACTCTAGGAATTATCAAGAAAGATTGGAGTCCGCCAGTCTGCATTCTCTTGAACTTAGGAGAACTATAACTGATTTATGCTATGTTTATTCTATAATCTGTAACAGCATTCTGGACTCAAATAATTTTTTTGTATACAGTAAATTTAATTATCGTATTAACAATCCATATAAATTATATAAGACAAAATTTCGTACACGATTACTTGAAAAAGATTTTTGTAAGATATACGTGGAATATGTTACCTAGTCATGTTATACATCTGCCGCTAATGTTCATGTATTTAAAAAACGATGCATTGCGTTTTTGAGCTTATATCCGCGCGATACTAATCGCCTTTAAGCTCGTGATTATATTTTTTTCTTTATTCTTTTGTGAATGTATTTTTTCTAATGACGAATAAACTATTTCTAAACTAAAAAAAAAAATCATGCAGCAATAGGGTGCAAAAGTTACTTGAAAAGTAACAACTTACATGCACCCCCCAATTCGATTATCAAAGTTTAGTAGTTTAATTTTTTCTTTGAAACTGTGCAAACTGGGAGAATTAACGATATCAAAAGATAAAGAGTTCCAGACATTAATATAACGGTTAAAAAATGAAACTGGCAAGCAGTAGTATGAACTGACTTTATCGTCAATCTTAGATCATGATTACGACGCGTGTTGTTGTTGTTTATAGAGAAAAAGTCATCAGGATTTAGAATTGTATTTTTGTGGATTATGTTGTACATGGTACAGAGGGCAGATTCTAATCTACGAATATCAAGCTTGCGTAGACCTAGCCTTTGGAGTCTATCTTCATAGGACAAACCTGATTTATGACCAAAAATCTTTCTGGTAAATCTACGTTGAACATTTTCAATGTAGCTCATGCCTGCTAAAAAATGTGGATTCCATACTGAACTACAGCATTCTAATATTGGACTACATAAGTAACGAAAGCCTTTGCTAGAGTATTTTTCTCACGGGAGACGAAAGACTTGAGAATTAATGTAGACCTATTATAGGCATTTTTTACGATGTATCTATAGTGTTCTTTAAACTTCATATTAGGAGATATAAGAATTCCCAAATCTTTAACATAACTTGCGTTTGATAAGAGATGTTGGTAACAAAGTGTATATTGACACGATGTGTTTTTTGCACCTAAATACAAGACATAACTCTTTGTAGTAGATATAGGTAATTGCCAAGCAGTAGACCAATTTGAAAGAGTATCAAGGTCTTGTTGAAGAATCATAAAATTTGTTGATACATTGAAAATTTTTAGATCATCTGCAAAAAGAAAAATTTCACTTTTGATATTGTCAATAATGTCATTTATGTACAAAAGAAACAAGGTTGGACCTAATACACTACCTTGGGGCACACCACTAGACACTTTGAGCTGAGATGATAGGGAGTTTCCAATTTTGACCCTTTGAAATCTATTCTTAAGAAAATTTGATATCCAGCTTAGTGTTAGCTCTCTTTTGATTGGCCGAAAGAACCGCCCCCTTGTTGATTGGTCAAAATTTTTGAGATGTCGAAAATGCATTATATGCGTTTTAAATGGTTTCAACTGACTTGGAAGAGCCTGCTGTAAGCTAAGGAAAATTTTAATGAAAAATACATATTAGGCAAAAAACCGTCGGGGGGGGGGCGGTAATTTCGGCCAATCAAAAGAGGGCTAACACTTCGTCCCAGCGTTTTTTTTGTGCACGGACATTTGTGCCAATTGGCACAATGTGCAAAAAAATTTGTGCCAATGGCACAAAAAATTTTTTTCAGCCTAAAAACATACTGAAAACTTTTAAAAAGTTTTATGCCAAAAGTTTGATAAAAATTAAAAACAACTAGAGATACTTTCGCCACACTAATTTATTTAACTTAAAGATCCTGCCAACTCTATTATGCCTAAGCACGTCAGTGCGATAGGAAGAACTGATCGAGAAAGCAGTTTATATGATTCAAAAAGAAATAAAAGAAATCTGATGCTGAGAGAATTCAGATATTTTTAAATATTTTCAGGCGTTTTATATTTTTCTTTAATTTTCGGCTACTTCTTCTTAACACCAATGTAAATAAATTAAGGATGTCCATAAGTGTCTTCTCCTGAAGAAAAACTAAGCCGGAGGTCGCGTCTCGTGAATTTTTGATTGAAAAATTGTGTCAACAATGTCAATTTTTCTGTTCAAATCAAACACCATTTCGGTTTCCAATCACTCTGAATGAACAGCGGAAGTTAACCATTCCTATTTATTTTGCAGTCATTGACAATCTCAAAGTTTGTTGCGATCATACAAATTTACTATTATTCGATAATTCTCTCAGGTTCTATACAAATGAAGGTAAGTAATTTATACTTATTGACTCGGCGCAAGCGCCGAAAAAATTTTGCGCTTCCAGCCCCCAAAATGACTAAAAATCGAGAAAATTCGCCTTCGACCAGTCAAAAAATTTGTGCCAATTGGCAGAAACGCCCAAAATTTTTTGTGCCAAAAACCATGATTTGGCACAAAAAAACATAGCTTCGTCCCTAATGCTTAGTATACTACTAGTTTGTTTGTCCAATTTCACAGTAACTTGGACAACGCGAAAAAATATCTAACAAAATTAATAACTTTTCAACTACATGGGACAGCTTGACAACCACACCGCTGCGCTAGCGAACAAATAACAAACGAATAAGATATACTCAATTCAGGAACATGAATCGACCGATTTCCTAAATAATCCTGAAAAAATTTCTTCGTTAACGTTTTTAAGAAACTTCGGTTCATCACATAAATTGAGGAGAGCGCGACAATGACGGAAGGTTAGGTTAACTAGTCTCGCGTATAATTCGTATTCGTCGCCACATACGAATCAAGCCGCATCAGCACAATTGTATTCCTGAAAAAAATATAGAGGCAAATAGTTTACAAACATCAATAGCGACGAGAATTTTGATAATGAATATTACAACTTCAGGTGGCTACGTATAGCACAATTTTTTCGTCAAAAATTTTACAGAGCTTCTCGAGAGCATCATTAGTGTAATAATTCATGAGTACTAATTAGCTGGATAATTATTTTTCGTTCGACATAACATAAATTCTTTTGGAGCAGCATGATGGCAACCGATACTCGACTCAGGTTTGAATAACCTGAATTAAGTCTGTAGGCCTTGCATCACAAAATCTGATCCGAGTAAGTGACAGCCCATATAAAAAAAGTGCAGCATGGTTTTATTCAGAGGTCCAAAAGGTCAGATTTTTTAGGTAGGGGTAAAATTGAAAATTTGTGGGGGTAGTGTAGCTAAATGTTCACTAAACACTTCATTTTGTCTCAAAATTAGACACCTAGTGATCAATTTTTGGGACTTTATGTAGGAGTAATGCCCCCTATGGGATTGTCTGGTTTTTCCTCACGTAAAAAAATTTTTAAAACGCCTTTGACACTTATGCTCATAGTCGCAATCGGCATGCGTTTTTAAACTAACAAAGAGCTTATACTGGCGTCGAAAATTCTCCAAATTGAGGCAAAAATAAGAATTTTCTGAAAGATATTGGAAGTTTGGGGCACCTCTTATGAAAAGCATCTCTCACAAGACTTTTATGCGTTTAAAGCTGTTCTTCCACCAGAAGAATTAAATTTGAAAGAATCAGTGTCAAGTACGGACAATTGTTTAAAATTCGAGCTCAACATATGTTAACATGGAAGATGTTAGATCGGAAATGTTCAAGAATTTCATTTGAATGAACTCCGTTGAAAATCTATTGACAGCGGAAAAATAGAGAAAATATCCTTTCGTAATTTCTTTTTTGATGTCTTCATTGATGAAAGTTGAGGAATTTTAATGCGTTAATTTGCTCTAACTATGACAGGAGTTATAAAGTGTATTGAGAATTAGATTAGGAGACTATTAAAATATCACTCTTGGGCATACCTGTAAGACCTCCGACCATACCTGTAAGACCTCCGACCAGTTGGGGGGTGGGGTAGGAAAAAGTCGAAATTTTTCCCAAAAAAAGGCCAAAAAACATACACTTTTTGGCAAATTTTTTTTTAATTTTTTCCCAACTGGGGGGGGGGGTTGGATGATTTTGGGTACAGGGTTGGGTACTTTTCTGTTATACCCCCCGCACATATATATATATATATTTTTTTTTTCAATACCCCCGGCACCAATTTATACTACCGCAATTAATTGGACTTTTTCTAGTGTTTTAACACTTGAGAAAGCTAACCAGCACATTTTCAAAGCGCGCAATGGCCCCTACAGAAAAATTCTACCGACATCAAGAATCGAACCTGGTCCACCAGCCTATGGACTTAATGCGTATACCACTACACAATTTCCCCAGAAAGTATCAACACTACATTCCTTCAAGTAAGACCCTTGATAATATTTAAACTAACAACTTCATTTGGAAGAGCCTCAACAGCGCTGCGCCCTACGGGCGCAGCTGCTGTACCCTAAGCCTAAGCCTAAGGAGAATTTTAAAGGAAAAATAAATTATTAAAATACTAAACTCAAATTAAATTATTAAATTTATTATTAAAATACTAAACTCAAATTAAATTTACAAATTCGTTGACTTTCGACAATAAAGGGTAATATTTCCAACATGGTCAGAAAATTTGCATAGGTGGCGGTAGTATAATACACAAAAAAGCTGAAAAAGTAAAGATTGGATCATTTTCAACGCAGCGATACATAAATTCGGCCATATACAAATTCAGCATTTCTCTGGTACGGGGGGTATAACAGAAAAGTACCCAGGGTTGGCCGAGTTGGGGTGGGGGGTTCCCCCCCCCCAAGTACAGGTATGCTCTTGTGGAAAAAAGTTAAATACCGATGGTTAAAGACTAAATTCAATATTTCAGATGCACTGAAACGAACGTTAATTGATTTAGTTCTGGTATTCGGCTTCCTAAGAGCTGCGATGGGTACATATTTCGATAAATCAAGATAATTTATAAATTTGGAACCTAAAACACCCAAACTGTTTCCTACATTATAGTGCGAATAAGGAAAACCCAGTTATGTACATCTAAAAGAACATAAATATCAGAAAATTGTCAAACTAAAGGCCTCTTGTATTGCTAATATAAAGTGACCAATTCCCTTTTCTATCCAATCTAAATTATTGACTAAGGCTGGTGGTTATCAGTGTTTTCCAGTTGTAGGATGCCCAGCCCAACAACAGTTAATTACAATTACCTGTTCCGCGGCGCCTGACGCCGTGGCAAATGAACAACGTGTCATCATGAGTCCTTTACTGCCAATGTTATGGAACATGAGAGCGAAAGGACACAACGTTACTCATGGTGGCCGAACTTGCTTGACAACAGACAAAGCAAAATTGCAAAGAAGTTCAACGGCTCCGCTTCGCCATGTCTTTGCTTCTCATAGATACAGTGAGAAGATGTTATCACCATAGTCAATACTACCTGCAGACAGAGATTGGTACAGAAATGATGAGTTTTTTCCACTAGATATCTCTTCGAATCTCCTCCGCTGAAAAACTACTTATCGGACGCGTAGAGATTATTCGCGAAACTGAATTGCCGATCATGTGCAAACATTTAGATGAATTGCTTCGCACCGGATATCCAAATTTACTGTATCTGGATCTAAGGATTGATTTCGTTTGCTATCATCGGTGGTTTGCAGTGTTTTCTGTGCCAAGTTTTTGGCACAAAAAAATTTGGAATGGCACAAAAAATTTTGAGCGTTTGTGCTAATTGACACAAATTTTTGGACTGGACCAATGCTAAATTTCCTTGATTTTTGGTCATTTCAGCGGCTCAAAACGATTTCAATCAGCGTTTTTTTTTGTGCACGGACATTTGTGCCAATTGGCACAAGTGGCCAAAAAAATTTGTGCCAATGGCACAAAAAAATTTTTTTTACTAGAGACATTACTGAAAACTGCGGAAAAGTTTAAGGCCAAAATTTTGATAAAGAGTTAACGTTTAGCGCATTAATTTTTTGTAAAAATCGTGCCCAACGTATTTTTCAGCTAACCATGTCAGTGGGAAAAGAAAAAACTGTGCAACAAAATAGTTCACGAAATCCCAAAAATGAATGGAACGCTGAGACAATTTAAATAGCTCTAGAATTGTTCAGGAAGTTCAAATTGATTCAGTTTTCGACTACGAACGAATATCTATGTTATGTATATTTAACAACCATGTAAAGAATAGAGAAAAAAAAGTTGCAAATAGTGTTAATATCCGATCGAAACATTGTACCATTATCAACGATATCGATTTTTCTATTTGAATCAATCAAACACAAAAAATAAGAATTTCAGTTTTAAATCCGAATCTGACTGAATGAAGAGAGAATATTCAGAATTTTTTCTCACTCATCAGTCTTGACAGCCTATAAAATTTGCTGCAACGATACTAATACACTGTTCGAAAAGAAATCGTTTGCGTTCGGGTCAAATATACGAATAGGAAATATTATATTCATTGATTCGGCGCGAAGCGCCGAAAATTTTTTGCATTTTCAGCCCCTAAAACGTCAAAAAATCAACGAAATTTAATGTTTGACCAGCCAAAAAATTTGTGCCAATTGGCACAAACGCTCAAAATTTTTTGTGCCATTCCAAATTTTTTTGTGCCAAAAAACATGTTTTGGCACAAAAAAAAAACACTGATTTCAATAATATTAAGTATAGATTCTTTTGTCTCGAAGGCGAGCGGATTCTATTGGAATAGTATATTTGTATTATCGCAACAGACTTTGAGATTATCAATGACTGGTGAAAGGATAGAATTATTAACTTTCTCAGTTCATTCAGTTGGATTGAGAACCGAAACATATAGTTATGGTGTTTTTGAGGTCAATCAGAAAGATGGGCATTTTTTTGCACAATTTTTCAACCAAAAATTTACGCGACACGACTTTCGACTTGGCTTTTTTCATGAGAAAGCAATTATAGACAAGACATGGACATCCTAATTTAATCTTTAATAGTTGTTATGAAGGTTGCAGTTTTTACGCCAAATGTTTTATTCAGCGTTTTTTTTGAGCACGGAAATTTGTGCCAATTGGCACAAAGGGCCAAACAAAAAAAATTTTTCACTCTAAAAACGTACTGAAAACCATAAAAATGTTTTGTGCGGAAAGTTATAACAATATGCCCTGTCTTCGATCTAAATTGAACCATTTTTTAAAGCTCAATGCGCACGTGCTTTTGTCATGTTCATGAGCTTTTCTGTGTTATTGATATTTACTCATGTATTTCCTTGCATTCAATAAATTTCTTTTCTTTCTTTCTTTCAAGTTTGATAAAAACTAACTAAAGATACTTTCACCGCATTCATTTGCATAAAAATCGTGCCTGCTAAATTTTTTCTAACCACGTCAGCGAGATAAGAAAAACTGATCTAAAAAACAATCCGAAAAGAAATTGAATGCTGCGAAAATTCAGATATTTTTATAGACTTTTTGTCATGAAGCTTTCCTTTACTTTAGATTTTTAAATTAAGAACCTTATTTTCCTTACCATATATTTTTCAATTCATACAAAATGTGTTTTACTTTTCGTTCGTTAATCATTATTTGAAAATCAGGTCGTGCTTATTTAATTGCATAACATCGCTTCCGGCGTAAATTTAGGGTCGTCTTAAAGTTGATTTTTGTGCATGCTTTATTTTGCTCTTTCAGGATAAAAAGTCGTCAAAAAAAAACTTTTCGGCCTCCTTCCTAACAAGATTAAATTAGGATGTCTTGTCTATAATTGTTTTCTCTTGAAAAAAGCCAAGTCGAAAGTCACTTCACGTAGACTTTTGGTTGAATAATTGTGCGGAAAGAGTCAAATTTTTTTCTTTGAATCAATCACCAAAAATAGTTTCGGTTCTCAATCCAACTGAATGAACACAGGAAGTAAAGTTAACAATTTCTATTCTTTAGCGGATCATTGATAATCTCAAAGTCTGTTGCGATAATACAAATAAATTATTCGAATAAAATCTGCTCGCGTTCGAGACAACAGAAAGTAGTCAATATTAAACCCATTGAATCGGCGCGAAGCGCCGAGAAAATTTTGCGTCTTCAGCCCAAAATGACTAAAAATCCAGGAAATTTAGCCTTGGACCAGTCAAAAAATTTGTGCCAATTGGAACAAACGCTCAAAATTTTTTGTACCATTCCAAATTTTTTTGTGCCAAAAACCATGTTTTGGCACAAAAAAATAACACTGGTTTTATCTATCGACGGCAGAAGCCGCATTAAAAAAGCTGCACGACGCCGAAAAGTAAAGGAAAATAATCTTCATGACAAAGTCTAAGAAAATATCTGAATTTTCGCAGCATTCGATTTCTTTTCTAATCGCAGAAACCGTTTTCTCGTTCAGTTTTTCTTATCTCACTGACGTGGTTAAAGAAAATAGAGTAGGTACGATTTTTATGCAAATTGGTGCGGTGAAAGTTATTTTAGTTATGGTGAAACTTTCGGCATAAAACTTTTTTAAAGTTTTCAGTACGTTTTTAGGGTGAAAAAATTTTTTGTGCCATTGGCCCAATTTTTTTTGGCCGTTTGTGCCAATTGGCACAAATGTTCGTGCACAAAAAAACGCTGGTGGTTTGCGCACTGCATCACCGGTTTTTTCCTCGAAAATTTTTTCCACATGGAAATCGAACCAGGATATTTTCTAAAAATTTTCTAAATTTTTAAAAATGTTTAAAATGTGGCCACGTATGATTTTTTCTACATTTTTAGGAGCATACCCATATTACCCAAACATATTCATGTTTTTTTGGCGTCAGTAACGTAACCCAACCCAACCCAAGGTTTTTTGCACAGGCCACGTTGCAATATCTTGTGATCAAAGATTAACTGATATGAATTCTATCAGATTAGAGACTAGACGCATTCATTTCGATCTAATTATGGCTTACTCCATCATCCGAAAATCTACTCTACCAGTCGAAAATTATTTTTCCTTCTGTACAAATCCTACTAGAGCCAGAAACTCATTTAAACTCAACATAGGCAATTCTCATCTTGATGTCGACAAATATAGCTTTGCTAAACGAGTCGTTCACACATGGAACACATTACCCGACCACGTTGTAAAAGCGACTTCAGTAGATTCTTTTTCTCGAGAACTTAAAAATATCGATTTTTCTGAATACGAGGACATTAATATAATCTGATTTTTTTCATTTCTGTGTTGATTTCTTTTTTTCGTTCATCGGGGCGCGCGTAAGTGTACTTCTGTACCTGCATGTCTCCGTATGCAAATTAATTCGTATTGTCTTTCACTCACTCACTGTATTGTTCGATCTTTCAATATCCTAACAGTTTCACATTGTTCTTTATTTCGTGCTGCATTAATAACCAATAATTTCGATGTTTGCCGTATTTCTTTTTCCAGACTAACATGTGTTTTTTTCTCTTCGTTCGAAAAATAAATTTTTTCTTCTTGCATTTTCAATTTGAAATTTTTTAAAATTTGAATTTGGTATTTGAATTAAAAATTTTTCTTGCACAGATAAATCTTTGCTGACTCAAAAAAATCAATTGCGTCGGTGTATATTAGGCTTTTAAGACCCATTTTTCTGAGTTTTGAAGAGGAAATAAAAACGTTGGTACGAGTAATCTGTTCGGCGCGTAGTGCCGAAAATTTTTCTGGGATTTTGATATTCTAGAACGGTGGTAAATGAATCTTTTCAACCTTTATTTAATTTTTCAAAGAATTCAGTGTATTTTTAATCGGGCAGACTAATTATTATTCTAAAACTTGGGAAGCAACCAAAAATTTCGATTCTTTAACCGGCCGGCAAGAATTTGTACTTGGACTCAAAATGTTTTAATCACGCAAATGTCAAAATGTTTTTGGAGATCGCAAAAAGTTTTGAGAATATAAGCGAGAAAAATCTTTCTTTTCGTCAAATTGATGCTTATGCTTGGAAAATGTGCGGATGTTTTCAGTCTGCTAAGCACATAAAAAATCAGCTCGAAGCCGTCGATGTCTCATAAATGTGTTTGTAAATTAGACCTCTGCAGTGGAGCGCCGAAAAGCTTTTTTGGTTTTTCGTGCTAGAACGCTGGAAAATGAATCTTTTCCACAATTATTTCCTGAATAAGCGGTCTAATATTGCAGTCGATTCAATAATTTTCCATAGTCAGACAAAATGCAAGCAATGACATTAAAAGCATGCGACTAAATTTGAAAAATCAGACAGGCTACCAAAAATTTGGATTTTTCAAACAGCAACATCTGTCACTGTCCCAAACTGATCGTGTTTCAATCATTTGCCGAATGCAAAAAAATATATTCACAAACTTCAAAAATTTGCAAAGACCGCACAAAAATTTCGCGAAAAAAATCTCGAATCGAAAAAAAGGTAAAATGCGTTTTGACTTTTGTGACGAGGTGTAACTTAATGTGCTAATATTATTCAGTGCTACGCTTTTTCCTTCGTTTTGGATTGTATTAACTTTACCTCTCGTAATTAATAAATTATCCCGGCTAAATTTTATAAGTCGGTTCCCACCCTTCAGCCTAATTATTGTATATGAGTTGTTTGTTAATTTTGAGCATGGATTTCTGTGACTAGTGTGTAGACATTTTTTTTCCTTTAAAATTTTCCTTATTCTTAAGCTTAGTGTACAGCAGCAGCGCCCGAAGGGCGCAGCGCTGTTGAGTCTCTTCCAAATGAAGTTGTTAGTCAAAATAGTATCAAGAGTCTTAAAGGAATATAGTATTTAAACTTTCTGGTGGAATTGTTTAGTGGTAAACGCATCAAGTCCATAGGGTAGTGAACCAGGTTCGATTCTTGAAGTAGGTAGGATTTTTCTGTAGTGACAAGAAGTATGTGACATGTGTGCAGATTTTGTGCAAATGAGTTCCTGGAAGCCATGAGCGCCTGGATTTTCGAACTGATCTGGATAGCTGGCATCTTGAAGAGTCCAAAAACGCCAGTTTGGACCATAATTTGGAAGGGAACCGAATTGTAAAAAAACTCCATTATCCCTTCTTCTCTCAAATGAAATATCTGCATAAAATTTGTTCAAGAAGTTTATATTTTCTTATCATTTTCGGCTGCAGATTTCTTTCTAGAAACGATGTAAGGGTCAAGGATGTCTATAATAGCTTACTATAAGAAAATGAAATCAAAGGTTGCATACATTTTTGGTCCAAAAATTATGCCAATAATGTCAATTTTTAGATTTTAATCAAAAATTTCAGTTCTCATGTCTCAATCAAAGAATCTCTATTTATTCATCAGCAGAGTTTTTTTAGGCCAATTAGGAGTCATGGCTCCTAAAAATTTAGGGGCACGAGCCAAATTGGCTTGTAAAAATGAGAGCCTAACCACCCTTTTTGATTAGGCTATAGGGCTTCCCGTGCGGAGATACATTATTATGCATTCTAAAACGAAAAATACAGAAAATTTTCCGGCGCTTTGCGCCGGATTTTAAATCATTTAAGAATGTTGGTATCATTTCTGTTGTGCGGTTAGAAAATGCCATCCTATCTTTTGCTTGTAACTTTCAGAAACCAGCATGTTATGGATGAATGTTTGACCTTGTATTGTTTGTTCCACGTATTTGACAAAAATCAAGACTTTTCTAGATTATTTTTACAAAATCGGTTTGCTGCGCTTCAGAATTTTTGGCTCTGGTGAACATAACTTTTTGCATTTTAAAAATGATTAAAACATCCGCATGGGAAAATGGCAGATGTTCTTGCTCTCTGAAGAAGCCATTCAGATTCATTGTTGCTCGCCTAATTTTTGAATTCTAGTTTGCCCCACAGAAAACTCATTGAATTCGCTGAAACAATAGACCCCTCATGCAGGAAAAAGATTTCCAACGCTATAGAATATCATAATCTAAATTTTCCTTTCAGTGCTAGGCGCCGGAGATATTCAAGTCCGAAGTAAAATACCAATCGCGCTTTTCTTATGTTGTAGATTATGTGAAAACAATCGCTTTTGATAAATAATTGTGATTGGTAAATTTCTGGCTCCAGATATATAAGATCCAAAAAGGAGGTAAAATGTTTGACTTCTTCCGCCAATCAAATGATGAAAAGATCGGTCATCGGCAGTTGCACAGAATGTGATCAAAAATGCATTATCCGACATTTTAGAGGCCTCGAGATCAAAATTTTTCGTCGCCAAGCACCAAACAAGTTACTTTAGCGAGACTTTTGATTTCTCACCAAAAACTCAAGAAGTTCAATTTTAAAAGTCAGGAACTGACGCGAAGTGAATGAAATACAAGGGAAGTAACTTTTAGTCTTTTATTTATGAAATTAAGCGAATTTTTCAATTTTATAGTGAGCAACTAAAAATTATAATCTGTGCAACCAAATTTTTCCCCAAGTTGCAGATCAACGTGGCTTGTGCGAAAAAAACCCTGATGATGTGTTTGAATAATGACTGGTCATTTGTGAGCCTTATTATTCTGTGTGTGATTATTAATGTATTCCAAATGACTGATCTGTTATGCTTGATTGATCTGTTTCTATTGTGATTTTGAAGAGTGTTTTTGACTGAATTTGTTGAAAAAATGTTTGTTTACCGCAAAATTTATTTACAATTTTTTTAGTTTTGGCCTGTAAAATTTTGACCCTAGGAGCTAAATGGCCTGTCGAGAAAAAACAAAAAAAAAACCGTTTATCAGTCATTGAGAGTCTATAAGCTTAAAGCGATAATAAAAAAACTATATATTCGTCGAAAATTTGCTCGCGTTCGGGGCAAGCCAAAGGCTTCTATTAAATGCATAAAAATTCAAGGAAATTTAGCCTTTGACCATCCAAAAAAGTTGCGTTAATTGGTACAAAGTTTTTTGTGTCATTCCCATTTTTTTCAAAATTTGTTGTACCAAATGTATGTTTCGGCACAAAAAAACGCTGGTTATCGTTATTTATCTGAATTTGGCTCAAATTCGCTTTTCAGAAAATCGAGTACCATTACTCAGATAAATTTTGATTGTTAAAAATTTTAAATCCAAGCCTAAGATCAGTTCTATTGTGTAGTGCAGCTCTTTAGAAAAAACGAAATATAATCCAACATACTGAAGTCTCTAGCCTGTTACATTCCCTCACTTTATTTGTTCTGTTTATTACGCGCGTTTATCAGAGCAATGAAATATTTCAAAGTATCTATCATGCTCTATTTCATCATTAATTAACCATCGCGGGAATATTCTTAACTTCATCATTGATGAACATAAAAAAAATTTTTTAAGCTTACTTTTCAATTTTTCTAATGCCTAGAACTTGCTTCCCAGTGAATAAGTTTTGAGCTCAGTCCTATGTTTCATACTTTTACCGATATTTCTATAAGCTACGTTTTGCATCTTTTAAACCGATGATACGTTTTATATTTCAGAACAATCGACGTCAGCGATTTCGCGAAAAGTTTGGAAATTTAGCACAAAGCAAACTTTAATTAAAAATTTGGAAGAAATTTGATTCGCAAATTCAACGAACGCGTTTGAAATTCGCTCGGATTAGAAAATGGGTAAGAAGAAACATATGTCCATTTCCTGATTGTCACCATAATCGGAGAGTGAAATGTTAGGTATATATATATATACATCATACATGTAGCGGAGCTCCGAGGTCTGGGGGGGGGGGTTTGAGCACTTTTTTGGGGACGGGGGTCAGTAATTCCCAAAATTTTGGGGGGAGGGGTCCCTGAAGCAAAAAAAATTCGATTTTTTTCATGAAAAATGTCCGAAAAAACGGTTTAAAAGTAGTAATTTATGTCTAAAAAATAATAAAATATGTTCTTATGGCGCGAAGCGCCGAAAAAATTGGCGTTTTTGACCATTTTTTGTTCAAAATTCGACATTTTCCATTAAAAAAATGACATTTTTCAGTATTTTTCCGACTAAAACTATGGGGGTCCCTAGGGCTACCATATGGCTAGCCATAGGATTGGAAAATCCTGGGGGGGGGTCGCCCAATGGCTAGCCATATGGTCGACGATTTCCGGGGGGGGGGTTCCCATAGCACTTCCCTCCCCAATTACATGCATGATATACGTACGAGCGCAAGCATGTGTTGCCCTGACTTCGGGTTGTTGTAAGTAATTTTAATCGAAAATCTGTTTTGTTGTCAAAATTAGCCCTTCTGAAGAAGATTTCTACCCCTCCCCTGAATTTTCCCTTGAAAACTCGACGACCTGAAAAATTTCGGCCGTGCACTCTGCCATAAGTCGTTTTGTACTTTGCTCTCGTTGAATATTCTTGTAATTGTAGTTCTAGGTGAAGTCTTTTCGATTGACCAGGTTTAATGTCGAGATCCTTTCTATCGATAAAAATTCTGTCGATCGCAACGCAGTGTTCGTGACACTTCTTAAAATCGATCCTATACGTTGGGAAGCTTATTTTGTTTTCATCAGAAGCTAAAGATATTCCAAAGAAATAGATCATGCGAGGAATTGGCAAAATGCTCCTGAAAATGATCGAACAAGTCGCTGGTTCTGGTAGCGAATGAAAAAACTCAAATTTTGAAAGAAATTGTCATTGTTGAACAAAAAATGCAAATTTCTGCGGCATCATTTCTGTCCACAAGATATTTGTGATTTAAAAAAGTGCACTTCAATTAATTTTTAGTCGTGATTCAAAAATCTCCATTTCTTATTGGCGGGCCAGAGACTCCGAGATCCTCGTGTTGTTTTATGCCCGTCCAATGTAACTAATACTATCCATACATGTAACGGAGCCCCGAGGTCTGGGGGGGGGGTTTGGCGACTTTTTGGGGCCGGGGGTCAGTAATTCCCGAAATTTGGGGGGGAGGGGTCTCTCAAGGAAAAAAATCGATTTTTTCACGAAAAAAGTCCGAAAAATAGTTCAAAAAATAGTAATTTTTCCCTGAAAAGACCGAAAAAATGTATCCATGGCGCGAAGCGCCGAGAAAATTGACGTACTTTACCATTTTTCGTTCAAAAATTGACATTTTTAATAAAAAAAATTGGCGTTTTTCAGTATTCTTCCGACCAAAAGTATGGGGGTCCCAACGGTTACCATATGGCTAGCCATTGGATTGGAAAATCCTGGGGGGGGGCGGTCGCCCAATGGCTAGCCATATGTTCGACGATTTCTGGGGGGGGGGGTTCCCATAGCACTCCCCCCCAATTACATGTATGTTATCAACTTTTTCCGAGTTATTTTCATCTTACAATAGAGATGAATAGCTTCGTTGAAAAATGAAAAAACTTTGCTCAAAGGTAGTAAATAACCTTCCGACACGTATTGATTTGTTACGCTGCTCAATTTGCATAATAATTATTCATATCGTGGTTAATGACGAAGTCCTTTTTCCCCAACAAACGAACTTACCTCATCCTTGAGCTCATTAAGCTTCTAATCAAGCTTAACGCTAAGAAATTCTAGTCGAGCATCCTATCCCAGCAGTTTTTTCCGATTCCATTCCGTAACATCCCTTTCGCTCCTCCTCGTTCCCATAGTTATTTGAAATTTTATATTTTTTCTTGATTCCGGTTTACCCTATTTTTGTGTGGAATCCATCTTGGACGGCGGTAACTCCAGGTTCTCGTTGCGCCATTCCCTTCTCTCCCATTTTCTCGTAGATTAGCCGACCGAAGCTTGTATATATAGATTCTAGTTTTTGTTTCTCTTTTTTTCTTTCATCTCAACATTTTTGCTTACAGCATAGATGGATGATTCTTGGTCGGTCGTTTAATTTGTTTATATTATGTGCTTTGCTTCTAAGGGTGATTGACGGGCCTGTCGATGTTTTTTCTATTCTGGAATGCTGAATATTTGTAGAGGATATTGTAGTATGATGTTTACTGTACGTACAGAAGGATGGCCGATCCTGTAATATTATGCTGGAATGTGAATATTTGTAGTTTGATGGAAATTATGATGAATCTATCGTTCCGTATATATTTGGATTATGATGAATTAGTATGAGTAATACTAGAATACACGGGATTAGCTTTAGTCCTAAAACGAAAAAAGGTACGTGCTCCGAGTAGTATCAAGTAGATTATTCCAATTTGTTTAAAAATTAACCAGTCTACTGCATGATGATCTCTGGATGTATAAAACTTTGAAATTTTAGTTGAGGAAGAGCAATCTTAGAATAAAAATATTCTTCGATTACATGACCTCAATTTCGTGCAAAATTACTCTCCGCACCTATTTAGTTGAAATCGATCATACGACCCATTCTAATTTTTGATGAGTTTCTCTCTGTGACTATTCGTCAGACTGTTTATACCTTGAAAATTCTCGAATCAAGAATCAAATTACGACAATTTTCATTTGTAGTGCTTTGGAAATATAATTTTCTGTGTACAAAATTCGGGGTCCTGTCCCAACCGGATATAAATAAGAAGTACCGTTCAATTCTGAGTCACAAATCCTTATTCATCGAAAGAAAGTTCTTTCAAGTGAATAACTTCGGAAGAAATGTCTTGACCTTATTACAAACTTCGAAAAATTACCGCTTAATTCATGTTCAACGCTCATTCCACAATTTCAATGTCATCTATTCATGTTGTTGACATTTCGAATCATCACTTGACTGAAACTAGTATAGTTCCGTGCATTCAGGGTATTCTCATATGACCGATTCCCAAGTCAGCGAATTCCCCATTGAGCGAATTGCCAATTAGGCGATTCCAAACGGGCGATCGAGAATGTAATAACACTTTCTTTATATTTTGCTTCTATTATTTTTCTTTGTATTTATTTTTTCTTTCGTTTTCTTTGTGTATTGTTAATGTTTTTGTTTATGTATGTTTTAACCATACCAAGACCTCCGACCATTTGGGGGGGGGTAGAAAAAAGTCGAAATTTTTCCCAAAAAAGGCCAAAAAACATACACTTTTTTGCAAATTTTTTTAATTTTTTCCAAACTGGGGGGGGGGGGGGTAAATCATTTTGGGTACTGGGTTGGCCAAGTTGGGGGGTCCCCCCCCCCACCCCCCCAGTACAGGTATGGTTTTAACGTTTTCATCTTTCGTCCCGGCTTTCTTTTGTTTTCGTCTTTTCATCTACTTTTTTCTTTTTTGCTCATGAAACAACAAATTACAAATTGTCATTTCTAATAAGCATAGTCTCCCGTATAATTCTTATACAATTCATCAGGCTTTATTTCCTATTTAATTTTATCCTTCATGTTTTTTCTTCATCCTCACTTACTTTTCACATTAGTTTTTTGCTTTTACTTCTTAATCTTTCTCTATTTCTATTCTCACGATTCTTTCTTTTTTGTTCTTTTTTCTTTCTTGCTGCTTTGCTTTCTCTATGTTAGTTCTTCTTTCTTGTCACTTTTTTATGTATTCTGTCTTTCTCCAATGCCTTTCCATCTATTTTCAGTTTCACTTATTCTTAATGTCTCCATTTTTGTTGTCGTTTTCTTTCTCTTGATATTTTATTTCTTCCTGCATTCTTTTGTTTATGGTTTTGTGAACTTACAACTACTTACAACGATGAAAGACTCAAGCATGTAGAACTGTGTAAGAATTATACGGGAGACTACGGTTATTTTGAACGACAACTTGTAATTTGTATCATGAGCAAGAAAAGAAAAAATTAGATGACAAGAAGGAAGAGAATGAAAGAAAGCAGCGACAGCAGATTAAAACGTAAAAACATACATAAACGAAAACATAAGCAATACATACAGAAAACAAAAGAACAAAGAAATACATACAAAGAAAAATATAAGCTAAAGAAGGAAAATATGAGGAAAGTGTTATTGCGTTCTCGATCATTCATTTGGAATCGCCCAATTAGGAATTCGCTCACATGAGAATTGCTCAATTGAAAATTCGCTCTCTTGAGAATCGCTCACATGGGAATTGACCGTGCATACAAGTAACGGAGTTCCGAGGTCTGGGGCGAGTCATGTCACCTTTTATGGATTGGGCTACCAATTGTTCAAAATTTAAGTGCTAGATCTTTTAAGGGAGCGATTTTTTCGCCCCAAAATACCGGAAAACGGTTCATAAAGTTAGTAATTTTTGTCTAAAAAACCGTAATAGTATAGAAATTGACATTTTGGATCGTTTTTTGTTCAAAGATCACTATTCTTTACTGAACATTAACTTGTTTCTTTTTTCGATCAAATAGATGTGGTGTGCTATGCCTGGCTTATTTCAGCCATATGATTAAAAAATCTTGAAGGGGGACCATGTAGCCGATCATATATATATATATATGTAACGGAGCTCCGAGGTCTTGGATGTAGAGCGTTTTTTCGAGGCCAAAGGGTCGTCGATTGCGTAAAATTTTAAGAAGGGTCGTGAAAAAAGAAAAATTTCGGTGTTTAGGCTTACAAAAATAGGCGTGCCCAAAAAAATCCACATTTTTAAATTTTAAAAAACTAGCCAAATCGACAATTTCTGGGAGGATTCTATGACACTTCCCCTCAATTACACGATTTGTTTAGTGGACTTTTGTAACAATATACGTATAATTTGTATTTGGAATGTCATTGAATGCCCGAAATGTTTCTCTAGAACCAGCTTGGGGTGGTGTGTACGTGGGTCCGGCCAGTACTTTTTCGGCGGCGCAAGCTCAACGGGTGCCTCACTGGTTCCAAAGGTATCAGTGGAGGAATTTGAGCGCTCCGGCTCGGGCTTCGACGTCGCGTGATCAATCTCATCAGTCATCGAGACAACCGAGGCCCGTCGTTCGTTCTAAAAATGAAGCTTCCACTTCGTCCCAAATCGAAACTAGAAAATTTTCAGGTTTTTGCGTTTAAATTATTGTAAAAATTTCGCATTTCTCGTGTAAATCACGCACGACATGCGCATCTATCGAGCACACTCTTGTGAATGATCTCCTCACCTGATCGCCAGACTGCGAGTGAATTCAAAATTTGGGGTTAAAAATGTATTAAAAATAATCACGTTTAACTATTATATTTTTGTACAATTTCGTTGAGTATGAATTCCGTGGGAAATTGATTCATCTGGAAAATTTTTTTCTGACATTCAATAATTGCTTCTTGGGTTATTTACCGCAATTTTCCGTCTCTTTCTGCAGGTAAAATTAAATGCGAAATTTGCAAGAAAAAGTGCAAGGGAGATATTTTCAAGGCCGACGACAAATATTTCCATATCGCGTGCTTTATTTGCAAAAGTAAGTTTAATTAGGCAGAGTAACATGCTAATCATCGTATTGGCTAGTGTCAGTAAGAACCTGACTTTTGTTATACATTATCTTGCATGATTCTAGACTCGAAAGGTATAGAACATAAGTGGATGTGTTTTGCAATAATATTCTTTCAAGTCCTCCTCAAATCCTCTTACGCATGTTTCTCCTTTTTCTAATCAGTTTGCAGAGTTTCTTTTTCCTGTTCTTAGCAATTTTCTCGTTAATTTTCTTTCATTCTTCTGCTGGAAAAGCGAAAATGGGTGCTTTTTGTATCGTCAAAATCCCGATACCATTCCCTTATTAGTTACCTAAAATAGTCTACCACCTGCGCCTCGAGCAGTTATAATGAAAAACTGTGCGCAAATAATTTGTGTACTCACAGGCTAATTAAAAATGAAATTTTCGCAAGCTATAACACGGTTTGATTTAATACTCGCAAAATCGGAATCCACAATATTATATAGAATGAGTGCGCCAATAATTTATAGGTAATCCAATTACTTTTGCCGTAAATTAGAAACCTTCTCATATGACTTACGAAGTGATTGATCAATATCGTGTCTGATAATTGGATTCTGTAAAAAGCAACGCATATTCGTCCAAGATTTTTTATCACCGACACTTCCAAAAAATTTCAGGGAGTTTTTCAGACGTCTCAAAAGTTTCATTTCTAGGGATGGAGAGTTATAAGTTTGTGCGGGCCGCGTACCTCTTCAAAATTCTCTGTCAGGTTGTTTATTTTCTCGAAAAATGCGTGCCTAATCCCGTCGCAAAGAGCAAACAGGGGCATGTGTCCTCTGTGGAAAAGAATCAGAAAATTATTATTTTTACTGGAGACCAAAAATGTCAAGAAATTTTCCGGCACTCGGCGCCAGGAATTTATAAAGTGAAAATTGCCCTGCGGACTTGAATATGGATTCCAAACTCAGATTAACGTAAATTTTGATTCCGAACTATTTATGTTGTGAATACCTACCAAGAACTGATACTGTCTGGTGACAAAATTTTTTCGGCTTTAAAGACGAAAAAACGGATACCGTTCGTCGAGACGGTCTAAAAATTCTAATTTGCGGCTTTCTAGCTACGATAATCTATATTTCTCCAACTTCCATCTTTAAGTCTAAAGTAATTGTGTCCGTAAACCAAGTTTTTCTATTCCTTACATCCATTTAGCTTGCAAAAAACCGCTCAGCGAATCTGGCTATTTTGCTCACAAAAATGAATATTATTGCCCAACCGATTATCACAGCCAGTTCGGTAGTAAATGTTCATCGTGCAACAAATATGTTGAAGGCGAAGCTGTACAATGTATGGGCAAAACGTTTCATCAAAATTGTTTCCGATGCGACCGTTGCAGGTATAAAAGAGTGACTTATTTGCGCCAAAAAGCGGAAATTTAATCCTAAAGCTAAAGCATACATGAGAAATTAGTTTTTTTAGTGCGTCCCAATCAAGAATTTTCCCGGTGAACTGCAATTTTACTTAATTAACCCCATATCAGTTGCCTTAGATCAAATTTCCCTTGAATTCTCACAGTGCAGAAAAATTTTTGAGCATTTCCCGCGCAGAACGGATTTTTTTGGCAACTTCCTTATGCTAGTAATTGATGAAAAGATGCATTTTGATGCGATTTAGAAACAAAAATTTAAGTCAAAATCTCAAAGTTTTTTAAATTGAGATTTTTTGATTGGTCTTCATAAAATTGAAGTTTCTCGCTTGATGTCGCTGAACTTTATGAACACAATTTTATTGGGAAGCAGTGAATACATCATTTTATACTGAAAATGTAATGCTTTCATTTTATAGATAAGTATTAAAAAATTCATCTTCCAGAGTTAGACAATATAAAAACCTAGAATTTTTTGCGTTTGAAGCATCAATTGAACCTTATAAATCTTCAGCTCTAATCACAAAAATGCCAGCTGCAACTATTTTTTGCCCAGTTGTTTCATAATAATGTTGTTACGTTAGAAAAAACATTTGAAGATTTTCCTGGTAACCTACATTTGTCGTTGATTTTTTACTCATTTTTTCAAACGGTTCCAACTTGAAACGGAAAAAATATGAGTCATTTCCGCAAAGTGCGGACGAAGGCGTGCCGAAAAAAGCCAACAGTGATTTTCTTTCAAATTTTGCGTTATACTTATTTCTATCGTTTACTTGCTAACAGGCAACCATTCGCCGCCGGACAAAAAGCGACTTTCACGGCGAGGGAACATTTGTGCCCGAAATGTTCCTCTATTCCGGTGGCTACCGTGAAACCAACGCAATCGAATCTGGTGGACGAACGGCGCCCCTTATCGTCTATGAACGATTTGACCCCGAGCAGTAGGAATTTTTTTTATATTTCAAAACTAACAAAAAACAAAAATTGCAAAAATGTTTTTTGAATTTTGCATTTGTGACGAAAATTTTAAATTTTATACCAAAATTCTAAATTTCGAATTTTTCTAGATAAGGATGATAGTAATCATATTTGGAGAACTTCATTAGTTTTCCCATTTTTAATAGAATGACGAAGCTGTGGATATTTTTTCTACAATATTTTAGATTGTGCCGCATGTAACCAGTCGATCCACGCCGGTCAGATTTTAGTTGCCTTGGATGCTCAATGGCACATTTGGTGTTTCAAATGCACCGCATGCGGCTCAGTTTTGCACGGGGAGTATATGGCCAAGTAAATTCGAAGGAAAAAAATCAAAATTCACTGCACATTATTTTCGAAAAAAAGTTTTTATAAAAAAGCGTTACGATAAAACCTTTACTTTGTATTCTTTGTAATTTGATGAATTTATAAATAATTTGCGTGATGAGTCATGATGAGAATTTCTATCGGCCATTTTACAATATTTAAAAAAATCTATTCGCCTTTACAGTCTAAAAATTAATATTCTATACTATTTTGCACCGACGTTAAAATCTTTCCATTTCTGTGGTTTCAATAACTAAAAACTGCTCATCATCTGTAAGCAGAATAAAAGGAGATACCTTTTTTTGTAAATATTTGTTCCGCCCTTTGTATCGGTTTGGTGTCAAAAATGAAGTGAAGATTTATTGCTCGGAATTCAAAGATAAGTAAGGTTCAAACAATTTGACCTTGAAGATTGATCATTGAAATAATGATAATACTCTGAGAAACAAAAATCTACTGGATTAGTCCGATAAAACATGCTTCGCTGTCAAAACGGGATGAAAACTTAAGATTTTATTACAACAAAAATTTTCCTGTTTAATTTTTTTCTTTTTAATTCCACTATCTTGCTGTATCAGACGCATAACATTTGTGTATATTTCATCAAAAATAGTGGTTCAGCTGCTGGCGAACCAACAAGAGTGTTATAGGTACATTATATTCTTTATTAATTGCCTCTTTTTTCAAAGGGATGGATTGCCCTACTGCACTCGAGATTATAACGCAAGATTCGGCGTCAGGTGTCACGAATGCGACAATTTTATCGCCGGCAAAGTTTTGCAGGTAACGATATTAACCTAAACCGCGTGAGTGAAAATTTAGGGCAATATGTACATACGCACGCATATATACTTCTTGGCAAAACAGGTCAATGTTTGTATAACCGAAAGTAAGTGCGAAAAGCGCGCTAAACTTGCATTGAAATGAGTAGCGTGAGAAAAAATAACGGTTTGGTGAAGAAAATTGTATAAAATTTCAACAAGCTTTTGGAGAATAACATACAGATTGACAGAGATTTAATCTAAAAGGTGAAAAAATTGCATTCCTGAGACTAGATGTAAATTTCTACATTCTCGTATGTATAATTTTTTAAAACTCAGATATATCAACTCAAATATAACTTTTTAGCTGATTCTTATATTAATTTAGTCAATTCTATAAGTTACTACAGCCTCTGGAATTTTCACATATTAATTTTTTCGACAGGCTGACAATTACTATTTTCATCCTGGCTGCGCTTTATGCACAAGATGCGGTCAACATTTCGGCGAACACGAGGAAATGTACATGCAGGGTTTGTTTTTATTCTAATTTTTACGCGTACGTTTCGTCAATATTAACTGCCTCCATTTTTCTCTCAGGCGACGAAATTTGGCACGCTCGTTGTAACGAGATATCGCCACCGGATAAAGTTTTGGTAAATCTTTTTTGTGTTTCGTCTTTTTTTGTGAATGCTATTCTTTGCATGTGTTTTTCGTTAAACGTTTGCTTTGTTGTGGTGTTTGCAGTGATTTAATCTGTTGTATACACAGCATCGTTATTCGACGTTGCCGCTCAGTTTGTCGCCCAGCAGATTTTCGGATAGTTTTTCTTCTTATAACAGTGTAAGTTTAAGCATGCAGAATGTTCCATAAATATGTAAAGACTAGAAATACGAATTTTTGACCAGTTTTATGTGATTCTAAGAGAAGTCAGCGTGAACTTTAGTTTCAATGTGTTGTAAAATTTCTTTATCTTGAAGTCAGCTCGCATCAGATGTTTTCAAAGTTCTCTAACTTCGAATCATATCACATTTTCTATCTCCTAAATGAAAATTCTTCCATGAAATATTATCAGGTATCTGTTGTTTAGCATTCCTTATCATTTCAGCATTCTCTGCCACGTTCGCCCCGTTCGACTCTTCATTCTCCAAAATATTCGTGCAATTTCGGCAAATTTTTGACATATATGTACTTGTTGCCGCAAGAAACTATGCCCTATTTGAAACAGCCGATTCCTCCCCACGCGCCTCACACTCAACAATTTCATGTGCCTCAAGGTAATTTAAAACAATTTGTTCTTTAAATATGTGGAACTTTTTTTTTATGAATTTCAGATAAATTGGTGAAATTGAAAAAGTCACGCGTCTCAATGTTCAAATCAGGGTTGCAAAAACTGGGTAAGGTATTGCATTTTGTATTTCCTATTTAAATTCTTTAACTTCCGTCAGTTTTGCTTCTTCAATATAATCGATAAATCGGGATAACCTCACTTCTCATAAAAAAAATCATACTTTTCTTAAAAGTAAAGCATTGTTTAATCATCACTGACGCAATTATTGCCTTTTTCTAGCTGAAATTATGGACGAAATGCAGCCAAGGCCCCGTTCGCCGTACATGAACAACGAAGAACCGATCGAATTGTCGCATTTTCCGAGCGCCCGCGCTCCGGAACCTCACGAAGTGCCGGCTATTGAACGGGAAGATTTTCCAGCGCCACCGTATCCTTACGCGGTTGAAGGTAAAAAGTCTTTTTGTATCCTATAAAATGTTGCTGTTCAATCAAAAGCATAAAATCTGCCGTTTAAGAGCATTTACGGACTGATTTTTGCAGAGCTAAAACGTCGTTTGTCGTCGTCCGATTTGGAAAATGATGAAGAAGATGTTGTCGATGGTAACGTCCAAAAAATCAAAAAAGCCGAGGAAGAATTGATCAAGATCGAAAACGAATCGTCAATCGCGAAAGTTTTTGTACAGAACCTGGAAGTGAAAAATTTTTTTTTGCCAATATTAACTTTCTCTAATGTTTTACGTATGTAAAAATCTTCAAGGCAAAGATCAAAAAAACTAAATCTCCGCTGTTTTACGATCCGCGCTCGGCTTCAAGAACTCCGTCGGCTAAAAAATTGCCGCATTTGAAGTGCCGATATGAATCTCCGATTAACGCATGTATGTTGATGAGAAAATTATTAAAGAATAATTTTAAAAAAATTTCATGTTTCGCTTTTTAAGCACCTTCGAGATATTTGAGCCGCCCGCGTCCGTGGGAATATTGGGAAAAAAATCGAGCCGTAACAGCGACAATACCTTATCCGTACTATTTGCAAGGTGAAAATTTTATTGAAGTTTTGCAATTATTTATTTCTTACCGTCGAATATTTTAGTTCCGAAACCTGGCTACGGATTGGCGCCGAAAGCCGCCAGTTTACCAGGATCGTACGGAGTCTATTACGTAAGCTAACTGAATAAGATTTACATAGTTTGTCGCTTATGAAAAAGATATCTTCGTAGTTTCTTTTGAAGATTCCATAAAGCAAATATTTACTCATCAAGCTAAATTCAAGATTTTTTACAAGATCTCGAATGATCATTGTAAATGTTCATAGAAATTGACCACAATTGTGTAAAAAAACAGTTATATCCAGATTTTTACTTTCGTATTTTTTTAGCAAGACTATCATTTAATATGCGATTTGGATACCACCAGAAGTTCAACATTAAGCGATAGTAAGAAAATCGATTTTTTGTTGGTTCACTGTGTTCAAATCTTCTCATTCGCAAATTTTTAGAATCTAACGTTCAAACGCCAGTCTATTCCGAATACGTCGACAGATTTCAACCTTCCTACGGCGCAGGTTTGATCCGCACATCGTTGCCTGATATGTCAAAACCTCCAAAAGTATGGTTTCGAAATTAAATCTTCGATCTAGCATGGGCCAATCCAGGCGGTTTTCTTCCTAAAAGCCTTTTTTGAAACTTCGTCAGTTTAGCTTGACCACGACTGTAAATTTTGGGAACATTGTTTATACAATAGTAGTATTTGAAAGAATGTAAACTTTAAAATTACGACAATCAGGCGAATCTATATTTTTGTTTTTAGATATATCCGTACAACACATTACAAACAGTTAACAAGAAATTGCCCGAAGACGTCGATCGTTGTCATTTGGAAGTAAGATTTTTTTAATCCTGCTTTCGATTTTTCCTCTTCAACATGCTATAATTTCAGCGACATTTGAGCAAAGACGAATTCGAAAAAATCTTTCGCATGATGCCCATCGAGTTTTACCGTTTGCCCGAGTGGAAACGTATACAATTGAAACGTACCTATCGACTATATTAAAAACGATATTCTCGTGAGTATTTGCGATCGAATTATTTTTTTCTACACGTTTTGCAGCTGTTATCTAGTCTTGAAAAAGTTTACTCTGAAAAATTAGGATTTTAGGTTTTCTTTTCTTTGTTTTTTTCGTCGTGTCCTACTTAAAATTGTTTTTTGTTTCTGTTTATTGCTACGGTTTCGTATGTAATATGCACAAAAATTGGAAGAACGTCTGAAATTTTGCTTTTGTGCGTCTACATGGTACCTCTCTCGATAATTTCCTTTTATTCTGCGTTTTACATTTTTGCTTTTTTTCTTAAATTCTTGTGTGTTATTATTGGCGCATTTTCGCCAAAATTCTCGGTTTGCTGTGTTACTCTGCTCTGTTTAGTCTAGTGTAATCGGAAAATTAGCATACTTAGTATATAATTATTACGCCCTAAACGTAGAATATACAAAATGCAATTGTAGTGTTAGTTTTTCGGAGAGTGATTTTCGATCGGTCTACTGTATTAACAACTCTATGCTTTAGTCTTCCTCCGCTGTGTGTGTTACTGTACTGTTTGAAATATGTTTCTGTTTATCATTCGTATACAAAAGTACAGTACATTTTTCTGTACTACAAACACAATATAGTTCAACGTTGGTGATACTATATATAAATTTATATTTCCTATTTATAGTCACAGTTTGTGTCACTTTTCCGACGCTTCTGTAATTTTGCAGTGTTATAACATGTTCCAATGTACAAGTCTTATCGATCGGAAAAGCTTTCGGGATTGTGGTTTTCTGTTCTATTTTTGTTTATTGTACAACGCGTGCGAGAAAAGCTTTTTCTGTGAATAAAAAATTGTTCAGAAATGCGCCAGATGTTGTTCATTTACGAATGCTAAATGGTGGAGATTAATCCAAAATATTATAAAATGAACACTTACGGTGCGGGGTGTAAGCGTGTAATCCCATTGAGCTGTCGTCAAATATACCATGATAGATTGAACGCCGCTTGACATGCGCAAGGTTTGAAAGCATGGGGATGGTGCCCCTCATTTTTCCGTTTCTTTAGAGTGCTAAAGAAACAGATAATGAGATAATCAAAATGTCACACGACAGATGCGGCCAGATGATGAAATAATAGAAATGTCACACGACAGGTGTGACCTGGATTCTACAAAAATTCGCTTCTCCTGATGATACTCAACTTTCTGGTGTAAAATCTGCTAATTTCCTCGGAAATTATTTTGTTTGGGAAATCTTTTTTGATGGCCACGACCATACATGCACGTTGGGGGTTTTGACCCCAGCAGACTTTGATAGACCCCAACAGATTCTTGCCAACGCCCAGCAATGATCGAGAAGAGGGCGGAGGAAAATGGGCAAGAGAGAAGAGAAAGTCGTCATAAAAATGGGAATGATTCTGTAGTTCAACAATTTTTCTAAACAAAGCATACTTGATTCCAAAAAAGTAACATTAAACATTAAAAAGTGCAGTCTAAGCAGATAATTTAACATATCTGATTAATATTAGTTGAAGAATATGCTGCTTTGATGTTAGAAGATCTATCTAAGACCTTTTTTCGTTATCAAGAACGAAAAAAATTTATATTCCACCCCCTGTCCTGGCTGGCCCCCAGCAGAATTTCGACACTGTGCATGTATGACCATGACATCATCAGCAAGAGGGGAGATCAATCAGACTTTCATCACCCCCCTTATTTCATCAAAAATTGAAATTTCAAACATTATTTTTCATGGGTTTCAACGAGCTCTATCGATTCATGCTAAATCTGCTGCATTTTGGGGTATTAAAATTCTGCTCGCCTGGAACAGCCACTATCTAAATGTGGTCGAACACCTATCTGAATGAGGTCAAATACATTTTGGATGAGGTCTTATACCTCAATGTATTGGATTTGACCCATTTCAGCATTCATGTAACGGAGCTTCAAGATCTTGGATTCTCATCAATTTCCCAAACGAAAAAATTTTTCGATTTTTTCGTCCAAAAAGTCCGAGAAATGGTCAAAAAACACACGCACGTAGGGGCATACTTGTAGTTTAAGGGATTGAATGGAAATCCCCCTGACTTCCGGAATCGCCCACCTGAATCGTGGTGTCCCCCCAAACTCCCCGCTCGAAAAATTTTGGCAAAAAGACCTTTTTTCCAGAAACTTTGGGTTGGTCCTATATAGCCACATGCGGGGGGTTTTCTGGGGGTCTAGGCCCTCCGAAAATCATCCTTTACACCCAACAGATTTGGGCTGACCTTATGTCCTCCTAACGCAAAATTCGAAATTTCTTGGATTTTTTCGAAAAATTGTGTTTCCTGACCCCCAGCAGATCTTTCGTTTCGTGCGTGTATGGTTACTGATCGGACCTCTTACAGATATGGTGGGGGGTTAGGGGGCATTGACTACCAGCAGAATCTTTCTGTCCCTCAGCAGGGTCGACACCCTCAGCAATGATCAAAAAGATGAGCGAGAGAGAAGAGAAAGTCATAAGAATGAAAATGATGTTGTAGTTCATACATGTAACGGTGCTCCGAAGTGAGGTGATCAGACAACTTTTTTGGGGCCGGAGGTCGATGATTCCCCTAAATTTTAGGGGAGTGATCCCTGAAGGAAAAAAATCGATTTTTTACCAAAAAACTTCGAAAAATAGTGCAAAAACTAGTGATTTTTATTTAAAAGCAGTAAAAAATGTTTTTATGGCGCGAGCGATGTGAGGGAAAAATTGGAATTTTTGTTCAGAAATGACCACTTTTCATTAAAAATTGACATTTTTCAGTTTTTTTCTGACCGAAAGTATGGGCATTTGAAAATCTTGAGGGTAGTCACGATGCCATAGCCGACCATTTCTGGAGGGGTCCTCCAATTACATTTATGGGGTTGACTCGAGTGTACATATTTTTATCCTAGCATCATATTTCACGAAAATTTCTCTCGCGTTGCAGTTACAGCGAAATTATGCCGGACCGTAGCAGAAGGTACGAACAAATCGACCATTTGGGCGAAGGTCAAGTGAGGAAATTTTCTCCTTCTGCCTAAGATCATTCTATAAATTAATAATGTTAATTGTTGCCAATTTTTTAGTACGCCAACGTGTACAAAGCCAAAGATGTATTCGATAACGGCAAAATTGTGGCTGTCAAAAAAGTAAGAAACACACAAACGAAACTATGCTCCAATTCATTTTGAAATGATCGATGCAGTGATCTCATGAAAGTAACTTCAGTTTGGAAAAAAATAGCAAGCTTATTACTGTAATCAACGGAAGAATTTTTTTCGTCGTTGAGCGGCAAAGAGCACAGTTGAAAATTTCCTTCAATAGTGGTCAGAATTTCTCGAATTAAACACTCAAGTGTTGGCAGACATGCACAGCAAGAATTTTCCAGGGTGGAGAGTCCTCGGAATTTTCATCGAGGGCGGTGGGGATGAAAGAATAGAAAAACTCTACAAGCATGTTTATGATACAAACTATGCCTAAAAATGATAAAAAAAACTTTTCCAAAAAGTTCAGGGGATGTTTGACGTTTTTTTGCGAGCCAGGAGAATGTATCCGGGATTCTAGCAGCAAGGGTTTACCCGCCTATCCCTACGTACATGTATGGGTCTCAGACATACTCCTAGTCAAACCAAAAGCAGCTAAGCATGATATTTTTCAATGATCCTGGCCGTTCTCATTCTCATAGAAAAATTTGGCGTTTTCTACAGTACAAGGTTTTCCAATAAGTGAAAATTGCGTATCAAATTTAACCTAGTTTTTTTATTTTTGTCTGCGTCTATCATTATAAATAAAGATGGGCTATCGGTTTGATAAGCATGTCACAAAGTCGATGAAGATGCTAAAAAAAGTTAAAAACTTATATTGAATTTTCTCGTAATTTTGAGAAAAGACTCGATTTTTTCTTATGTCAAGGTGAATCCAAAAGTTATGGGTTATTTTTTACTGTGTGCCACGATACTCGTCTCTGATCGTTTAACTTCATTTTTCAAGATTAAACTCGGATCAAGAATCGAAGCCAAAGACGGGGTTAATAGAACGGCTTTGAGAGAAATCAAGCTTTTACAAGAATTGAAACATCCTAACATAATTGGCGTAGGTATTATATATCCTAATCCATAATTTTTCAAAAACGATGTTTAAACTCGTACTTTTTCAGCTTTTGGACGTATTCGGTCATAAATCGAATATTTCGCTAGTTTTCGACTTTATGAATACAGATTTAGAAGTGAGATATTTCATGAAAACTGACTAGGGAGATATAGATAATTGAGAACATCTTGCAGGGATTATTTTTTCAATCTAATGCAATCGTGTGACCTCAGTATAATTCTGAAGCTATAATTCAAAGTGAAAATTTTGATGCTTTCATTTCAGATCATTCTTGATCTTTACTTTATACATTAAAAGTAAAACTTGATGCAAGTTTTCTGTGTCATGCGTGTAACGGTGTTAAGAACTTTGGGGTGTTAATGAGGTTTTTATGGTTGATATCGCAGGAATTCACGTAACGGAGCTCTGAGATCTGGGTTAGGGCTAAAGTAACTTTTTTGTAAGTGGGGTCATCGATTGTCTAAAATTTTAGGGCGGTATTATCGAAAAGAGAAAGAATGAATACAATTGATTTTTTCGCCTAAAAAGTCCAAAAATTGGTTCAAAAATGGTGATTTTTCTCTAAATAGCGCGTAAGTGTGTATCTATATATAGCGCGAAGCCATGAAAAATTTTACGTTTGACCTTTTTGTGTTCAAAAATTTTTTCTTCCAAGAAATGACTTTTTTCAATTTTTCCGATCATAAGAATTGGGTTTCTACGGCCAGCCTATTCCAGCCAAATAATTGGTAAAGCTTGGAGGTCGCCATATAGCTGACGATTCCTGAGGGGGGTTCTTATAGCACTGTCCCACAATTGTATGTATGATCAAAATTGAATCTTCTGAACTACTCGTTGTCAATATTTCCTACTTGACAGTATAAAAGCACTTTCTAGCATAGAAATTAAGAAAAGTCGTTGTACCTTTAAAAGATTCCCGAAAAAGTCTTACGACACCAAAAACGTTTGTCTCGCACGAAAAATACTTATTACACCACTAAAATAATTATGTAATTTGTCTTCGTCCATTAATTATGGCATTCTTAGACGCCTTTATTTTGGAAGAATTTTTCTATATTTGCTTCATTAGAAATTAAGCTCCAGCAAACTAAATTATCTTTTCAGCATTTTTAGAATAGAAGTCGACTAAACACTGAAATTTTAGAAATTTGCCAATAAATTTTGATCCGTACATCATGCGATTAACCGTGTTTCCTCTCTGCAATTCAATTTAAACTTTATTTAGAATTTTGATATCAATTGAATATTTTTTGTTTTTTAGCAATTAATTAATGATTCATCGATAGTATTTCTACCCCAACACGTGAAAAATATAATGATACAAACTTTGAAAGGTCTAGAATATTTACATGATCACTGGATTTTGCACAGAGTAAGGAATTTCAAGCACTGCTGTGTTCAATTTCAATAAACAGTCTTCTATTTTTCAGGATTTGAAGCCAAATAACTTGTTATTAAATGACGACGGGATTTTGAAAATCGCCGATTTCGGTTTAGCACGATTTTTCGGATCACCTAATCGCATTTACACCTGCCAGGTGGTTACAAGGTAGCAGAGCTATCATTCGTTTATTTGACCGGAAACTTGTCCAATTTAAGACTGAATTATTTCGGATGACCGAAAACAAAACAAACTTACATTCCGCTCCACGCTTTGTGGCTTCGATAATACTTTTTGCATACTTATCTGAAAGAGTTTACCTATCGAGTCACATGATGTTTGTGAGACAAACTAATTTGAAAGTACTTTTAAACACTGGATTTTTTGCAATTGTTTGTTTGGTTTGTTATTCCGCGCTTTCCTTGAAGCTTCTTTGTTTTTTCTAAAATGACCTTTTCCGTCACTGTGATGCAAAAAAGTTTATCAAATTATATTGCTAAGTAAAACTAAAGTCGTTGTGAAAAACTTTGAGATTGTAGATAAACTTCGAAGTTTTTGTAAAACTCTAGAAATCACTGAGTATACTTCTGGAAAAAGTTGAGAAAACTGCTTTAAACAAAAGTCGATTCTGTCTAATTTACATTGTTCGATAGAGAATTTCTTGCATCGTTCGTTAAAATACTGAAAAGCACATAGTAATTTATCTGGTATTCGATTTTGTTGTGTAGGCACTTCATGTGTATTTTTTATGGGCTATCCTACATATTTGAGTCTTGGGAAATTTTAGCTCTGCAGTTTTTCAATTTGGTCAGATTTCGAAAATAGTTATTGATATTTCGTTTCAGTATTTCATTGAGTTTGGGGAACGCAAAATTGGATCTGGGTTGAGTATATTAAGTTTCTATACATTTCGGGATGGAGCCAATCGATTGAGAAAACGTTGAAATTTTCGCCAAGAAAGATAAGAAATGATCCGAAAAAGAAGGATTTTGATCTGAAAAAGCATGGAGCACCCAAGAATTGATTTTCTTGCCTAATTTGTTGTTAGAAAAATTACCATTTTGTGCCAGAAACTATAACTTTGCAGTTTTAGTTTCAGACATACGATTTCAAGAATCTGAATTGTCACCGCATATCTAGCTATATGGCCGAGAATTTTTGGTTGGGTTTGTCAGGACATTTCGATCCTCAAAATTACATTTAGAGTAGGACTATATTTCAGGTTGGTTTTTCATTATATTTGTGTTCCTGTCGTTTTCTCACTTTTCGTAGAATTTATTTACTATGTGCCTAAAATTTTTCCCATTAAGATGGTACAGAGCTCCTGAATTATTGTTGGGCGCCAGAAATTATGGTGTTGGAGTGGATATTTGGGCCATCGGATGTATTTTAGCCGAACTTTTGCGTCGAGTAATACTTTGAATAATTTATTCTTTAAAAATCTTTCCTGGATTTTGGAATTTTTCAGTTTTTATCGGATTCCGAAAAAAACTTTTTATGTTGCGATAAAAAATGTTCTTAGTTTGTCACCGATTGAAAAAAAAATTTTCGTCTTTTTCCAGGCTCCCTTATTCCCCGGTGAATCGGATCTTGATCAATTGTCAAAAATTATCGACGTTCTCGGAAATCCTAGAGATTGGATGGTGAAATTTCTTCCTTTTTCCTTCGTCCTTCAAAGAATAATGACCCGCTCACGTTTCTAGAACGCCGAAATGTTACCCGATTACGTAGAATTTAAGCCTTGCACGGGCGTCCCTTTGAAACACATTTTCATCGCGGCCGACGACGATTTAATCGACTTACTGTACAAATGTTTGACCTATAATCCGTTGAAACGAGTCACTTGTCAGCAGGTAGAACTAGTTTTTGCAAATTCGTAGCGTAATTTTATGACCAAAAGTCATCGCCCCGCCTGAGAAAGAAACATGGATTTAAGATCGAAATTCGAAAAAAAATCTTCACCAAAAAAATTGTAGCAAAGTTGTGTGGAAAAATCTTTAACTTCCCTCATCTTCTTAATCGCTATGACTGCTTTTCAAGTATTTTCGGTTTTTACTGACCTGATTATTTACTTTTCTTTTCTTTCTTTATTTTCAATTTGTCTCGTTTTCTCTTCTTTCCTTTCTTTTTCTTTTCTTTTTTTATTCCTTTTTTATTTTCATTTATTTTCTTTGCTTTTTTCTTGTAGTTTTTTCTTTTTTTTCTCTTTACTCTTTTGTTTAGTTTCCTTTACTTTTCTGTCCTGTTCCTTCCTCCTTCCAAAATTTTATGGAACTTTGATTGAAAATCCATTATTATTGCTGTTTGTAAGTGACGCTCGAAAAAAGTTTTATATTATCATTTGTTTTTACCTATTTTTCTTCTCAGGCTTTGAAAATGAATTATTTTTCCAAACGACCATACCCTTGCGAAAATGACGATCTGCCGTCAAGCGCCAAAAGTCGTTTATCGCAAAAGAAAAATTTGCTCGGCAAACGAAAGCGACAAGACGATTTCGGTAAGCATCTGACTTTTTTGTTTTGTTTTTTTCAAAAAATTTTCCCATTTTAGAAGGTACTACGCGAAAGAAGTTGCAATTTTGACTCGGTATGGATGATTTTCAACGTGAGTTTGAAAGAAAAAAATTCTTGTTGTTGTTATTTGGATGTTTCATTTTGTATTGTTTAAAAACAATAAATGAGTAGAAAAATAGAGAAATTAACTTCAAAGGCAAACAATACTGCTGACTTAACGTCAAATCTGGTTTTTGTAAAAAAGTTCATTTTAGATAGTAAAATTTTAAAGTTTTTAAATCAGTATTTTCCGATGCAAGAGAAAATCAGTGTAATTTGGAATTCTCGTGTTTCTCCCAGAATATGTCTTCTATTGAGTTATTATTTTGAAAGTCGAATTTTCATGTTTGTATTGCAATTAATTTTTTCCCCCTTCTATGACGATACGAAAATTCCACTTTGACATGTGAAACAAACATGCAATCTTTTTAACCTTCGATCTTCATGTTTCGTCGACCTTTATTTTTTTCCTCTTTCCTGGCTCCGATGTTTCTTACTTTTGCAAGAAGTTTACGTACTTTGCTTTTTTTGCACTAAACTTCCTATTGACATTTAGATATAAACGTACTGTTGTTTTTTCGCACTATAAGCTGTATTGACATTCTGATAAGAATAAGTGAAAGATAGTATCGAAGAATTATTGTCATTTTTATTTTTAACCATCAAGAATGTTTATCCTGAAATGTCTGCAATAACGTTTTATCTATACTTCGGTATTTCGGTATAGAAAAAAATGTTTTGGAATTTGACTTTTTTGTAGAATTTTACTTTTTTTTCTTTGATTCGATAACGACCGACGGAAAAATTTTAGGCTCGACATTCTTCAGCTTGAATGTTCAACCGTGAAACGATAATTTTTCTTTCATTCTCACCCGAAACTATGATGCTTTACTTTTTGACCGTATTTTCTTTGGGTAAGTTATTACGCTTGTAACAGGGTGGTTTCAAAATTTTGTATTTTTTTGCAGGCGTGTTTGATTGTCGAGGACGCTTTTTAGATTCTGTACTATCAACATTCGTTGGCGAAAATTCCGATCACCGGCAGCAAGCGCGAAACGATCGGAATTACAGTATTCCTATTGTAAAGAATCAAATCAATATTCACAGGATTTATAGTAAGTGACCAAGTTTTATGAATTGAAATTTAAATTTGAATCGAAAGAATCTTGAGTATAATATCATTCCGCGTAAAGCAGGGTTTTTTCCGCACAGTGCGGACTTTTTTTGGGCTGTGCGGAAAAATTTCTGGGCATTTTCCGCACAGAACGGAAATTTCTATGGGCGTTTCTACTGCTGGCATTGATGAAAAGGTGCATTTTGGTGCAATTTAGATGGCCAAAATCTCAAATTTTTCCGGCGCTCCGCGCCGGCCATGAAAATAATTTATAATATTAACTACAATTAAGCTGAAGCACAGCCAAAAAGAAATTTAGTTTGATTTCTCGGTTGTCCCTGATTGTTCCCATCAATCTTATATGTCTCTGCTAGAGTGAGTAAAACTCGTCACTTTGTAGTGTGAATTAGAATTTTCATATGAATTTGCTGATTTTTCCCACATTTATCCACACATTTATTTAATACCATCATTTTTATAGGAAAAATCTAAACCGAAAGTATTACAAATTATCTCTAGAATACATTTTCCAAAATTTCAGTAGCTCCTTTGTTCAAAAATTCTCTGGTGTGACGCATCAGAAGTTAAGTGTGCATGGTTTTCATGATTTGAAGTTTCTCATCTCTTTCATCAATTAGTAATTATCAGTATTATAGTCTTTTTTTCTTGAAATGCTTCTAACTAATGAAGGTGGAAAGCAAGTAGTATTCAGATTTTCACGATTTTCTGAAAAACAATATATCGTGTAGGACTGGAAATTTGTCAGCATACTGACCTAACCTTTAAAATTTTTCGAGTGAGAAATTTTATAGCAAGAGCTCTATGTTAAAGATTTATACGACAGTACTGATTCGTGTTATTTTTTCAATTTGGATGCATTTTGTAAAAAACGGACTATAGGTTCGGATTTTGTTGAAAATTGAGATTTAATATTGATCTTCATGAATTCTTTCTCTCAGTTGAAGTTTTCTGAACTTTGTGAACACAAATTTTGTCATTGGGAAACTACACGATTTTCGACTGAAAATGCAAACCTTTTATTTTAGAGATAAAGGTTGAAAAGGCTCATTTTCCAGCATTCTAGAATATAAAAATGTAGAAATTGAATCAATTGGAAAATCAATTGAAATCTATAAATCTTCAGCTCTAATCACAGAAATGACAGCAGCAACTATTAATTTTGCTTAATCAATCTAAAATAACGTTTTTGAGCTAGAAAAACGGATACTTTCCATTATTTTCTCAGCAATCTACAATTTTTGTTCATTTCACACATTTTTCAAATGATTTAAACTTCGAACGGAAAAAATTTTCGTGTGCGGAAAAAAATTTTGGGTCATTTCCGCACGGTGCGGATGAAGGCGTGCGGAAAAAAACCCTGGCGTAAAGCGACCTCAGCGATCCACGCTCGACCCCTTCAGGTTTTGTACAGATTTCTTTGTGCAGGTGTGCACAAATGTGTCGGAGCTCTGACTTCTGAGGAGATCACAGATTTTTTCATGCATGAGATCATCGATTTTCTAGTAGGTTCATTCAAGAAGAGACCTTTCAATTTTTCGCTTCTGTCTAAAAACCACATTTATAGCACAAAAAATTGACATTTTTGGCCGTTTTTGTTCAAAAATTGTCATTTTCTATCAAATTGAATTTTTAAAGTTTTTTCGACAATTACGATTGATAGTTCATTTCAGCCATATGACTGACAGATCTCGGAGTCACTTCCCGACTAGCTGTGTGTCCTACGATTCTGCGTGATTCCTATTTTATTTCCTATATGTCATGACAGTTTCATTGTAGGGCCACTTTTGTACACCCACATCTTATCAGCAATAGACCAAACTAAAAAATGTGGCCAAGTTTGACACTCGACTTCTGATCGTGAATCTAGCTACTTTATGCAAATCGTACACATACATGAGACTGTGCCCCGAGGTCTGGGGGGGAGTCAAGCGATTTTTTTGGGACGGGAGGTCATCGATTGCTTAGAATTCTAGTGGTGTTCGCTGGAGAAAAAAATTCGATGTTTTCATCAAAAGCTCCGAAAATGGTTTAAAAAATAGTAATCTGTGTCTAAAAAGCCATAAAAATGTATTTATGGCCCGAAGAGCCGAGAAAATCGACATTTTACCATTTTTTGTTCAAAAGTGATCGTTTTTCATCAAAAAAATTGACATTTTTCAGTGTTTTTTCGACCAGAAGTATGGCGACCCTATTACTATCATATGGCTAGCCATATAATTGGTAAATCCTGTTCAAGAAATCACCCAATGGCTAGCTATATGGCCGACGATTTCTGGGCGGTTCCTATGACACTTCCCCTCAATTTTATTTATGCCTTAGAGGTCCACGTTCGACCTCTCAAATTTTGTTTAATTTTTTTGGAAAGTTGTATATACATACATTTAACGGGGCTCTGTGATCTGGCGAGGTCAGGCGACTTTTTCGATTATCAGCAATTATCTAGGAGGGTCATTCAAGGAAGGAAATTTCGATTTTTTTAAAAAGTATAAAAATATTTCAAAAAATAGTAATTATTGTTTACAAACCATAAAAATATGTTTATGGCGCTAAAAATTGACGTTTTGACCGTTTTCGTTTGAAAATGACAACTTTTTACCAAAAAAATTGACGTTTCCAGTTTTTTCGACCAAAAGGATTGAGTTCTTATAGCTGGTCTATTTTGGCCATATGACTTATAAATCTTGGGTTCAAATTATGGTACAATTTCTGCGGTGTTCTCATTGCAATCCCCAATAACCTGTATGGCATTGTGACGCTTTGGGGTCACTTTTGTGGATCCATGTCCCTTCAATAAGAGTCCACACCATAAAATTTGTCCAAGTTTGAGACACCATTTCTGATACTGAATTGCTTGTATTGGGTTGCCATGCCAATCTTTACGCCACAAAAATACAAGGAACAATAAACAATTTTCGATATATAATCGCGAACAGTGGCTACAAACAGATGTTATGTTAATTTCACTTTCTGCCACTTCCGCTCTGCGTCCGCTCCACCAGCGCACCGACGCCGAAAGTTGTCGTTTATCATACTGCAGTATCCCTAACACGAGCTACTTAATGCAAATCATGCAGAAAATTCTATATTTTGTTTCATCTGGTCTAAAAATGCCTCAGTAGGATATTTCAGTCGTACCTTAACCATTGATAACTGCATGGGAAAGGAAGTTGGCAGCCTGTTGTTTTGTCATTACAGTACACCAGCATCAATTTTCAAACTTATTGATCTTTACAGCATGAGCTTAATTAAAAACGTCAAATTTTAGCACTTTTCAAAGTTGGATTTTTAGATTAAAGTCATCTCTGCCTTTTTCTGTCCATCATTAGAAGGTACACGTTTTCTACTACAGGAATCCAGTCAAAGGAAAATGGGTTTTATCCATTTAAGGCCTTTCAAAATTATTCACACTCAACCACTGGTTTTTGATACCAGTTTTCACGGTACTCCATAAAAATAAAATAATCAGCATTTTCAATCATTGCAATTCGAGTTTACTGTAAAAATGCTTCAACATTTATAAAAATTGAACTGGCTTAGCAGTAAACATAATATGATTCCTGAGATCCATGTACCACAATCGCTCATTTTAATTAATGTTAGCAGCTCTTTGTGTAGACCCATGACATCTCTATAGTTTTTTTACATAAAATGCAAGTCAAAAAATGAACATTGTCGTGGAACTCGTTCACACGAAAAAACTTTCAATAAAATAGTCGTCTTAAAAAATTGTTGAAGGTTAGTTTAGTATGCTCACAGATTTTCAGTTATATGTTTTATATGGTTAAGCAAAAAATTGTAAAATATGAAATGGTACTTGCTTTCCACTCTCATTATTAACAAGCATTTCAAGAAAAATAAACTAGATGCAAATTTTTGAAAATCAACACCAGTCGCAATAGGCAAAAGTTTAGAAAAAAACATCGAAGTTATTAGCTAGATCGAAGTCGTCTATTTTTAGTTTCCCGAATCCCAATGTAGAAACATTTTCATTTTTTCATATCGAAACGACGCCCATGTATGCGACGCTTGCCTCGAAATGGTCGATCATAGGAAATTCATGCTCAAAAATGTTTTATACGACAGCTCGATCGTCGATTATTTAGTGGAAAAATGCGCTCAAGTAAACGACAAATCCGAATCGCATCGAATTTGCCGCCGTATCAATAATCCGGCATTTTTGAAAATTATCGATTCGGCGTTGATTAATTTCGATAAACGGGCGATTTGCCAATTTATGGGTCGTTGTCCGACGAGTAAGATTTGAGAGTCGAAAAATTTTTTTCTGACGTCAGCAAGATTTTCTTTAGATTCAAGCTATCCGATAGAGAAATACCCTACTTGGTGTGATGTAAGCTTACTGTACATCATAACATTAGGGTATACATATAGTATGTATTTCTACACTTTAAAAACTTTAACTGATGCTTGCTATATAGGTCGTCAATTTTTTACTATTAAAGTTTACTATAGGCCAGGTGAAGTCAATTCGTGGTATTCAAGGTCAAAAATGATTTCAAATCGCACAAACTTACTGTAGCAGGTAGATTACTGTTGTTTTCCCTCAACGTTTACCTCATATCATAAATCTTATGTGGTGCACTTTATTGTACCATTCGTGCACTTTATTTATTTTAAGTCATTATTCTTTAGGAATTTTACTGTAATTAGTAATTCCTGCTAGGATTATTGAACGATATAGTTCCCTCGTTATTCGTTCATAAAAGAAACTTTTCCAAATAATTGTCAAACGTTAGTTAAGCATGCTCACAAATTTTTAGTCCGATGTGACATACAGTTTGGCAGAAATTTTTGAAAAGTAACTTGCTTCCAACGGCTATTATTTACGACTATTTGAAGAAAAACAAACTATAGTTACTGTAGTTTCATCTTAGGGATAAATAGTATTTTACTGTAGAAACACTACAGCATCTTTTTTCATGCTACTTTACACTTTTTGCAACATCAACAAAAATTGTTCATCTTACTGACGTCAAAGTGTCAAAAATTTATTTTCGTTACAGCGATTTTTAAATGCAACGAATCATTTTCGTCGTCCTCAGAAATTTGTCGATTGTCCGAAATTCATACGAAACGTCAAAAACTTCGTTGCGATCTTTGCCGATCGTTGGCCGAATATTTATCGGACAATTTTTTCGTCCCGGAATTTTACGCCGTTTTCGTCAAAACGATCGGTCGTTTGTGTTCGGATATTCCGGCCGACGATCTTAAAATGCAGGCGAGTTTTTTTTGGAATGTAGTAGAAATGTTTAAATGTAAAATTGAGCTAACGTCATAGCAGTAAGCTGAAAAATTGATTTTTTTCTATTCGGAAGATGGAAAAAATTGATATTTTTCATCGAATTAGTTCACGAAAATTGATTCTTGATTTCCAAGAAATGATGAAGAAATGTATTAACGTCTAAAAATGATCGATTATTGTAGGTTAATTATTGTTCACTCAACACATGCCCATTTTTGATATTGAAAATTGAACAGGTCATATGAAAATGAATTTTTCGATACCTAAAACGTTGATCTAAAACTACCAAGATTTGATCTTGTCTTAATTCGTATCAGATGAAGTAAAGAGCTTTGCATCATCCCCTATTCACAGAATAAGATCATTGCTTATGTCTTATAAAAAATGTGATTCAATACACAGAAAAGTGATTTGTCATTAGCAAGATTAGGATATATCGTATCAATGTCGGATAAAGTATATTATTTTGATCATCTTCCATTCATCGAATCCGATTTTTTTAATTAGCAAAAATTGAGAAATCTTGTGGAAATTAATTTCGCATGTATATATTGATACTGTTCTAATTGATTTCACGTCAGCAAGATTTGATCAATTCTTACAACTGTAGGATTGGCTATTTGTTTTTGTTCATCTTTCGTCATCAAATACGAGCTTTTTGGTGCTGAAAATCGAGAGATCTGGTGAAAAAATAATTTTTCGCGTATAATGGTGGTTCGACGAATTGATTTGATATGATGAAATATTTTTTCATCGGCTGCTAAAGTCGAATTTTCAATATCAGAAGATACTTTCCTAGAAGTAACTGATGTGCAAAAATACTTTTTGAGCTCACATTGTGCATCATAGTAGTTGATATGACATCAGAAAAATTAAAATCAATCGCAATTACATTACGACGGGGCAGTAAAATTTCCTAAGGTACACAAAATAAAGGTAATTTTTTATAAAATATAAATGCAAATATATAGAATTTTGGAGAATCGTGTTGAAGCAACGTAGTTTTTCTGACGTCAAAAACATTTTTATCAAATCAATACTCACCGATGGGCTCGTTTTTGTCCCGATTACTGTAGTAGGAAATATTGTTATCCATAAATATTAAAATTGAATGATATCGGATTTAAAATCAAGCTCATCAAAGGTAGTTTCTCAAACGAGATTGTTGTAATTGCACGGCCGCATGCATATGACACACATACATGTAACGGGGCCCCGAGGTCTGGGGGGGAGTCGGACGAATTTTTTTGGGCCGGGGTCGGTAATTCCCAAAATTTTGTGGGGTGGGGTCTCTCACGAAGAAAGTCCGAAAAATGGTTCAAAAAATTGTAATTTTTTTTTCTGAAAAGACCAAAAAATGCATTCATGGCGCGGAGCGCTCAGAAAATTCACAATTTTGACCATTTTTTGTTCAAAAATTGACATTTTTTATCAAAAAATAAGCATTTTTCAGTATTTTTCCGATCAAAAGTATGGGGCGGCTACCATATGGCTAGCCATAGGGTTGGAAAATCCTGGAGACGGGCGGTCGCCCAATGTAGTCATATGGTCGACGATTTCTCGGTGGGGGGGGTTACCATAGCACTTCCCCCCAATTGCATGTATGATGATACATAATTACTGTAGAATACTAGAATGCAAATTTTTTATGATCATCATTCTATAATTTTGGCATACTTAGGTGATCAAAAAAAATGTACGATCGGGAAGAAGTTGATTATCTGCAAAATGTATAGCATGCTTACAACTCGAAAGAATTTTCTGATCGACATTTTTCGACTTTATTCAATTAAAAAAAAAATATCTCGTCGTGAATCGAGTTTAATTTTTATAATTTTTTTCAGTGCCAAGATTTAGTATCGCGAAGATTGGCGATTTATTTCCAAATTTACGCTCCTAGAGTTGGCAAAATGTGCGAAAATGTAAGTATAATATTCCGCTAGAAAAAAATCTCACCATCGTCGAATTTATGTTTTTTATTTTAGAAAATTTGTTCAGCGTATTGACTCACTCAATTTCGATGTTTTATTTTTAGTTGTTTTTATGACAATAAATTTGTGGTTATACTTACGCCCGAATCTCGTTGAAGTTTACGTTTTTCATACTGATTACAATCGCGTAAGCAAGTAGTCTAGCACGATTTGCTATAGTCTGTTTTTTATAATATGCTTCCAAATAAGGAATCCAGAAAGCAAGTACTATTTTATATTTTCAGCTAAGCCGTGCATCATATGTAAGTAAAATTTTGTGACGACTCTCAACTAGCACTTGAAAATTTTTTCAGTGAAATATTCTACAATAAAAGCTTCATGCAAAAAATATACAATTCACCGAATATTTGTGTAGTGGGATTTTACAAAAAACAGAGTATATGACTAGCAGCATCAGACATGCATTATTTTCTCTGAATTTAGATTTCTTGGATATAGAGGACTCTGGCTACAATCCATTTAATTTCAAATGATTGCACCAAAAAGTAGGTTTAATCCGATGGACCAGCTTTTAATACATGATTTCTGAGAGATTCTACCTTCTGCTCTATTGTGCTATGATAAGCTGAAAATTGATAATATCTTTAAAAAACATATTTTGAGTAGTTTTGCATGCTTAGTATCGTGTATTTCGCATAAAAATCAGATTTCGCATAGCTACGTTAGGGGAGGTTGTTTGAGGATAAAGTACGAAGTAGCGCAGCCTCAAGAGGGAGGGCTTGCAGATGCAACTGCATTCGTAGGCATTGGGGTACTGTAGGTAGGAAACGCTACTGATAACCTCCACCTTGTATGCTACAGGGCCTATCACGTAGAGTGACTGCCCGTAGATGAAGAGAGAGAGAGAGACGTCAGCAATCCTGGTCCTGGAAAAGGCCTTGTGGATTACTGGAACCTTAGTCCTAGTGGGAAGTCCCTGGAGTGGAGAGAGAAACCCGATAAAAGACTGAAGGGGTAAACTGACACTGGAATAAGAGAGAGAGGGGATTGGGGCCTAAATCCAATGTTGTAGCCTATGGAGAAGATTTACCGAAACAATATTCAAATTAATTATTTATTTAAATATAATAAAGATGATGGCGTAAGGCGCTTCGAATCGATTCAGGCTCCGTAGTATCAAAATACGAGTTTGGTGGGGCAAACTCGGTATAAGCTAGCAGGAGTCCGAGTATCAATCGCTCCTGTATACGGTGGGAGGAGGTGACTACATACAGTAATTGTCGATGCTTCTTGTAGGAGAAGAAGTCAGAATGAAGGCCGAAAATAGCTGGTGCTGGACATTTCTCAGGCAAGAAAGAGACAGTGCGTGTGAATTCCTGTAGAGACGCAGGAAAGGATCTCTGGAAGGACGCCAACTTTGTTTGCGGAAGTCGCTTGTCAAGTACAGAAATAGACACAAAAAGAGGCGAACATGAAAGCGTGTAAATACAGTAATAAATGAGCATACTGTACTATATAGAAGGTATACTGTAATATCACATGAGTAGCTGTCCCTGACATGGCAGGCCTTCGGAGAAGGATGACCCCGTCCTTGAAGTGGTGTTGTCCAGTGGATCATCCTACAATCATCCAGGTGTAATGGCGTTGATGTCATTGGCTTTGATCATTGGCGTCATCGGATTCACGTGGATTTGGTTTCTAGCTGGTTAAGTCAGCTTCTGGGGTCGCATCTGAGGTAGATGGCTGACCCAGAAGAGTCACTGGGAGGTCAGTGAACAAGCGGAAATGCTTGAGCCTGTTTACGTGAACCACTTTGACTTTTCCTGGGCCACACCCTATGGTGACATTGGGGTATGACACATTGATGACCTTGTAGGGCCTAATGTAAACTGGGAGCAGTTTTGGGGATGCTTACTGGGTGTACTGAGTTTCATTACTAGATCCCCTACTTTGTATGAGGCATCTCAGGTGTTGTGGTTGTAATTCCGAGCATAGGCGTCCTGTGCCCTTCAGTCTTGATTTTGGATAATAGTCAGGCTCTTGGTGAAGTGCTGCTTGACCTCCATATCATAGGTAGCAACATCTATGATATGTGCAGGCGGAGTGAAGGTCAGGGCTGAGTCAATTGGAAACCATGGAGTTCTTCCATACATGAGTTCAATAGGGGAACACCCTGTGGTCTCGTTTTGGTGTATGTTGACTGCAACCACTGCATATGGGAGGTGTTTGTCCCAGTCAGTGTGGTTTTCATGGACGTACATGCATAGACGTAAAGCTGGTGTTTGGTTGGCCCTTTCCACTCCACAATTTGCCATTGGATGGTAGGTGGTCCAATGAATTTTCTTAGTGGAGCAGAGGGCAGTGTTGTCCACAATCAGTCTTGATGTGAAATCAGTGCCTCGGTCCGACTGCTGAAGGATTTTGGGAGCACTATGGCGACACACTATCTTTGTGACAAAGAGTTTGGCGATGGTGTGTGTGGTGATGTCCGGTGTGGTGAAAGCTTCTACATATGGTAAAGTAGTCTATGAAGACCACAACGAACCAGTTGCCATTTTCTGTTAGGGTCATGGGACCCATACAGTCAACTCCTACCCTGTGAAAGAGACCAGTGATGCTGATTGGTTTCAGAGTGGCGCTGCTGTTCTTTGTCGGGCCTGTTTGTTGTGCTGGCAAGCATCACACTGCTGGCAGAAGAGCTTTACTCTTTGGTCAATGTCTTCCAATGATACTTAGGACTGATGAGCGGAGCTGTTCGCTTGAAGCCGAAGTGACCTGCTAGTCCATCATCATGATGAGTTCCGATGATGTGGTCAATCAGTGAGTGGGATATCATGATTAGATTAATGGTTCTATCCCATTTTTGGAGGACACCATCTAGTATATGACAACCTGATATCTCATCCCATGAACTGAAAAGGGTTCACAATGAGGGGTTGGAGGTCAGGGTCTTCTCTTTGGAGGGCAAAGAGGTCGAACTTGTCTTGTTCTTGATGTATCATCATGACATTGCCTTCTGGCCTGTGAAGAAGGGCGTCATCCATGTCATGGTTGGCTCTTGCTTCTGGGTTTGGTAGGCATGACAAGGCACCAGCGTTGCCATTGGCAGGCCTTTCTCGGGGTGAATGGAGAGTGTGAACTCTGCAAGAGCAATACCCCAACTGGCTATGCGGGCCAAGGTTTCTGCAGCTCAGCTTTCACAGCTGTGTGGTCAGTTTGCATAATGACCTTGTGTTGAAAGAAGTATGGGATTGAGTAGTTTTTCTCAGTTGTGGTGAGACCACGGCTGGCGTAGGCTACTGGATGGTCATGGCCATCCTCACTCAGTTGACTGGGGACTGCTCCAATGCCCAAGATGCTGGCGTTGGTTTGGAGAAGGAAGAGTTTGGAGAAGTCTGGGTGTCCGAGGATGGGAGGATTTGTTAACAAGCCTAGGATAGTGTCAAAAGCATCCTGTTGCTTTTGTGACCACTCGAAGGGGATGTCCTTTTGCAGTAGTTGTGTTAGAGGTTCACAAAGCTTGAAGCATCCTGGGATGAACTGTCTGTAGTACGAGACAAGGCTGAGGAAAGACTTGGCATCCCTGGGGTTTCGCGGCCTTGGGAGATTTGCAATAGTGGCTAGTTTGGTTGTATCTTGTTCGAGGCCATGCTGAGAGATGTGATAGCCAAGGTATTCAACCTCTGTGTGGGAGAATCTGCATTTGCTAAGCCAGAGTTTCATCCCTCTTTGACATAGGTGGTCAAAGACTTCTGAGAGGCGAGTGACCATCTGGTGGTGGGTTTCACCGAATACCAGGATGTCATCTAGGTAATTAAGGGCCATTTATCATTGGATTCCTGAGAGGAGAAGATCCATGAGGTGCTGGAACCTGCTTGGTGCATTGCAGAGGCTAAAAGGCAAGTAGTTGAACTCGAAGAGGCCAATAGGTGTATTGAATGCCATCTGGCTTCTGCAATGGGTATTGACCAGTAAGAGTTAGCAAGGGTAGTGAAGTATTCCATACCCTTGAGTGTGTCCAGGATGTCGTCAATCAGAAAGAGTGGAGAGACATCTTTTTTAGTGACCTGATTGAGGCCACAGGAGTCAACAAAATGCCATGGGAATCAGATGATTTGGGTCAAACCAGCTAGCTGAGGGAGTGGAAGCTGGTTGCCCTTCAGAAGTTGAGCAATGGGAAGCCCGTGAGGAACCACATGAAGCAGCTGTGGAACTTGACCTTGAATGGTTGGAACCTGTCCATGGGTGGCGACTGATTGTCTGCCAGGGTTGTTGTTGACTAACTTGCTCCAGGGTCAGCAGGGGTAGTTCCAGTGCGTTGATGCAGTAGAGGCATCAGGGAAGTCAAAGATGATGCTGTGGAATAGTGAGAGAAAGTTGAGTCCCAGGATGAGGTCAATGAGAGCCCATGGAAATGAGTGCATGTGACATACCATCATCATGAGTGAATTAAACAAAGGCAGTTGTTGGCCTTGGGGCTCCTTGAGTTTAATCTTGACCATTTTGCTCTGAGCGGCTTTGATAGTGTGATCACTGGGGCTTTTGAGCAGGTCACCAGGCATTGTAGAGACGCAGGCCCCATCAACAATGCCGGGTTTGACCATTGAAGGGCTATGAAGAGACGCTTGCTCATGATGTTGAGGGTGCAATCCATATCAAGAAATGCTGGGATTTCTCTGTGTCCAATGTGGATTTTGATACAGGGGTGCATTTTCTTTGGCCATATGGGTGGCTCATTTCTGAAGGTGAAGGTCACAAGGTTCCAGACATGGTTGTATACCCAGGATGGGGAGAACCTGCTGGCAAAGACGACATGATGTGATTTGAAGTGGAACCACATGTAGGTTGTGATACCAAGGTAGACAAGGTAACCTAGACTGACAATCACAGCGAAAGTGATGATAGTGTTGAGCAGAAGTTGAACGGGTTCATTGAGGGCTGCATGGAGTCCTTGGGCCATATTCTGCTGTGTGCCCATGAGCACATGTTGTGCTGCAAGGCCTGCTCCTTTTAGGGAAGCCTTGATGTCAGTACCTACGCCTGCAAAAGCCTGATAGACAGCACCTGGCTGGAGTGAGAATCCAGATGTATAATTGCTCAGTCAATTTAGGGCTGATTCAATTTGCTGCGTTTTGTAGACATATTACTTGAAGGAAGCAAAATAGAATGGGCTCAGAGCCAGCTGGTCATGGAGAAGAATAGGTGTTGTGAAATGAGTCACATTTGACTGCTTTTTCCAGAAAGATTCCAGTGAAGTAATGGTCACAGGGAACCTCTGGACTTGATCTGATGAGATCAGGGCCACCAGGGGTGACAAAGAAAATTTCGTCTTGGATTTTAACATTGAGGAATTTGTAACAAGTGTTTCTGATTTAATAGGATCAGTAAACATGTGTCGCATTGACCTTTTGGCATAACCAGATGGTCAGAGCTTCACCGGTGAACTCGGCAGTGATGTCATCTCATTGGTGGAAGGCTCGAGCCCCGAGAGTAGCATCAGAACATAGCAACTGCCAGGTAAAATCAAGATATTGCTGGGCATGAGAGCAGAGTTCAAGCCAGGTATATCAGAATGCTGAGATTTCCGACTCCTTGATCTGTTGTGCCAAGTAGTTGAGTTTGGCATTTACTGAGTTATTGGTTGGAAAACCAGCCCTGTGTGAAAGTGAACCTCTGTAGGGTATGGAAGACGATACCCTGATCAGTTCTAACTGTGCCAAGATGGAGGTCAGGGCACAGGGTTTGGCATTGAAAATCGCAATGATCTTAAGGGCAACTTGAAGATAATCTATGACTACATGCGTACCGGAGATGGAAGCAGTGTAGTTTCCTTTGTGGATCAAGTGACATCTGTTGGAGAAGTTCGACTCTGACCATAGGATGGTGCTGTCGGCTGTGGAACAGTGACGTGCCATTGGACAGCAGCCACCAACATCTCCGAGGTTGGAGGTAGCTGTGACATCATCCCAGGGGGTGATTTGACCTTCCTCTATGGAGAGGTTTGTAACAGAAGTACAGTAATCTTGGCCGCACTATTTTTAACTAATGGTCAAAGATTGGTTTGTTGAGTAGAAGCCAAGTTGAATTTGAGCCAAAATGTGTGCCCCGTATCGCTTTTCTCTGTATGCATGCAGGCAAGCATGAGGGCTGAGGTGAGCAGATCGTCAGCAGTGACCCGTTTTGATCTGAAGAAACCTTTGCTTGCGCAGATTTTTCAAGTTCTGAGTGTGCATTTCCAGGCAGAGCTGGTCAGTGGGTCAGAACGGGGTACATAGATGGAGATGTTTACTCTTATAGCGCTCCAAGTTGATTGAGGAAGCTTACAGTCAATTTTGTGAGGAATATCAAGTGAGTGACCACTGCATGAGATACCACAAAGTTGAAAAGAGTTTTGATGCCAGGGTCAAGGCCCATTCGGCAAGGAGAGGCAGCAGCAGCCATTCTACAACACAAACAGGGTAAGACTGTTTGTTATGATCCTCCAGATATGGAGCTAAGTGTTCATCATTCAGACCCAAAGGGTTGGGATCCGGGTGAGGAATGGAAGAGTCCACTACATTGTTTCGGCAATGGTAAGGTTGAGACTGATCTCCACAATGTGCAGGATGAAAAGTGACCCTAGGCCCTGCAGGATGAGGGTTGAACCCATTGGCTGGCTGTCTATTGTAAGATATGTTACCTTGGGCTGGTGGGCACAGTGTTGGACAAGCGATGGCCCGGTGTTGGCCGCTCACTCTACAATGTCGACATGGTCCATCACACTGTGTGTCAGTGTGGCAGAGTGGTGGCAGAATCCACACTGAGCTATCGCCTGGATGGCTGCCATGAGGGGCAGCTGGCTGTTGAGGGGCAGGCCCTTGATAACAGGACATTTGTCCTCATAGTGTCCTCCAAGGCCGTGGTGAGGACACCATTTCTTGGCCAGGGCTGCTGGCAGTGGAGGATGGGTTGCAGGGTGCTGTGCGGCAGCAGCCAGGCACTGGGGCGGGAGTACTAGGGCGCTAGGGTGATGGCTGTTGCTCCTCAAGTTGGGGGACTCGCTCGAGGAGCCATGTTGTTTGGGCCCGCAGCGAGGCGATGACGGAGTTGTCATCACAGTATGTGGTAGTGATGCCGGGTGCTGGGTGGCGTGATGGGCAAGCGTCAGCGATTCTGCAGAGAAAACAGCATTAGAGGGTGTTGTGAGACAGATCTCAACATGAAAGAGTTGTGATTCTGCATAACAGACAGTGTTGACCTGAGTACCCAGGTATACCCAGGTATTTTGAGTACCTAGATTTACCTGGGTGCCGAGGTCAATTTCAAAAATTAACTCTGGGTGCTACCTAGCCATTCAAGTGACCTATTTACACGAATTTGTAACAAAATATTGTATGGGTAAAACATACACCAATGTTCAAGTACTTCAATATAGTAACCAGGTTGGATATGCAAAAAAACCTGGGTAATATGAATACTGTGAAGACTGGGTACCCAAGACATAAGGTTTTCTAAGAGTGAAGCACTAATCCTCAGTTTCAGCTAATCACGATGTCAAGATTATTTTCTTGCAGAACTAACAATCTTTTTTTTGTCTAAATTAATCGCGTTCATCCAATTCTCTGGGGTTGAAACTTCCACCAAAAAGTCTCGGAGATACGTGTTTGTTTACACTCAGGATAATTTTTTTTGTGTAAAGTGACCGCATTCATTGGATGCCGCTCGAAAACCTTCGCACTCCGAAAATCCCAATAACACTACTGGTTCAATTAAAACTGCAAAAAATTCCGGGCACCGTAGAGCATCAAGTGTTATATGAGTAAAGTATTATATAACAAATAAATTGTCTAATTCCGCGATTGCCGGAACTTTGGACCATGGTATAATTGGATTGGAACTATATTTTTAAAAATAAACAAATCCTTTTGAGATTGCATCCCCAAGACGCTTAGGCCGAAGTACGGAGCTTGGGTATCGCACACTCATTGTCGGGCATGGTGAAACTGGGATTCCCTAAAATGGGCGTTTTTGCATGTTTTTTGGAGCCCCACCGAATACTGCTTGCAGATAGATTCAAAATGACAAAATGCAACCCATAGTTTGCCCCTATGCCCGAAATTATGAGAAGAGGTACAAGGTTCTAGCCCTTACCTTTTTGACTTTAGAGGGAGGGACGCGAATTTAGGGGTCCAAGTACTGTTGCTACCGCGCCACCTATGATTTACTTTTTCATAACCTCACTTATATTTAGAAAGTGAGTTAAATTGCTTCGATTGAACGAGAATGCAGTGTTTGCAACAGATTCCATTACTAGGCAACATAACTTGGTTAAATTTGGGCAAAATACTTAAGACCACACATCGATATGCTTAAAAATTGTTGTATTGTTCGATTATATACTGTATGCTTTGTTCCTACAGTCTTCAGGAAACACAGGGTAGATAATATTTCTCGTTTCGCTAATTTTGCTTTAAAAGAGCTTGACTCCACTCTTCATCTCGTTTGTAAATCTTGACACCTCTAATCTCAAAAGTGCAAAAGAAGACACAGTGCCAAGCTCTACCATGCTGAAAGTGTACCCAAAATTGGCACAGGATTACGGGGTGTAGCCAATTGTGCCCTTTTCATATGTGCTTTTGCCAATTGCGCCAATCCAAATGCGCCACATGTCATATGCGCCATTATCATATGTTTTATCAAATGCGCCATGTCAATTATCAAATCAAATGCGCCATGTCAATTAAATTACCATTATCAAATGCGCCATGTGTTAAATGCGCCATTTGCAAATGCGCATTGTTCATCTCGACCATAATTCTAATTGGACACTGAAAAGATGGTATCAAATGAGAAGTGTAGTTATTCTTGAAGACCAAACAAACTAGGCAAAAACAACATCGTAAATTATTATACGGTCATGCAGGACCACACAGATAGTCACATAGCCAGAGTTGAAAATTACCAAAGTGCAATTATGTCACATTTGGAACTCTAGAATTTTTCACACTCAATCTACAATATGATCAGGGTTAAATTAATGCTATTGATTTTATGACCAGTGTAGCTTATAATTTGGCTGATCCATTGGCGTATTACTGTAACTCTATGCATTTGTGTCTTGCTTATTTTGACTTTCGAACTCAAATGGTAAGATTTGGAGTAAATGTTTAGTTTTGCTGCTTCTGAACAAATTTGAAGTATGAAGGTACTGGGTACAGGATTATCTGATCATAGAATCATGATCAGATCAAAGAACCAAGATCAGATCATAGAATCATGAAATCATGATCATATCATAGAATCATTTGCAGTAGCTAAACTGTGATTTAGATTAACTACATAAGTCTGAGAAAAATAAGCATACAGCAAAAATTTTCGGATCGGAAAAATTTTGTAAAAAAATGCTTCCTAAACAATTTCTGGAGACAATAGTCATCTTTGTCACTTTTTTTTATTACCGGTGCATCCATTGCCTTTCTATGATGAATTAAAACACAAAGGCGGCGCATTTGCAAAAAGCGCAATTGCAGTTGGCGCATTGTACACATGGCGCAAATGCATAGGGCGCATATAAAACGCACTTGAAAATCGGCGCAATTGGCTAGGGCCCAAATGGGAAAGCGCAATTGAAACTGGCGCATATGGCTACAAACCAGGATTAGGTGATGATGGAAAAAATCTGAGTTTTACTGTATTTAGTAAAACGAATTCTGTCAGCAGAAAACGCGAATGAATAAACTACAAAATCTATGTTGATCAGCGTCAATAAATATCCTTCGAATAAGCTTAGTCGTAGAAATCAAGAAGACGAAGTTCCGGAACTGGCTGGCGTAGGGTCGAATCGGTCGCACAATTGTTTATATATATTGATTTGTTCGGCAAATGACATTTGTTTGGCTGGAGCTTTGGGCGATGATGTAGCCAACGGTTCTGATTTCAATACTCTGGAATTTGGAGCGTCGGCGGATTCAAGTTCTTTCTTCGAACTGGAAAAAGTGAAACATCAAATACAAAAAGTTTATGAACGGAAAAATTGTGGAGAATGGAGAAAAATTCCAAGAAAACCATTAGAAAGATCAAGAGCAAGCAGTTGACGAATCACTCATTTTATAATATGCTTCGATCGACTGAATGATAGCTTCTATTGGCTCATAACGAACAAAGTAGTCCAGCTTCTCATGCTGTTGTTGCGCCATTATGCTGCCAATGAATTATGCATTCATGGCAGAAGATCATGTTTTCAATATGCTTATATTGTTAGGGATGTTCCGTATACCAAGACGGAAACCGAAACCGTGGTAACCATCATTTTTCGAAAATTGAAACCGCGAAACTGAAAATTGGAAAATCCGAACCGAGATTTTTGTCGGGTAGTGTTTCCGATTCAATTCTATTCAGGTAATTCATCGTGTTCAAATATTCCGAAGACTGCAATTTTTTTCCAACACTTTCTGGTCAACATTCTATGGATTTACTCTTCATTAATAATCGTTTTCAACTAGCAACCCATTAGTATCATATGATGTGATTGAACAAATGTGTCAACTTTCCAGTCATTCGATATCTGCAAAGACAGCTGATTTTGACATCAGATTATCAATAGTTCCACATTCTGCATGAGATCAATGTTTGACCATGACCAAATTTTTCAATGAAATCTTAGACAAGTACACTTATTCTCCAAGCGATAGAAACATTCTATATTTCTAAGGAATTTGTAATGTCGAGAAAACTGTCTAAGGTTTGATCGAAGGGGTTTCATATATTTTGAATAGTTCATTACCAAAAATACAGTGTCATTCATTGATGTGCGGCCATGATATAAGGCAAACTTTTTTTTGATCCTTCAGCAAAGTTCACTGCAATAAAGATGATTGGTACCCTAAAAGGAGCAATATAAGCACACAAACTCGGGCGTTAAAATCAACAGGCTTTCTGAAAATTTCAAAAACATGTAAAAATAGCCAAAACGTCCCCCCCTGGAATCTCAAAAACTGCTGGGCCCAAAATCTAGATATTTTGTAGGTGTGCATGGGGCGGAGTTTCATTGGTAAATTTATGAGGAAATTCGAGTAATGTTAGTCTGCATGAGGCCATAGTAACCCAGACTTTGAGTTGAAACTTCCGTTTGTACTGCACTCCTGATAAGCTCAATTTAAAAATCAAGATATACAAAATATTGTTCGCCATGAGAGCTAGTCGTATTCTAAAAAAGATAATGCAGAATCCAGGAACCTGAAATACATGACCCTCAAACAGGCGAAATTTGCTCAACCACTCGGGTCCGGTCACTCAGGTTTTCCGAACCGTATGTCGAGCGACTTATAACATGATGTTTTCAAATTTTCACAGTAACAAGTCTATTATGTTAGTGAAATTATGTGTATTCTCATTTTGATGCCGACCTACCAGCAATTTTTAAGGCAAAATTTGGTCGCATTGTCTCCTAGAATGCATTGAGTGGTACCTCTTATCACTGAAAATTCCCTGATGAAATTCCGTCCCATGCACACCTACAAGATGTCTAGATTTTGGGCCCAACAGTTTTCGAGATTGCAAGAAAGTGTTGCTACCCATTTTTACATGTTTTTCCAAATTTGCAGAAACCCTTTTGATTTTAAGGCAGATTGCCATAATAATATTACTCGTTTCAGGTTACCTCACATCTCTGGTGAGGTGCAGTAGCTGTACGATCATAATTTTTTTTTTGAATGATGCCACCCTCTATGTTCTTGTATGGTTCCAATCAATATAAGACATCGAATAATATTGACTCATTTTCAATTATGATGCAAGCATGTTTTTCTTGTCTCAAGTTTTATTTGAAAAATCTAGAGATCAACATTTTCTGACAAAAAGTGAAATTCTCATTTTCCGACGTAAATGATACAATTTTGAAAGTTTTGAGAGTATTTTGGGTAGAACTGAAGTGAATACGAAAATCTTCAACCCTACAAGGGTGTACAGGGTATTATCCTCACTATACTTCATTTATTTTGAAATGATCGATGTAGTCGGAGTTTTGGCAAACGCAGTCCGTCATAAAGGAAAAATTTAACGAACAGAGTCGACAAGTCTTCCATAATTTTTAATAAAAGTTTAACTACGACCATACATGCACGTGAAAGGGGTGGTGTTCGAGAGGATCTTGACCCTCAGCAGATTCTTGGTGACCCTAGAATTAACATTGAAACTTTAAAAAGTGCTGTCTATGCAAATAATTTCACATATCTGACTGGTTGAAGAATATGCTGCTAAACTTTCTTTTTGTTATCAAGAACGAAAAAAATTTTTATGTTGCACCTTCTGTTCTGGCTGACCCCCAGCAGAATTTATATGCAGTGCATTTATGGCTACAACCTCGCTGCATCAATCATTTCAAAATGAATTTAGTATAGAGGTCTCAAATACTACCCCGGGAAATGGCGCACTATAGTCAGTTCTTTATAAAATGCTTCCAAATAGAAAAGTAAGAAAAGTAACACAAATCAGTACTGTCGTCAAAATCGTTTACATAGAGCTCTTACCGTAAAATTTTTCACTCGAAAATTTGTCAGTGGTGAGGTCGATATGCTCGAAAAATTCCAGTCGTTTATGAAATATTTGTTATCAGAAAATCTGAAATACTACTTGCTTTCTACTTTCATTATTTAGAAGCATTTCAAGCAGGCTTTTTTTAGTCATTTTAAAAGTTCGAAAATGGCTCCTAAAATTTTACTTCAAGGAGCCAATTCGGCTCCGAAAAATTCAGCTGAAGTTTAACTGAATTTCAGTTGTTTTTCTCTAGTGAACAGATTAAAGACGAAAACTCGGTCGCGAACAACAGTAAGGTCTTACTCGATCAAGAAATCAAATAGCAAAATTAGATTTTTCATCGATCATCAAATCAGGCTGAACATTTGGACGTGTTGATGCGTTAGCAGAAATGCCACAGCAATTGTAATAATTTTGATTTCGAAAGTGCTTACAAAATATGGGCTAAAGAAACACGATATAAAACTGGTAATTTTGCTAATAAACGTGATGAATAAACGTGTCGTGTTTTGACTGAAAATATACTTTTTTGATGAGTTCCGTTTTAAAAGCGAATTCAAAAAATTTGCCCTATCTGTGATACAAGTAAATTTGTGGATTAAGTACAATCAAACTATACGAATTATATAATGCATTAATTTTTATCAAAAGTGTGCATTGATTATTTATGGCCCCTAAAAATGTCTGTTTGGCTCCTAAAAATTTAGGTCTAGGAGCCATTTGGCCTGTAAATTTTTGATGAAAAAAAGCCTGATTTCAAGTATAACATAGGTTGTCAAATTTGTTCAATGGTGTTTTTAATTCAGTTTACCTGTTGCTACGTTGAGATCTGCATAGTTTGTACTGTTTTGTCAAAAAAACTTGCGGAAGCCCTGACGACAAAGAAGGTCTTCAAATTCAAATTGAATTTTGAAATTTTCTCTCTAGACACTTCCACCGTGAAAATTTCCGCCGTACATCTCTGCTAATCGAAATGAAAGATGTAAGAAGAACGTAAAAACAAAACAACAGGAAAAACAATTTTTTGGCTAAAAGAAGACAAGAGGAAGTCATTGAAGACAAGAACGATTGAAAATCCAAAATGGGATAACAAAAATACGGTAAATCGCAATGAAAAAAGCTCACTCCGAGGATCGGCTGGGCGCTTCCGCTGACCCACTTTTGCTAACTTTCTTTTTTCGAGCACCTACGTTCGGCGGCAGCGACGACGTTTCGTCTTTCATGCACTTGACTTTGTTTGCATGGCCGTGCGTCGTCTCCGTCGTTGTACATGTACAGCGGTCAATATCTGCAAGAATCAAGCATCACAATTTTTTACTGCCACAAACTAGAGTACACATTTAGGACATTTTCGGACGCACGAATTTTTTATTCAATTGACAGTATAGATGCAGCGGTCGAAGTTTCGGTCAATGTAGTTTTACTAAGAGATCGGAAATCAATTACGGCCGTCTTAGAATTATTTGAAAAATTTGATCGTCAATGAATATATAGGGTGAGCCAAAAAAAAGGCGACCGGTACTGACTTTCATAGTTTTCAAACGGGTGAAGCTTTTTTAATGCGGTTTTCTGTCGTCGATAGATAAAAGATCTGGCATAAAAATTGCAAAGTTACAGCTATATTTCTTGATAATTGACCGACTAGAATCAAAAATACTAAACGTCGGTTTTTTTGCAAATAAATTTTGAAAAATTGACAAAAATTGACAAAATCAACATGTTTTACGACAGAAAAGTACAATATATCCAATCATGAGAACCATATAAGAGCTCAAAACTACAAGAGAGTCGTTTTAGTGTCTGGTTAATGACAGAATTTATTTTGTTCTGATTTTGCTTTTTTTCCAGTTTCAAAACAAAAGCTTTTGATTTTGGCGAAATTTTGCCCCATACTGAAACAAGAAGTTAATTACTTTAAATTACGTGTAACTTACAAATCTGGGTGATTTTTTAAGTATTATTGTGCGTAAAAAGCTTTACAAAACCTTCCTCACAATAGGACAACTTTTACTATGATTTCACAATTTTTACTTTGTGAAAAATGATCACTTTTACTAAATTCCTGTTTTTACAGTAACCATAAATGCTAGGAACATAAAACTTAATCTTTATAGCAGAGATAAACAGGGCATTCTAATGCAGCAATCCAGATTTAAAAAGCTTTATCCGTTCAAAAGTTATGGAAGTAAAGACCGATGTATCGTAATCCGTAATCCTGATCCTTTATCCTGAGTTCCTGACCCGATAAGGATCAGGAAAGGCAAAGTCGTCCTTAATATCCCTAAATTTAAGGATCGGGACGACTACATGACAAATATTTTACAGTAAGATTAGATATTGAGATGCGTAAGTTGTATAAAAAGACGACCAGACAGTAGATTTTATACATTTTATTGCTCTTGTACATTATTCTGATTATTTTTTTGTTTTCGTTCACGTTGCACATGTTTACATACATGCGTTTACATTATTTTGTTTACAGTGTTTTTTGTTTATTGGTCATATTTTAAGTCCACCTTAATTCATTTTTTCAATTTTAAATTTTTAATTTTAAAATTTTCAATTTTAAATTTTTTAATTTTAAATTTTTTAATTAATTTTGAATTTTTTAATTTTAAATTTTTTAATTTTAAATTTTTTAATTTTAAATTTTAAAATTTTATAATTTTAAAATTTTCTGATTTTACATTTTTTAATTTTAAATTTTTTAATTTTAAATTTTTTAATTTTAAATTTTCTAATTTAAAAAGTTTTCAATTTAAATGTTAAAATTTTCTAATTTTAAACTTTAATTTTTTTAAATTTAAAATTTTAAATATTTTTAATTTTAAATTTTTTTAAATTAATAAAGTTTGACATTAAAATTAATTAATTTTTTTGAAAGTTAATTTTTTAATAATTAAAAGCGCTGGAATCAATCAATAAATTTCGCAAATCTGCCGTTTTGTTGTGAACAAACATGGCTACAGTACTACAACGCGCTGTAGTTGCAAAGTATTGTACTTGCGTAAAGTGTGCACATTTTACCGAAAAACATGAAAAATCTATTTCTTAGTTGACTACTCTATCTTATCTGGTAGCAAATTCTTAGTTTTTGCTAATTTCACTTCATATTACATTCCGGTTACCGGAAAATGTAACTAGGATTATGCGCAGGCTAAAGCCGTTACGCATTTGATGGGTATTTACTGTAGCTTGTAGCTCCCTAGTCTCTAAAAAGTATGGAAGGCTTGTATTTTGTACCCGACGTCAGGAAAGCCGATCCTTTCCCAATCAGGAAGACATCGGGAACACCTTTCCTTATCAGATCGGGAACGCTATCCCGATCCTGATTTCAGGATTACGGATTGCGTCAGGATCGAAAATTTAGGGAACGAGCTTTCCTGACTCAGGAAAGGCCATTTTTTTGATGATCAGGACGATTATGCATCGGCCTTAAGCATCGGACGCCTTTTTTTTGGCTCACCCTGTATGTCTTCCATAATTTTGAAACAAAGTTGCGCCGAGGCTGCGTAGCATCGATCATTTCAGTAGATTTTTATCGACTTAAATCGCCTGCATGTCGAAAATAGAGATACAACATTATGAGTGATATTTTTGAGTGACTTCTACGAGATGTTGATTTCATTGCGTTACATTTTGACGCAAAAAATAGCACCCAATCTTTTTGAGAAAAGATTGTATTTGGCGAGGCCATTGGATGAGGTGTAGCGCTTTCGGCGTCCTAATCCCCTCCCCACTCTCCGCGATAGTCTAGGAAGGGGCAGTTCTGTGTCAAGCAAATTTCCAGCAAATCCTCTAGGAAAATTTAGGAATTTAGGAAAATTTAGAGGAGGATTTAGATTTAGAATTTAGAAAAGGAAAGAAAATTTAGGAAAATGTGGTTATGACTGGCACCTTTCTTAGATAGCGATTTTTTACTATCGCCGGCCGCTCCTGATTTTTGACCGCCGCCTCTGTCACGTCGCCAGCAAAAGGACAGCAAAATCACGAGTACGAGTAGAATGAGTACGATGGCTATAGATAGGGCGATGATCCCTGTGCGACCGCTAAAAAAACCTTCGTCTTGCCAGCTCGCTGTGATTGTTGTAGCGGCGGTTTTGCCGCCGTAGTCTTCCGGTTTCGTTTTAGCGTCACCGCTGACGCTCTGACTGCCGCTGAGCTTGTCGTCATCAGTATCGTCGCCTTCGGTCGCGTTCCCTTCGCCGATCGTGACGTTTTGTTTGCCCGGTGTTTGAGGCGACACCGGATCACTAGATTTGCCCAAAGGAGTAGTAGTTTCTTCAGAGTTTATATCGCCTACAGAGCGAAAAAGTTAAAGTAAGAGAAAAGGTATAGTCTGTTTTTTATAAAATGCTACTAAAATGAAAAATGACACAAATATTAGGTGACTTGAAAATCCTGCACATGAAGCTTTTACTCTACATTTTTCACTCAAAAAAATTCTAAAGCCGTAGGCATACTTGACCGGTTTTTCTGCGGCCGCAAATTTTCCGGCCCGCAATTGCGGGTCGGTTGCGGCTCTCACAATGGCATACTTTTGTGCGGTTCCGCAAAAATGCGGAACTGGAAAACCGCAATTATTTCGAACCGGAAAGTACTTAAGAGATGCAAGGTTGTTCATTTAAGTTAAAATACGGAGAATGAAACATTCACCGTACATATTGAAAATCTATAATTATTCGATTTTTTAATTTGTTAAACGAATTTCAATTTTTTAATCGTGCCTGCCTATGAGGAAGCACTTTTTCCGTGAAGTTTTTTCAACATTGAAGAATATGAATTCTTTAAACAGAAAGAATTTCGTCCATTTTCTAGGCTCAATATGTTTATTTTCCAAATACAAAAAGCTATGTTTACGACGTAAGAAATTCAAATTTTTTTCACAATCAGATTTTGGCAAATAAAGGTGGAAAATCCTGCGTTTCATCATATTCGTCGAAAAACAATTCAAAATCAACATTTTTCCATGGGTCTTTCAGGACAAGTAGGAGCCACTAGCAAATTCTGGAAAAAATTGAGTTTTCTAGTTGATAAAGATCAGGTATTAAGTGTTATTCAGCGCAAAACGGCATATACTGTATCAAGTGCGGCTACCAGAACCGCAAAAAGTACTTCTCTCGAGAACTCTTTGCGGGTCCATAAACCGCACTAAACCGCAATGCGGTTACGGGTTTGAAAACTGCAAAAACGTGTGCGGGCCGCACACTTTTTCGCCCGTTGCGGCTAAGTATGCCTACGGCTTAAAGCCGGGTATATACTTACCCGTACGCACGTGCGGAGCAGTTTTGCGACCTGCCAATGTGCGGCCAAAATGCGGGTTGTCAAAATATACTTCAGCCAAAAAAGCGCATGCGGCCCCATTGCGGGCCGCATTTGAATATACTTAACCGTACGCGTACGGGTGTGAGGGAGGGCTGGAAAATCTAGTACAACTGTGCGCCATGAGCAAAAAACGATAAATTACAAGTACTGTAGATTTTACAATTTATTTTTTAGACAATTTTTGATTTGATCAGCACCAGTGTTTTTTTTTGTGCCAAAACATGGTTTTTGGCACAAAAAAATTTGGAATGGCACAAAAAATTTTGAGCGTTTGTGCCAATTGGCACAAATTTTTTGGCTGGTCAAACGTTAAATTTCCTTGATTTTTAGACGTTTTAGCAGCTGAAAATGCAAAAAATTTTCGGCGCTTCGCGCCGAATCAATGAATATAATATTTCAATCCCTAACGCAAACGATTTATCTTCGAACAATGTATTAGTATCGTTGCAGCATACTTTATAGGCTGTCAAGACTGATGAGTGAAAAGAAATTCTGAATATTGTCTCCTCATTCAGTCAGATTCGGATTTAAAACTGAAATTCTTTTTGTGTTTGATTGATTCAAATAGAAAAGTCGATGCCGTTGATAATGGTACAATGTTTCGATCGAAAATTAACACGATTTTCGACTTTATTTTCTCTAGTCTTTACATGGTTGTTAAATATACATAACATAGATATTCGTTCGTAGTCGAAAATTGAATCAATTTGAACTTCCTGAACAATTCTACAGCTATTTAAATTGTCTCAGCATTCCATTTCTTTTTGGGATTTCATGAACTATTTTGTTGCACAGTTTTTTCTTTTCTCACTGACATGGTTAGCTGAAAAATAGGTTGGGCACGATTTTTACAAAAAATTAATGTGTTAAACGTTAACTTTTTATCAAACTTTTGGCCTAAAACTTTTCCACAGTTTTCAGTATGTCTCTAGTAAAAAAAATTTTTTTGTGCCATTGGCACAAATTTTTTTGGCTCCTTGTGCCAATTGGCACAAATGTCCGTGCACAAAAAAACGCTGATCAGCACTGTTCCCCCCCCCCCCCCAAAAAAACGGGGTTTTTGGGGGAAAAAAATTCGGAAATGGGAAAAATTTTTGGGCTCTTTCGCCAATGGGGGAAAAAAATTACCCTCAACACTAAACTTTGATGCATTTTTACGCGTTTTACGGAAAAAAATCGTGAAAGTTTTTGGCGCTCGGCACCAAATTGACAATATTTACTATTATCTATCTTCAGGGTGCATCTGGTGCGGACTTTAAGGGATCTACCTTTGTTCTATTGTGTTTCAGTATTATTTTCAAGTGTCTAGAGCGTTGAATTGGTTAGTAGATAATTTTAGTGTTTATTGTATTTGCGATTTTGAGTTCCTATTTCTTTGAAAGTAAGGTAAAGTGGGGTAACTTTGGTCAAAATCGAGTCAATTCGACTTCTCCAACATATAACTTGTTATACATGGGGAATTCGTAAAAATGTTTCATGGAACTCATATGTCAAAAATGTCAGACAAATCGGTTAAACACATCATTTCATAAGTAGATCAAGTTACTATTAGTAGAAAAATGTGTGGCACAAAAAATTTTAATTTGACCAGTTACCCGCCAAAATATAATGTGACCAAAGTTACCCGCCCTGACCAAAGTTTCCCACCAACTGGCTAAAGTTTCCCGCTTTTGGACCGATTTTTCTGCTCGAAAATGGGTAGTTATTTTTTTATACAAAACAGAAAAGAGAAACCCTCTAAAGACACTTGATAGTTAGTGAAAGTTTTGAGTGCAGCGGATGAGTGAAACCCAAATTTTTTTCAATTTGAAAATTTTCATTGAAAAAAATGGCAACTTTGTCGACCCACAAATTTCTAAATTTTATTTGGATTTCAATTTCCTTTCACAGTAACATGCACTGATCACTTAGACATTAGTGTGCCAAGTTGTATCTGCATATCTCACAGAGAAAAAATTCGGCGATGTTTCAAGTGAAATTGACCAAAGTTACCCTACTTTACCTTACTTGAATATAAAATAATCAATCAATTCTCTGTTTTTAATCAAAAAGTATCAGAATAATCAAATGTTTGGTATCAAAAAAATCAAATGTTTGGAAATGGGAAAAAATTTCACCCCAAAATTGTTCAATCTTGATGGAGTTTTACACGTTCTAAAACAAACTGTGAAAATTTTTGGCGCTCCGTGCCAAATTGACAATATTTACTATTATCTATCTTCAGGGTGCATCCGGCGCAGACTGTAGTTAGTCTAAAATGTAAAATCATTAGGTTTCTTGCTCAAAACATTAGGAAGGAGCATTTACATGTGTTTTTAATCAAAAACTACCAAAAAAATCTATTTTTTGGGAATAAGTAAAAAAAATTTTGACCTTTTCCTCATTTGGGATATGGGTCATTGGGGGAAAAAACAGTGTTGATCAGTCATTTTCTGACTGCTGGTTGGACAATTTATTTGCAAGTGTGCACAGTTGTACACAACTGTCAAGTTTAATTGGAAAGATAGTGTAAATTTTAAATTTTAAATTAAATTTTAGCTTATTTCTTAACCATTTTTAATTTTAGGACTATTTCTAACGAAAAATGCCTTTAAGTCAATTAGCCTTGGTTGCTATGGTCCATCAATACAGAAAACGACGCCACAAACACCAAATAAGGCGCTCGTACATTCGGCCAGTAAAGAAACAATTTCGCAGAGTTTTTCATGTCAGAAGAAGGATCCGTCCCATGGCAAGGCGAAATTTAGATTGATGCATAATAGATTGTATTGTTTTTTTTTATTTCAACCATTTCATTGTATTTCACATGTCAAATAAAATGCATCATTTTTCACAAACTGGCTTCATAATCATCATTCACGTCCTCCAACATTTGCATTATTTTGGTTCTGATCTTCAGCTTCCATTTTTGTAGATAACGGGCCACTGTGCTGGCAACGATATGTCCTGAAACACAAAGTATTTAAAATAGTAAACAATTCTTTATTTTATGCAAATTGTTCATTTTTAGAGAAAATCCTAATTTCTAGCTGAAATTTGATTTTATTTTTGAAAAATTGTTCTTTTTACATATCTGCTTCCATTTTAAAAAATTCTTGATGAATTAATCAAAATTACCCAAAGCTTCATCTTCATCCGGTTTATTTTGCGCCATTCTTACTGTATCGATAAAAAGCTGGTCCAACTCGTCCTTTGCTGCACGTTTTTTCTTCGATTTTGGCTGAAAATCATTGGAAAAGCAACTTGGTGTTATCGAGGTTAGTGGACGCTCAATCGATGTTGTGCTTGCATTTTCGGCCGATTCACTGTGCTCAAAATCGCCTTCTCGTTGACTAGTATCGAAATTTTTTGACATGACATGATCACCCATTTCGCTGTAAATGTTCCCCGTGTCCAAATCAATGGCGCCAAGGCCTGCTGACGTTGTTGTCTCATTTAATGGCATTTTAAAATTAGTCTCACTTCTGTAAAATAGAGAACTTAAAAACTTGCAATTCCTTCATTCTGGGTAGATAAAGATTCGAATAAGACACAGGCGTAAAAGTTGGGAGGACAACCCAACTTTGAATCAGACAAGCATGGATGGGGGTAACCACACCAAGAACCTAGCTACCCTGCTTTTGCTTAACCCATAAAATTTAGTTGTTTTTGATAATTAAAAGGAGAATTAAGCTGAAATTTGATAACATAATTTTGAAATATATTTCAGATTCATCATTTTCAAAGAAGAATTCGAAATTTCTAATTATGTAATTACTGTCGAATATCCATAGTTTCACGAAGAAATAAAAGCGCATTAAAAAATTCCCATTTTGGCGCTTTTCCAGAACCGGACGCTTTCTTCAAATTCTTTTGAAAATTATCTCGTAAATATTCCCATTTATCGCGGCATGCGCTCTCTTAAATCATTATTTTCATTGAACCGTTTGAAATTAAGACAAAATTAAATGAAATTAAATCTTACGATCCAAATGTAATAAATGACCAATTTTCGTCCAATTTCGCTCCCGTAGTGCCGAATCCTTGTAATCTTTCGATTTTTAGTTCCAAAGTGACGGGAAATTTTGAATTTCTTCGATTAATGGGCCCACTTTATCTTTCGGGAACTCCATTTCCTAAAAAATACTCCAAGAAATATAAAAATAAATGACAACCAAAATATAAAACTATGAGCATGGCCAAACAATAAAAACATTGCAGATACATGTAATAGCACTCAGGGGACTGAGGAAAACGACTTTTTTAGGGGGGATCCAAGCCAACTCCCAGATACCCAAAAATTTCGTGTGTTTTCGATTAAAAAAATGTGGAAAAAGTTCGATTTTTTTCGAAGTGTTCGCAAAAATCGAGGGGGGTCAAGTTTAGGGGTGGATGGGGGGGGCAGCCCAGCCTTGGGTGCAGGCGGGGTTCCTCCCTACCCCCTATTACATGTCTGGGGTAGAGTCCACTCCCCGAGGTACAGAAAATGTGTTTTGCATAAAAGAACATTACGAAAAAAATGGGTGAACAAATCGCACTTTTGTCTTAAAAAAGCATGAAAGTATCACTTTCGGCACAAATTAGTCAAATTTTCGAAAATATGACTAATTTTTGACCAAAAATCAGTAATTTTTGACTTAAAAAATGACAAAATTCGAACATTTTTGTGTAAAAATTTGGCTCAAGGGGAGTCCTTAAACCTAGGTGTACGATGACCCCAGCCAGGGCGGGGCACCCTATACCTGCCCATGCCGGGGCTTCCTATGGCACCCCTCCCCACCGTTTTTTTTCCTCGAAGATTTTTTCCACATGAGAACCGGACCCGAAATTTTTTACCTCATTTTCCAAAAATTTTCCTCATTTAAAAAAATGCTTATAATGTGGCTATGGATGCTTTTTTATGCATTTTAAGAGCATACCCAAGCATTTTGTTGTATTTGGAGTCAGAAACCTGCAAAAATGAGGAAAAAATTGAGAAAATTCTGGTTATGTTTGTTGAAAATGAGCTCATGAAGAATATATTGGTGTTCCACAGGAGCATGTAAAGCATGTTAACGATAGAGTTCTCAGGAATTTATCCGTTCTATTGACATTTCAGTGGTTCCGATTAGAATCATCTAATTTTATTTCTCTTGGTTCCGGCGCAGAGCGCCGAAAATTTTTTTGAATTTTCACTTTCTAAAACGCAGGAAAATGAACCTTCACAACGTTGAGAAATAAATTAAAATAAAACTGATGAAGTGTAATTTGTTTCCAATTTCAGCGCGAAGCGCCGGAAAAATTTTCGGGTTTTTATATTCAAAAACGCTGGAAAATGAATCTCTTCAACAGATTTTCATAAACAGAAGTTCTAAAACCGCAGTCTAGAATGATGTCTTCAATTTTCATCCTCACTAAAGGCTAAAGTTCAGGCTGCAAACGTTTAGAAAATTCCAAGCATCGAGAGAAAAATTGAGAGAATTGATGAAAAATCTCAATTTTGGGCGACATAATGGACTGTTAACGATTAGAAAATGGGACGAGCTAACTTGATTGATGGAAACTGTTGAGCATTAATTAGTAAGTCGAAGTACATATGCTAACAGCAGCGCCTGATATAAAATAGTTATCATTTTACCCATGACCGGCGCGAAGCGCAAATTTTGACCAAAACGCATCTTTTCGATTTTGAATTCCCCAAAATTTTTTCCTCAGTGAAAACCATACCCAAAATTTTTTTCCTCATTTCGAAATTTATTTTCCTCAAAACACCTCATTAGAGGAAAAAAACGGTGCTCCTCCCCCGAACGTATGAAATTGCGTTTTAAAACGCGCCAGGCACAGTAGCGATGTATTTTCCCCGCGTAATATTTTTCGATATTTCCACCGTGCATCCGAAAATATTTTTCCCAAGTAGGTAAGCAGTCCAACGTTTTCCCTCCGTTTCAGAAACAAGCTAAAAATATTCCCATGCGATCGCATCGCGCCAACGGCGGGCTCGAAAATGAAGTTCAATCGTGCGCCATGGGCAAAAAACAATACTTTACTGTACTGCGGCGGTGGTTGCTGATCGCATGAATTACAGATGTGCGAAAAAGTAGAAATGGTTTCTACTTGCCCGCACGCGCAAAATTGTTGGGTCCCGCAAATTGTTCGCCCGGCACCCGCAATGCGGCGCACGATTGTGCGTCCAATTTCCGGGCCGCAAATTGCGGGGCCCGCTCAAAAATCGGCGGCGCACGTGCGTACGGGTAAGTATATACCCGGCTTAAGTGTTAGTTGAGTATCGTCACCAAATTTAAGCTCCATGACGAACGGCTTGGTAGAAAATGCTGAAAATGTAAAATAGTACTTTCTTTTCAGATTCATTATTTAGAAGCATTTTATAAGAAACAGACTATAGTATACTGCGCTCGAAAATAGAATTTTTGAATCTTCAGTCTGTCTTTTATAAAATGCTTGTATGGAAAAATGAAAAAATTTAGTAATGTCATAGAGATTGGTTACTCAAAGCTTTTTGAAAAAAATTTACCATAGAAAAAATTGCGGAAATTCTTAGAATGTGAAACAATATTTACTTTCCACTTTTGTAATTTAGAATCATGGCAAGTGAAATAGGCTGTAAAAGTGATATTTCAGTTTAAAATTTACGATGTTGATCTATTGGAGATCCAGATTGATCTTGAAAACCGGATAGTTCAAAAAGCAAAATACCAATACTGAATCGAAATTCCAACAACACGTGGAAAAACTGTAATGAAAATCGATGAAGATCAACCGAATTACTCCGAGTATCCATGACCTACCATTTAAAGTTGAGCCATTAGTCATCTTTGTAACAGTGGTTTCTTCCTTTGCAGCTGTTCCTTCCTCTATAGTCGCCGTACCATTCGTCGCTTGACCCTCACAGAGCCAAAAAATTGTGAACCAAATAACAACGACTTTCGGCGCGATCATGTTGCCCAATGCAAATTTTCGTTAAATTTGCATAATCTTAATCGTAACGAGCGGAGTAGTCGGATTCTGCGCGATTACCGTAAAATGAAATGAAAGTGTTACCAAAAAATTTAAACAATCAACGGTTTGGATGAACTATAGTCTGTTGTTCTTAAAATGCTTCCAAATAATGAAAGTGGAAAGCAAGTAGTATTTCAGATTTTTGCGATTTTCTGACAAACAAAATACCATGTAGGACTGGAAATTTGTGAGCTTACTGACCTAATCTTCAGCAACTTGTCGAGTGAAAAATTTTACAAAAAGAATTTTATGCAACCGATTTTGACGACAGTACTGATTTGTATCACTTTTCTATTTGGAAGCATTTTATAAAAAACAGACTATACGTTCACTCAATTTGCAAAAAAATATGATATTACGTATTTTTGAAATGGCAGAATAGACGCTAATCAAAAAAGTTGTTCCATTTTTTGTATGACCGGTCGAGGGTTAATTAGTGGAAAATTTCATACCGTAAAAAACGCAAAACTTCTCCATAATGGGAAAGATCAAAATCATGGAAAAACCTACTGATCATGATTTGGACAAAAGCGCGCGGACAGCTGAAGAAATTCTGATCACAGGTTATTCAAGGAAATTCAACTCATCGTTTGTTGGCGAAAATTTTTCGTCATTGATTCGATTTTTTTTCACTATTGAACTTACTCCAATAGAATGTCGTGTGGATGATTCACAAAATGAATGAAATGCAATTATAAAGTACGGTTTTTACTTATTTCATACTCGTATAACACATGAAAAAAATGTCCATCACCATTCTTTCTTCTTTTGGCCGATCGAATTTTCCTGACGGAAATTGTGTACGGCGCCGAATTATAATCGAAAAATTCACGATTTTATCGGAAATTGTCACCCTCATCATCATTAATTGACGAAATTCAATTTTCGACGCTTATCGCGCGAACCCCGGCAACATAAGGCGTTGTTGATTTTGAGCAAATAATTGCCGAAAATTAGCGGATTCAAACAGGCGTTCGAAACGGCGCACAATTCCGTCGTCTTGTGTACCCAGAAGGGCAAATTTTTGGCCGAATGTCGATCGGCTATGAAATAAATCTGCAAAAAAATACGTGAAAAAAATCAAAAATTTATGGATCTGGAAGCCACGTTCAGCATAGAACCAATCATCGGGACATGAAAAATTTCATTCACCCTTTTTTATCTCTTTTTAACTCTTCACCTGGAATAAGCCTCAACTCCGCCAGAAAAATAGAACCTCATGTAACCCTTAATATACAGTGCGCTGGAAAACTTTTTGAGTACTCACGCTTTTTACCGATTTTGAAACTTACAACTGACTGCACTTGAATTTTAGAATTCTCAGTGGCTGTAGGAAATTCTTTGCCTTACATTCCTGAATAATTCCAGCCCTTCACGATCATCAGACCTCAAAATATTTCCAGAGAACTGGGAAGGGTGTCCAAATATAAGTTTTGTGAATACTCGAAAAATTTTCTAAAACTTGGCTAAAAAACGTTTTTCAAGGACAAAATCATGGTTTTCGATGTATCTCGACGAGATCTATCGATTGATGCCCAATTTACTGCGTTTTGAATAAACAAGGAAATCTTGCTTTCTGGTGCTGAAACTCTCGAACCTAATTAATTTGTAACATTTGTGATTTTTTTATAAAATATTTAAAAATTTCCTGCTTTTCTTGTAATTTTGTGCAGTTTGTAAATTTTTTCTAAAATTTATACAAAAATAAACAAAATCGTGAAAAGTAAAAAAAGACCTGTATGCATGCAATCATTCTTCGATTCCCTGAACACCTTGCGACGATGGTCTAGTTGGTGACCCATGATCAAAAAATGCGAGATTCCGAAACATATCTACCATCTAAACTTATGCATCCTCAGCCTTGCGTCACCAAATCATTTTGTGTGAGTTCCAGCATCAAAATGAAAATGAAGAATCATGTGATTTGTGCATGAAAATTGTACGGATTCAGATTTTTTTGTTTCCATAACGATTTAGCCGTTTTTTCTCATTTGTAAGGATTGAGCTTTCAATTTTTGATTTTTAAGCTTTTCCAAAATACTTCAAAAAATTCAAAAATACAAAAAATAAAACGGCACTTCCTGAAATTTTCCCGGGGCACAAGTTTCGGAGGATGAACTCAAATTATCCTGCTCCCTATATAACCTCAAGTTAATCCATTACCAGGTACCTTCCCGATTTGATAGATTTCCTCACGTACACCAAGATAAAAGTTAACTGAATCACATTTTCACTTCGATGATACCAAACATGGAATATTCTTATATGACGCAACACATCCATCATAAATTTTTGATAATTAGAAATTACAACTTCTCAATTACTGATTTTTTACTAAAATTTCAATCTCAGTTTCAGATACTTATTTTGAAATGGCAGCCGCAGCGAACAGTACGGAAGTAAGTTCAGCAGGGAAATTTCGTAACCATATTACTGTAGTCAATGAGAAAAATTTTCTCGTCAACGAGCGGCGTTTTTCTCCAATAACTAACTAAATTTCTCAACTATACTCCATTCTATTTGAAATGATGGATGCAGCGGTAGGAGTTTTAACGAACGCAGTCTTACTAGAGACCAGGGAATCAATTTCTATAATCTTGAAATCCTTGGAAAGAGTGATCATTGAGGAGTCTGTATCGTGAATAAAAAATTTATTGAATAGTCAAGAAGCCTTCCATAATTTTGGATCAAAACTTATCTGCGACCTCGCTGCATAGATCGTCGACGCTGTTATATATATAAAAAAGAAAGTGGATAGGTATGATTTCGTTGTTGTCCTGAAATTTATCATTTTTGCTACAGTACAAAGTTTTCAACTCCGTGAAAATTTCGTTTCAAGTTGAGCCTACTTTTTTGACATCGCTCTGACCGCCATTTCAAAGTTTGTACATAAGCTGTAAAGTCAATTTCATCTCTCCGCTCACCAAATTTATGTAGTACGGTAGCCAGCAGAGGAAAAATACAGTAACCGTCAGTATCAAAATGCGCAACGTTTTCTTTTGTATTCTGCTGATATAAGATTGTTGCTGCGTCTTGGTGAAAACGACCAAATGGAAACCCGTACCGTTACTGTCGATCGAATTACTTTTCATCGAATGGGTCACCTTTTTTTGTTGATTGGTCAATAAGAACTGTTCAGTGCCTGTAAGAAAAGTTTCGATTCAATGCGGTATGAAATTGGTATCAGATTATAGATCGGTATGAGACGATTTCGAAAATATCTGTCTATTTTTCTACTATAGTTACGATTTCCAACTTTAAAAAGACCTCGATGTGACCAATAATGAATTATGTAATTCTTTTGAAGAAATGTATAGTGACCAATGAATAACCTCTGAATTCAGGAGGTCACTTGCTCAAACTTGCCCGAAAATCATGCAGTCACTTCTATAATTTCGTTTTGTCCACATGAGTCCCCACACATCGGCAAAGGGTAGGTCAAACAAATTTTAGCCGAACTTTAATCATCCGCAACTCCGTCAAAAATAAAAGTACACACATTTGGATCACGTTTATGGATAGATCTCTACAGGACCTATCGATTGATAGCCATTTTGTAAGAAAACATCCCCTCTAACATAGAAAAGTTAGATTTGGTTGGGATTGAAAGTGAGGTCGAAAATTTTCTACGCCGACGAATGTGAGTGACCCAGAAGTGACCACAAGTTGACTGAACCAAACGATAGATAACACATGTCAGATTCCATTATTGACCGTTCGAGAATTCTTGGGATATAGGTCACTTCTGGGAGAAAATGGGCATCAAACTAAAGATCTGAATAAGACGAATTTTATATCTAGTTTTCAAACCACAACCTTGATTTATCATGACGTGACCTATTCCAATTTTTTGAAGTGACCACATCAGGGTTGACCATCGACTTTTTTCGAAAATTACAATTTCATGCTCACTCGTTTGACCAGTCTTGGTAGAAGCTACGTATAAAATGACGGCGTACGACATAGAAATGACGATCAACGGTCCGACGTACAGGAACAAAAAGCTAAACAATGGGTAGAGAACGGAGGCGATAATTTCTTTGTCCGGTCCGGCGCTACCGGACACGCATTGGTATTTGTCGTTGGTCGTTTTGACCGTCATTTTGTCCGTCGAATGACCGTTAAATTTAGACTTGACGGGTTTATTCGGAATTTTGACCAATTTGAAGAGGAAAAGCTGGGAAGAAAAAGAAAATCTTTCTTGAATGGAATGAGTGTCTTGTGTAGAATAATTGAACTAAACAGTAGAAATGTATCGGGTGCCTCGACCCAAAACAAGACCCGAAGTTATCCGACCATTCTATTGGACCCAGACCCAATATTTTCAATTGTATTTTCAATTTTCAAAAAATTTTCAAATCTATTGGACCCAGACCCAATATTTTCAAAATATTCTACCCGGTACATGTTTAGTAAATAACAGGTTGTCAAGATTGACACGATAGAAAATCATAACTTATTTAAAAATAAAGAAAATGTAAATATTCTGACAAAAACTATCTCACTAAATAAAACTCTAAGACAGTACCCAATTGTTTTTAAGGCTTCGTATGTTATCTAAAGATGTACAAAAGATTCGTAGAGTAAACAAGACGACTAATTTCAAACAATCCTCAAGTTTCCATTGTTTCGGAACCTCTCAGACTCAAAATAGTGAAATTTAAATTTTAGAATTTCAGTACAACATACAGGATATCAGGAAAGGGAGCCAATGTTTTACACAAAACAGGATATTTTGTAAAAAATGAAGGCATAGAGACGAAATTAGACCATTGGATAGAGCTTCAAAATGTCTAAAAATTGATACCTAGCAATTGTTCCTCAGATGCACTAAAGGGAAATAAAATTTTCAGATACCGAATGGGAAGCATGTTGTGCATAAAACAATATAATTGAACCAAAAACGAAGATATTCTAAAGAAAATAAATAGAATCCAAAATATTTCCAAATTGATGTTCAATAAACACTGCTTTTCAGGCCATACATGTAACGGAGCTCCGAGGTCTGGGGGGAGTTGGAGCACTTTTTTGGGGCCGGGGGTCAGTAACTCCCAAAATTTTGGGGGGAGGGGTCCCCGAAGGAAAAAAAATCCGATTTTTTCCATAAAAAATGTCCGAAAAACGGTTTAAAAAGTAGTAATTTTTGTCTAAAAAATGATCAAATATGTACTTATGGCGCGAAACGCCGAGAAAATTGACGTTTCTAACCATTTTTTTGTTCAAAAATTGACATTTTTCATGGAAAAAATGACATTTTTCAGTACTTTTCCGACTAAAACTATGGGGGTCCCTAGGGCTACCATATGGCTAGCCATAGGATTGGAAAATCCTGGGGGGGGGGTCGCCCAATGGCTAGCCATATGGTCGACGATTTCTGGGGGGGGGGTTCCCATAGCACTCCCCCCCCCAATTACATGTATGTTTCAGCCACACAAAAGCGAAATGAAATTTCCGATTTTCTACATTCAGGAGACTATCAAACTATTTGAGATTGCATGAATCAATCGAAATGTCAAAAAATCGCAACAAAAGACATAACATTGAATAGATTTTTCGAGAAATGGGTCGATCGAAACCAATTTTGAACTTATAAATTGAACACCGAGCTTACTTGCGGACTTGAGCAAAGCGCCGCCGCCACGACCGCCCATATCAACAATCTTATGGTACGTTGAAAAGCCGCCGAAGGAGATATGTGCTTTATAATATTGACGCAACGATCCAAACTGCAAGAAATGCAAAAATGACGTCAAAGAAAAGGTCAGATACAGTAAGCTAACGTAAAATTCTCGTCACGATTTTGAACCGTGGAATGAGTACAGAAAGTACTCCACGCGCCAAAAGTAAAGGTTAAGAGACCCTTTATAAAAATTTCATTTTTTGCCAAAACCAAAAGTGCAACTTGAGACGAAAAAAATTGATCCGTTATCCGGCACCACATGCAAGCTTTTAATGAATTCTAATTTTTGCAGGATTTTAGATCTATTCTACTTATAAGATATTTTGAAAGCATTACAATATGATATTTTCAAGTACGACAAATTCAGTTCCTATGATATTCCTACCATAACTAAATTCTGATATCAAATGCAAATTTTCGCAATGCTAATATCGTAATTCAACACCATTTTGCTAGCATCTTAGGCGGAAATCATCAAATGTATGCACTCATTACTATAGCAATTTTTATTTCATAATTCGTTTTCCTATAATTGAGGTTGTAATCAATTAACGAGAAAAAAATTAATTGAAACACTGTCAAAGCACAATTAATGAGAAAAAACGTAATCGAACTTTTAATGAATTAGTGAACCCGTAATAGACTTGGTTAAAAAGAAATTGATATCATTTAATGCATTTTACTGTAATAATTTAATGAGAAAAAATTTCAAGTTTTCACTACAGTATTAGCCTAATTCAATATCATCTTACTGTTATCCTATATGAACACGGATGAAGAATCAACACTCATCACTGTAGCAATTTTTTGAAAACGTTTTCCAGTAATTGAACCTGTAACAAATTCGTGAGAAAAAATTAATTGAAAAATTGGTGAGAAAAAAATTGATTGAAACACTGCTGAAGCGTAATTAGTGAGAAAAATGAAATTCAATCTTCAATAAATAAGTCAATCTGTAATGAAGTTTGTTAAGCAGAAAAAATTGAAATCCTTTTGCCGTAATTTCCGTTATTAATTGGTGATAGAAAATGCAAGTTTTCACTACTGTATTACTCTAATTTAACTTAATCTTGCTGGATAGGAAATCAGAAACATGTACTCACTTTCACTCATACATGTGATTGCGGGGGTGCTACAGGAATTCCCCCGCCCTAAGAAATCGTCGGTCATATAGCTAGGTATATGGTGATCCCCACAAGATTTTGCAATCATTTGGCTAAACATATGGTAGTCATAGGGACCCCACTACTTTTAGTCAGAAAACAAATTGAAAAATGTCAATTTTTGATGAAAAATAAATATTTTTGGCCCAAAAAAAGTAAAAAATGTCAGTTTTCTCGCGCTAAAAATACATTTTTGTTCACGGTTTTTCTGGACAAAAATTACTGTTTCTTAATCATTTTTTGGACATTGACGGTGAAAAAATTTGAATTTGTTTTCTTCATGGACTCGCTAGAATTTGGGTAATCGATGACTCTTGGCCCCAAAAAAGTCGCCTGACCTCACGCCGGACCTCGGGGCATCATTACATGTACGCTTTTACTATAGCGCCAAATTGACTTCCGTTATTTAAGAGCATTTTCTTTAAATGAGCCTGCAGGATAGTTCAAGTCAGTAACAAGTGCGGATTCAGGGGGCCGGGGGATGGGGCGGCCGCCCCCCGAAACTTTTGAAATAGATTTTTTTCTGTATACCTTTTGGAAAAATACTTAATTTTGAGCACCACTACCCTGAAAAAGATTTCTGGATCCGCCACTAGTCAGTAAGGTATGCGTGTTTTGCCTACAGTAGTTGTCAGTGGACAATATTTTCAATTTTTTGATCCAAGATTCATTAAGATCCGCACGACTTGGCTTGACGTCAGCAACTTATATAATTCAAATAGTTGTAATGTGAGGCCATCTACACACATTGATCCTACGTCAATGTTTTCACTACAGTATTGTTGGTTTTACGTGGATCATCGATTAGCTTAAATTTAAGAAGGGCCTCTAAAGAAAAAAAAACAATTCGATTTTTTCATTAAAAAAGTTTAAAAAATGGTTCAAAAATAGTAATTTGTATCTAAAAACCATCGAAAAAATGTATTTGTGACTGAAAATGACATCTTTGATTGCTTTTTGCTTGAAAATAATGAAGACTCTATCAAAAAATTCGCATTTTTTAGTTTTTTTGAAAGTATGCGGATCCCAATGGCTACCATATGGCCGACGATATCTGAGGGTATTCTTATGGTAATGTCCCCAATTACATAAATGCTAGACGTGACGTCAGTCAGACATGCAGTATGTGAATACAACAATTTAGTTCCTGGTGCATGGGCCCGTTGATCTGACATGAGCAAGATATGCATGTTTTGCATGAAATACTGTATTCGCATGACGTTATTGGTCAATGAGCTATGCAGGTTTGTGTATACATGGTTTCTTGATCCAGGATTCCCTAACAGTAACATAGCTTGACGTGACGTCAGCAAGACATGCAGGCTGTGACTACATGCAGTAATTGAAATTCTTGTAACGTGAAGTTATTTGTGGATGTTGAACACTAATTAAGATTCATGTAACGTGAGGTCATGTGAACATGCTGGACTTCGTGCAATAAGCCAACCTCTTGTGATGTGAGGTGATTTGACACGATGGACTTCATAGAAATTCTTGTAATACTAGATTATTTGCATATACGTTAACCTTCATACAGCGAGTCAAAGTGTTGAATTGTTAGGTCATTCCAGTGTTGCCAGATCAAATTTTTAGAGAATACCAGATTTTTTAGAGAAGAGTGCCAGAAAAATGCCAGATGGAATGAAATAATGCCAGAATAGTGCCAGATTTTCAATGTTAAAAATGACGAGACGAAAGCACTTTTTAAACATAAAAATCACCAAATTGATACCACAATAGAAACTTTATTCAATAATGTGCACATACCTAAAGCTCTAAATGCTTGAATGTCCACAAAATGTCAACAAAAACTAAGTCGAAAGTTGGGCAAATTTTTGGTCGAAACATTGTGCAATTTTTATTTTTCAACCAAACACCAAAGATGAGGATTTTTTTATACGAATCCCGCTGAATGAACAGAGGAAGCTCAGATTCTCTATTCATTTATCAGTTTTTGACACAATATAAATTTGCTGCGACGATGCAAGTATACTTTTTGGAAAGAATTCGCCAGCGATCGAGCCAAATAAAATTCGTCAGAAAATTTCACGTTTTCAGCCCTAAAATGCCTAAAAATCCAGGAAATTTAGTTTTTGACTAGTCAAAAAGTTTGTGCTCATTGGCACAAAGGTTTAAATTTTTTTGTGCCGTTCCATATTTTTTTGTGCGAAAAAACATGCTTTGGCATCAAAAAAACACTGAAATTCAAAAAACAAATCACTTTGCTCCTATTCTACGGTAAACTTCAGCTGGAAACTAAAATGCAAAGCCGGTAAAAACTTGATTTTCAAATAATGCCAGAATTATGCTAAAAATCAGAACATTATGCCAGAATTATACCGAAAATCAGGACATTATGCCAGAATTAGTGCCAGATCTGAATAATGCCAGATTGATGCCAGATAATTCCAAACAGTGCCAGATCTGGCATCGAAAATGCCAGTATGGCAACACTGGGTCATTCACGCATGTTGAACTTCTTACAGTAAGTCAAATTCTTGTAAACTTATACAAGTATGTAATTATGTAATTAATTATGTAATTGAGATAGATGCAATGTAAGGTCGTTTGAACATGTCGGACTTGATGCAGTAAGTCAAAGTCTTGTGATGTGAGGTCATTTGTCCATGCTGAATTTCATAAAAAATTTTGTAATTTGAGATTTTTTCAAACGCTGATAACAAGTTACGCAGGCTTTCACTACAGTAATATTGATTAATCTACCGTACTGCAACTATTACCTCATAACGACCATAATGAAAGTGATCAAAAAAGCGGCGAAAGCCCGCGAAAAGGCGCTCAAACGGCAAACGTGCGGCCCGGTCGTCCAAGTTTCGGTCAAAAGCCAGGTGAATTGATTGATGGGGAATTCGATCAAAATGAACAACAAATCGGCCAAAGTCAGGCAAAATAATAGCAAACGAATCCTGGCCCTTAAAACCCCTTGACGCAAAACCCGTACGATGATGGCCAAATTGGCCCCGACGCCCAACAAAAAAAGCAAGACGGCCACCACCAAAAAGATGACGTACTGCTTTTGGAGTTGGTCGGCGCGGTATTGGCCGCGGGCCACGCGGCTAAACGGCGGCGAAGTCGCTGGTCGAAGGGTGTCGTTAGTGGACGACAGGCGAATATCCATGGTTGTAGATAGGTTCTGTAAAAAATTAAAGATTTAGCAAGCAAACAAATTGAGATATCCCGGTCGAAATTGAAGATAAAGCGATAAAAATGATATATTTAGATAGGGCACCACAAAATCTATCGATCGAGACTCAATTTAGGATTATTCGAACAGAATTCTGACTTTTTGAACATATTACAACGGTCAATTTACTCAGTACTTTTAGAAATTTTACAAAGTACAATTTCTCTGAAACTAGAATTACAGTAACCAGAATTATTCATTCGGTTAATACCATACATGCACAGCATAGAAATTCTGCGGGGGTCAGCTAGGACAGGGTGTGGAATACAAATTTTTTTTTTCTTCCTGATAACGAAAAAAGATCTTCGATAGATCTTGTAATATCCAAGCAGCATATTCTTTATTTTATATTAGTCAGATATGGGAAATTATTCTCCTATACTGCACGTTTTAAAGTTTTAATGTTACTTTTTTGGACTTCAAGTATGCTTTATTTCGAAAAATTGTTCAACTACAGCATCATTCCTATTTTTATGATGACTTTCTCTTCTCACTTGCTCATTTTCCTTTCTCATCTTCTGGATCATTGCTGGGGTGGTCAAATCTGCTGGGGGTCAGCAAGAATCTGCTGGGGGTCAATCAAAGTCTGCTGGGGGTCAAACCCCCCCACGTGCATGTATGGTTAATACTCAATAAAATCTATTGATCTCCACTTTGTGATTTTTTGAATAAAATTCCGGCTACTGGAACACATTACGATATTGAACACGAATTTTCATATGGTATGTAGCACTTAGGGCGCCAAGCCGTAAGGGCGCAAGACATTCAGACGCAACAACATTAGGACGTCGGACGCAATGACATTAGAACTCAGACGTTAGGACGCAGATATTAGAACGCAGAACATTTGGACAACGGATATTAGGCCGCAGAACACTAGGACGCAGGCATTAGAACGCAAGGATACGACACAGGAAATCCTTTTGTTACATAGCTAAGAGGTGTGCGCAAGTGCTGACGGCACTTTTGCGGATTTATGATCTTCTCATGGCATGGTGTGATTTTTGGTAAATCAAACATACATGTAAAATGGGCATGGGTACCCAAAGTTCGGGTATAACCTGTCCAGATTTCGAGACCCCAACCATAATTTTGAAAATTTAACTTCTGTCCCAGTTTTCTTAGAATTTTGTAGAAAATGATGCTATTTTTTCGACTTTTGACTTTGCTTAGAACTCAGCCAAAAATGATCAATATCCTCGTTTCTCACTTCTCACCATGCTCCTTCATTTTCAAACGAAAAATTGAACTGTCTTTCAAAAAGTTTCAAGATTTTTACACTAAATTTGGGCCCAGAATGGTATTTACTGATTTTTTGGCCAATTTTATGAATTTTCTGATAATTTCAAAATCTTCTTGTAGGTCATTCAGGGCTCTTCCAGGAGTCAGGACCCTTAGCAAATCCCCCTAGAACATATAGATAAAGCCTAAGCATAAGCATCACTTATTGGTGTCCTTCGTTCTGCAGTCTAATGTCTTTGTCTTAATGTCCCTCGTCCCAATGTTCTGCGCCCTAATGTCCTGCGTCCTAATGTCCCTGCGCCTGAGTCCTAGTGACGCTTCACGAGCATTCTGGACATCTGCACAGGATGACTTTTCTGGAACAAGACATACAGTAACCAGAATTGTGTTTTCCATTTTGAGACCTATAGATTCAGTTACAATTTGTTGCGAAACTTATTGCTGAAAGCAGTCTAGCTACAAATGAGCAGTGCTTTGACAAATCATGCAATAGCCCAGAATTTCCACAATTAATAATTTTTTTTGCGACTGAGGATTCAGTAAAAATTTTTTATAAGTTTAGATAGTACTCGATCAGATCTATCGATTAATGCCCAATTATTTTCACAAATATGTAGTACAAATTTCCACAAGCAATAACTTTTTCAAAACTTAAGTTACAGTAATCAAATCAATAATATTATTCGATTAAATCTATCGATTAATTCCCGATTTGTTTTATTTTACATCAAATTCCGATGCTCTTATCTTTAGATCTTTAGAACGTTAAATCGCATGACCGACAGCGTTTTCAGAGGCTCTTAAACTCGGGAGCAGTTTCTTGCAATGAAAAAAATTTCAAAGTCGAATGTGCCAAGAAAAATTTCTTCAATGTTATTTTCCCTCAAGATTGAGCACATGCACAAAAAACCTTTTGTTGAATATGAACCAAAAATACAAATTTTTTATATGTAGCTTATGAAACGTTGAGGACTAGAGAAATATTTTACTGTAAGAAAAAATTAAGGAACCGCAACTTATTTAAAAATGAAGATACAGTAATATTCTGAGTTATGAAGTTTCAGGTAAAATGACCACAACCTACGAAAGATGACTATTTTATCAACAGAACGTAATCAGACCTAGAATATGAATGTCCTATTATTTTTCATAATTATTTTGAACAAAAAATAGAATCGAGGACATGCGACATGAGTGATTTTCACAGGATGGAATGCAGTGGATCGGAAACGGAAGATAATCGAATTCATAATGAATTGACGACATACGAGCTTGAAAATTAGCCGTTTGTTCCTTTTCTCTCTTGATTTTTTTCATGCAATTATAATCATGAAAATGAAAATCATTCAATCTAATTTTCTCTAGAAAATGAAAACATTAACATAATTTCGTTGTTTGCCAATTGAAGACTAGAAACTGATTTTTCGGAAAAAAAGCTTTGGCAATAAATTGACGTCAGCAAGATACGAATCATCATAGTTTAGTTGGAACAAAAAATTTATTCACCATGAACTATGTGAACATGAAGGAAATTTTACTGACGTCGAAACTAGTTGCTCAAATTTTCACCCACGAAAAATTGTCGCAACTTGATTTCATATTCTCAATTTTTCGTTCCCTTGTTTACAGTTTACTTCTGTAAACTGTAAACTCTTCTATTTACATTTTTTACTTCTGGACTTTTACTTCTTCTATTTACATTTTTTACTTCTGGAATTTTTTGTGTTTCCTTGAATTATATAGCTTTTCTATTGAAATTTGAGTATTTTATCGTTTTATCAACAATTTCTTTTGTAGTTAGTAATTTTGTCTGTAAATTTCCTTCATATTACATTTTGACTTCTTTTTCTTTTTACATTCTTAAAAGTCTTTCTTCTACTAAGCATATATTGTTTTTCCACATATTATTTATTTTCATGATCATTTTTGTTTTTTCTCTTATTTTTTGTCTTCTTGATCTGTTCTTGGCATTACGGTTTGGTTTTTCTCATAATTTATGGTTATTTTTCTTGAACTACTTTTCCCCCATTTAATCTGTTTTTTGCTCTTCATTTCTAAAGCTTAGATGGTTTTCTTTTTCTGTTTTTTTTCATTCTTGTATTATTTTTCTTTCCTCGAGTTATTTTGTTCTTTTACGTTTCAAATTACTTTCGTTATGAATCTCGTTTTTATCTTTTTTCTTTTTTGATCAATGTTTCTCAGTCTGTTTGTGCACGTAGGTAGCTTATATGAAGGAAAATGACATACAGAAAAGAAATTTGAGGACGAACAGAAAAATAATGTAGGAAAACGTGAAAATATTTATCAAATAAAATATCAACGGAGTATGTCGAAATTGACCTGTTATTACGCAGGAAACCGTGATTAATAAATTTGAGCCGGAAATTGGAGAAAGACGCGACTGCAAGGTTTATTTCACTGATTGATCAATGGATGAATGGATATGGAAATCTCCACCCATTATTGATATGAAGCGGAGCGGAGGAAAATGATATTATCCGAAAAATCACGTTTAGTCGAAATTTTTCCAAAAGTTTCCGATTTCCCTCACGTTCATTATAAGCCGTCTACTAGAAATGTTGACTTCAGCGATAATAAAATGCAATTGAGATATTCAAACGTTGCTGACGTCAAAAAATTTCATACGCAATAATTCAGCAAGTCTCAAATTCAATTTTTTTCTTCTTTGAAAATCAGTCATCTATTTTTGTTGAATTAATGTATTCATTGATTCTAATGATCATATCTTGCTGACGTCGTAGTAGTAACTGCACTTTCGTGAAGACCGATAGACTTTCTACCTTTTGTAGGCCTACAAGAGTTTGAAAACTTGAAAACTACCGTAACCTTACAAAATGTCCACAAATTAATTTGATCTCACAATTTGTACCTATGTTGATCAAAATTCTACTGATAAAAAAATAATCAACCGTAGGCTCTTCTCCGTGAGTATGACACCAAGGAAGAGACGACAAGAACAGGCGAATAATTTGATTAATGATACGGAGAAAAAAATTCGATTGGCAAAAAAATAGTCTAATGAAAATGTTAAATTACTGTAGCTGGAAAATTAAAACGTGGAAATCTTCGTCTAAACAACACCGTTAAGTTAGCCCACCTTTAATCAGGAAGGGGGAAATTTCGATGATATCATTGCTTAAGTAAATAAAAGTAAACTCTCTGAAATTCAAATTTTCACAGTCAAAAATTACTGTAATCGAGATGAAAGGCAATAGGACCCCCCCCCCAGAAATTTTCGTTCATATGGGCACAGTGTTGCTAGACTGAAATTTTCGATGCCGGATCTGGCACTGTTTGTAATGATCTGGCATTAATCTGGCATTGTTCGAATCTGGCACTAAATCTGGCATACTGTTCTGATTTTTGGCATAATTCCGGCATAATATTTTGATTTTTGGCATAATTCTGGTATTATTTGAAAATAAAGTTTCTACTGGCTAGAAGTCACTGTTTTGAAGAGCCGAAGTGGCAAAAAGTGGATCCTTTGGAATGAAACAGTGTTTCTATAAAGCAAGAAAAATTAGCATCGAAAAGCGAAAAGCTTGATTTAGAAAAAGAAAAATTCGAATCCGAAAAATCGGAATTCGCATCCCAGGTTATTGCAACTGCTGATCGCGAGCTCGCGATTATTTTGCTGGAGATAATCGCGAGCTCGGACTTAAACCCGAATATTGCAACCAGCCCCTGGTGTTTTTAGAGCCGTTAATTCATTAAAATTGAGGACAATTTGAAATTTTCGAGTTCGAAGTCAAATTTACAAGCATTGTGGAACAAATTTTCCAGAAGCATAATGAGTTGGCAATTAGATAATAAATTGACGGTTAACTTGTCTATGATGACAAGTGAGATTTCAAAAAAGATTTTTTTGATAATTTTTTAGGCTATCGACATTCTGAAAATCAATTTTTGGAACATATTTGAAGAATTGAATTCGAATTTTTTGTTCAAAATTCGTATTCTCCAGAATTTTATGATTTGAAAAAGTTTAAAACCAGCAATTTATTTGTAAACTCTCATGAACTTTGCCGAAAAGATTTAAGTACTTTTTCCCCAGAAAACACGATTTTGGGAAAAACAGCGGCTATAGTGATACTTGCCCCGAAGTTGATTTTATAAATCTTGTTGACATTTAAACATTTAGAGCTTCTGTTATGCGCAAATTATTGAATAAAGTTTCTATTACAATAGAAACTGCGGTGTGATTTTTATGTTTAGAAAGAGTTTTTGTCTCGTTATGTTTAGCATCGAAAATCTGGCATTATTTGAAATTGATCTGGCATTTTTCTGGCACTATTTTCTAAAAAATCCGGCATTCCCTAAAAATTTGATCTCGCAACACTGAATGGGTAGCCATATTTCGATCTACCTCAATAGTTGCCAATCATACGGCTCGTCATATGATGACCTATTGACCACAATGCTTTGGTCGGAAAAAACTGAAAAATTAAAATTTTTTGATTAGAAAATATTCATTTTCAAAGAAAAATTTTTTTCTCCCGCGGCTTGAGCCATTCTTTATGGTTTCTTAGTTTTCAGACTTTTTCAGGAGAAAAATCGATTTTTTGCTCCACGGCCAAGATTGACAGAAATTTTGCGTCAATTTTGTGCAGTGATCAGCGAAGGACAAATTCTAAAATTCACGGCGTCCGACCTTTACAATTTAGTCAAGTATAATCTAGTATAATCGTATAATTTCAAGTCTACAGTAAACGTGCAGAAGAGAAAAATCGAAATTTCGCACGCGGATCAAAAAGTGATTTCTACATCACATTTTGTAAACACGTTTCACGTTGTCGTGAATCTTATGTACAACATTTTTATTGTCGCCCTTGATACTCAGGCTCTGGAAAACCACATGACAAAAGATGCGTAGTCACAAATGAGAAAACTATCATCGCCGTCTAGTGTATATCACATGATGCTCATCAGTTCATGGTGTAGAAATACGATAATGTCTGCGGGGACAAAATTTCCAATTAGTGGAATGATATTCGGAGAGCGAAAAACCATCTCACTATCATCATTGTTTATTAAATGATTAGCAAGGAGGATTACGTCATCTGATTTTTTCCTGATTTCCATTTAAATTAAACGTAAGTCGAACCATTTCAATAAGAAAAAAACAGTTGAAGAGAAACTTGCGAATCCAAAAGCTACTTTAGCTAATGCGACCATGGGAAAAAGAGCGGGACCGGTTTTATCAAAGGGATTTTGTATGTATATATCAGTTAAGCTGCAGCTGAGCTGCACCTTGACGGCAATGGTATAACATATAGAGTTAAGCTGCAGCTTAAGGTGCGACTCAGTTGGAGCCTAAAGCCGTAGGCATACTTAGCCGCAAAGGGCGAAAAAGTGTGCGGCCCGCACAGTCTCTTGCGGTTTTCCAAGATTGCGGCCCGCAAGTCACCGCAACCGGAAAAAAATTTTGCGGGTGGCAACCCGCAACCGCATTGCGGTTTAGTGCGGTTTATGGACCCGCAAAAAGTTCTCAAGTGGAGTACTTTTTGCGGTTCTGGCAGCCGCACTTGATACAGTATATGCCGTTTCGCGTTGAATAACACTGAATACCTGATCTTTATCAACTAGAAAACTCAATTATTTCCAGAATTTGCTTTGTCCAGTATTTTTTTTCTGCAAAGGAATCTTTTGAGGAGAAAAATTCGGGAATAAAGAAAAAAATTTATGCAAGGTTCTCATTGTAGAAAAAATTTTGGGGAATCGGAAACTGAAAAGATGTATTTTGGTGAACACTGTTTTTCCCGCCGGCTTTTTCGTCAAATGGCGATAGGGGTAAAAATTTTTTCCCCAATTTTCTCAAAGTCTTTTTTCGCTTAAAAATGCTCATAGACGGTTTATTTTAGTGTTTTTAAGCTTTTAAAACATGATGTTTTTTGAGCGGTTGATTTTTTCCACATGAGAACCGGACCCAAAATTTTTTCCCTCATTTTCCCCATTTTTAAAAACGTTTATAATGTGCCTACCTACGGATGCTTTTCCATGCAATTAGGAGCATACCCAAGCATTTTGACGCTTTTGGATTCGGAAGCCTACAACCTTGCATCTCTTAAGTAATTTCCGGTTCGAAATTGCGGTTAACTATGCTTACAATTGCGGTTTTCCGGTTCCGCATTTTTGCGGAACCGCACAAAAGTATGCCATCGTGAGAGCCGCAACAGACCCGCAATTGCGGGCCGCAAGATTTGCGGCCGCAAAAAAGCCGGTCAAGTATGCCTACGGCTTAAGTCTCTTTGATGAAAAAGGCTCCAGTGCAGATCTTTTTCTTACCAGGCCATGATTTCTAATTTTTCGAAAATGATTTACTGTAGTTTTTTGGTTACAATGGAAACTACCGAACGGAAAAACAAGATGAGCAAGTTGAATACCTGTAATTGATGAAAACGATTACTGTATCCCTAGGATAGAGTCTGTTTTCTTATGAAGTGCCTGCAAATTAAAAAAGGACAGAAATTACTACTGCCGTCAAAATCGTTCGCCAGAACTTTTAAAAAAATTTTGCTCAAAATACTGATGAGTATGCTTGCCAATTTTTAGTCCCACGTGACATCAGTTTAACAGATGGTGAAAATATTACTTTGCTTTCCAGTTTTATTAGTTACAGTCATTTCAAGAAAAACAGACCATAATTAGTTGATAGAATATAATCACATGGCATCTGAACATACCGGTAAAACATCGGGTGACTTAGGGGTGGAAATGCAAAATTCGTGGGGGGGTGGGTTGAAAATGACACTAAAATGTCGAAAAACTCAATTTTTGGCAAAAAATTGAAAAATTTTCCAAAAAAAGTAATTTTTGTCTATTTCGAGTTCTGAGGGGTGCCAACATGGGGGTACTTGGTCCGACCGGCTTGTTACCTGCTATTTATTGTTTTCTAATTTTTTCTTTTTCTTTCGTATTTTTTTCTTTTTTTTCTTATTCACTTTTTCTCTTTCTTATTTCTTATTCACTTTTTCTTCTTTTTTTCTTATTTATTATTTTTTCTTTTTCTCATTTCTTGTTTCTTCTTTTCTTTCTTATTTCTTACTTTGCAGAAATGAAATATATTGAGCCCATCTTTGAACAGGAAACCTCAAATTTCGACAGGTTTTGGCATTCACGTGCATTTTTTTACGAAATCGTGATTCTTATAAGCGCATTTGCAAACGGTGAACATTTCCATTTCCAGCAGATCCAAAAGTGAAAATTAAAATATCTCCAGCCAGATTTCTAATACGATCTTCGAGACTTACAGAAAAATTCAATCGATCATCGACGGCAGGTTTGTTCTCTACGTTATTCAACATTTTTGTCATAATATCGATCATGTCCAACATTTCCTCCAATTTTCCATCATCGATCAAAGATGCGGAAGAATGATCCATATTTGTTCAAATTTGAGCTGAAAAATATAACCTACAAAAATGTGAATAATCTAGATCAATCAGTATATAAATATCGAATAATCGTATAGAAAAAATCAATTAGAATTTTGCTTCATTAAATATATGTAAATTCAGAAAAATTCGACTTTAAACACAAAATTTGAGAACGTAAACAGCTTCACTATATTATTCCACAGATGTTAGTAATTTGATGTCATCTTGCTCCTTGAAATATTCAAAGAAAAATGAAATTCATTTCATTTTGAGAAAGGAATTTTATTTATTCTTTCTACATTACCAATGTCAGTGAACGGAATGAAGACAACAAAAAATACTGTAGGAAGCTAAAAACACTTGGAATTTGGAAATTCATAATTTTTTAGTTTAGATCTTGATTCATAACAAGAAATTTTACTGTAGTTAAGGTCAACATAAAAAGCAGCCATGTGAAACAAAAGACTGCTCTTTTCTAAAAATAGCTTGATGAATAACTTTGATGATGAAAAATGAATAACTTTGTCCGCAGAATCAGATTGTAACACGCGGACTAAGATTAATGAGTGTTTTTGAGTGTAGAAGATAATTATAAAATATAAATATAAAATAAAAAATAGATTCGGCATGCGGTTTTCAATTTGTTTTTATAAAGGCAGAATATGATCCGAATAAGGAAATCAAGGATAATCGAAAGAAGATAAAATTCGGAAATTTTTTAGAACTGAAAAAAATTGACGAATTTTTCAGATTAACCAGAGGATTCTAGATATCAGAATCCGATTCTGTATTTACAATCCCGGATTCAGTTATTCATTTTAAACGTGTAAGTATTAAAATCATCTGTGCCACGAAATCTACAATAAACTGACAACGAAATAATGTCACGTGTAAAATATAGTAACGTTTTTTGCTGACATGAAATTACGATTTTGTAACATGATAACGACAAATTTCAAATCAAAGAAAATGTTCTCACACTCCTCAATCTTTGAGATAATAAAATTAGTCGTCGGTCAATCTATTTTATAGTCGAAAAATCTTCATAGATGAAAACAAAAATACTAATCATCAATCTAGAAACCTGAGAAAATTATTGTAATATCGCCATCGAAAAAGAAGCCTCGAAAGTTTATAAAACCCACAAATACACAAACTTTAATTAATTTTCCAAAGAAGGCCCGGATTCTAGAAAAAGCTTCACAATAGTAGGCCAGCTTAGCTTCTTGAAAAACTAGATCATAGAGTAAACAAAACAGAAAAATATTGTTAGGAGTAGGTGTGTATGAGACAATAATAAATACTACTTGAGGTTCTTTGTTAAACAGTGATTTCACTCATGCATGTAATGGAGGCCCAAGGTCTGGAGGGGGGTCAAGCGACTTTTTGTGGTGGAGGATCATCGACTGCCCAAAATTTTAGGGTAGGTTCCTGAAGAACAAAAAATCGATTTTTTCACCAAAAAGTTCGCCAAATGGTCCAAACAATAATTTTTGTCTAGAAAACCGTAAGTAATGTATTTATGGCGCAAATAAAATTGACATTTTTGACTATTTTTTATTCAAAAATGATCAATTTTCATCAAAAAATTGACATTATTCATCATTTTCCCTACCAAAAGTATCGGGGTTCCCTACAACAACTACAATATGGCTAGCCATATGTTTAGCAAATCTTGAGGGATCACCCAATGGCTAGCCATAGGGCTCACGATTTCTGGTGGTTCCTATGGTACTTCCCACAATTACATGTATGATTTCAGTTATTCGAAAATTACAATTTTTGTCCAACTGTTTCCCGAAATATCCAAGCAGGGTTTTTTGCACAGGCCAGGTTGCAATGTGCAACTTGGGAAAAGAATTTGGTTGCACAGATAAATTTTTGGTTGCTCACTCTAAAATCGATAAATTTGCTTAAATTTATCGGAAAAACCATCGCAAACTAGTTTTCTTGTAATTTCATTTGATCCGCGTCAGTTTTAGGCATTTAAAACTCAATTTTTTGAAATTTGGAGAGAAAATAAAAAGATTAATATAACTAGACTATAGTAATGTGTTCGGCGCATAGCGCCGAAAATTTTTTCAGGATTTCAATATTCTAGAATGCTGGTAAATGAATCTTTTCACCTTTTATTTCCCAGACAGACGATTTGATTTCTCAGTGAATTAGATGAATTTTCAGTCGGATAAACTAAAATTCAAAAACTAGGCGAGCGACTAAGAATTTGGATCAAAAATTTCTACCATTGTCTTACATTCAAAATGTTTTAATCACATGAAGGTCAAAGTTTTCATGAAGATCGCAAAAAAAATTTGAGAAAATGACCGAGAAAAATGTTAGTTTTCATCAAATTCGTCAAAAAACAATACAGGATCAAACATTTATCCATAACATGTTGATAACTAGAAGCTATAAGCACTAACTAGAATGACCTTTTCTAACCGCACACTAGAATAATATAAAAAATCATGAATGAATTTAAACCCGGCGCGAAGCGCCAGAAAATTTTCACTTTTTTCCATTTTAGAACGCATAAAAATGCATCTCCGGACAGAAAACCCTATAACCTAATCGAGAGAGCAGTCAGGCCTCAAGTTGCACTGTGCAACTTGGCAGAAAAAATTTGGTTGCACAGCCCGAAATTTGGTTGCTGTGTGCAAAAAAAACCCTGTATCCAAGAATGAAAAAATGCCACTGAAAACAGCGCGCGAACTTGACCCGAATGAGATATAAAAAACGAGTTGTATAAAAAATGTATCTACAAAAACTATGACATTTATTATAACTTACACGAAGTAGTAAAATATAGCAGAAAACGGTGAAAAAGAAAGTGTTTTTTCAGGGAACCACCGGGACGTTTCATAGCTCAAAATGAAGCAAAAACTCTCAGCTGCGTCGCTATGGTGTTATTGGAAATTTTTCTCTCTGTCGATCGCTAGAAAGGTCAAATGAAAAGGACGAATTGTTTTGTGGGACGAAAACACTTTCCTTCTTTTTTTTCTCTATGTCGTCCAGCGCATAATTTAAACTATCACAGTAAACGACGCAATTAAACAGATGCTTCAAGCACAAATATACACTTATCGACTAAAAATGACAAAATACCACGCCCGTGACCTGCTCTTTAGGGTGTAATACCTCAACATTGGAGTACAGTGAGGGTTGCATTAAGCGAAAAACCCAGGGAGACGCCGGAAATGCTGGCTACTAGAGGAAAAGTCGCCTCCAAAACACTTGTCAGGCAGGGTTGCACCACGCAAGGCTATGCTATAACTAGAGATAGGAATTTAAAGGGCAAAAATAAGACCAAAAAAGGGCGGGAAAAAGGACAAAATATCAACCAAAAAAGGGCACAAAAAAAAGCATTTTTAATTTCATAAAACCGTTAATTTTTTACAAGATTCATTCCATAACATCATCATCTTCGTCAGAAATCGAAGCAAATTTGTTAAAAGCAACAACATTAAGCATTTCAATGTTTTCAAAAGTTAAACGACAAGACAAATGCTGAATAATTCGATCAGAATTGTGCCGATCGTCAATTTTAATTGGAACATCGCACAAGCTGCATTTAACAACCGAGCCATCAGTTTCAATGAAATCATTTTTGTACTTAGCAACAATGCTAAAAAGCTTGCTGCGGGTTACTTTTGACATAATAAAAGTTGGGGGCACAAAGCTAAAATTTCGAAAAAACAATATTTTGAAAAAAATATTACAGTAAACCTACCTTTTTTACCGTTTTAATAAAATTATGAACTTTATGATCACAAAAATTGTGCAAAAACGGGCAAAAACATAATAATTTGCTAAAAACGGGCAAATCATCTAAAATCATTAAAAAACGGGAAAAAAAGGCAAAAAAGGGCTGCCCTTTAAATTCCTATCTCTAGCTATAACATTGACTAAAGCGGTGCTATTTAGGAACACAGGGTTATGATGAGATGAAGCATGACTAAATTACACCATAACAGTCTGCTTCCACTCCTATCATATATCTTAGCAGAGTCCAACTCTTTTCATGACACTGACTCCATAATAATAATTCATTGTCGGCTATTATTGGCCTTACAATCGCATAAGAAAAGTAAAATACCTTTATTGGAATATCTCGACTCACAAGCTCAAAGTTCAGGGATTAAACTCCAGTGCAAGCAAGAATTTGTTAAAAATTATTCCAATTGTCATAGGCTGAAGAAAGTAGTAGGTACACTACCGGAACGTCGCTCACCACTGTATTATTGTGTGTTATATTGTGTTATTCTAATAAAAGTGTTTCACATTTTTATGCCATTGTAAGGCCAATAATAGCCGACAACGAATTCTTATTATAACCAATCGCAAACAACATTTCGAAAACTGACCCCATAAACTGACTAAGAAAAAGATCGTGGTAAGATGTTGGAGGAAGGGTCTGGAGCCACACGTTAAAGAATAGCTGCTTGGTAGACTTTACCTAACTAGCTGTTGGTAGGACAATGAGATATTTCCCTAGGTAGATCAAGCACAAGCTAGGTTTTAACAAACGGCCTCCCGTCTATGTTATAACATAGAATATGTTATAGCATAGAATATTGAGTACAACTCTTTTCATACACTGGACCTGAATTCCGGGCCTTGTGTTGAAAGGGCCAGATTTTACCATGCGCCTTACACTTTAATATATACAAAGAAGCATATCTATGCTCTTACCACATCAAGCAGCTATCACTAGGACAAAAATATACATTTTCTAGGGTATTTTCACATACAGACCCTGCAGAAGATCATTGGAGGAAGGTAAGGATATTCGTCTATAGCCTGTTTTTTAATGAAATACCTCAAAATTGAAATATTGCAACAATCATTAATGTCGTTTAACACAAAGCTAACAGTAGGTTTTTCCACTCAAAAAATTGTTGAAGGTTAGTTTAGTATGCTCACAAATTTCCACTATTATGTAACATGTGGTTTGCAGACAAAAAAGAAAGTATGATATAGAAGCGTTACAAGAAAAATAGATTATAATGTTCAACAAATTTCGAAATGGAAAATCTTGCTGTAAATGCATTTTTAAAACGGTTTTGACCATTATACTGTTTTTTTCAAAATAGAAGCATTTTATAAAAAACAGACTATATTAATAGACCCTGTAAATTATTGTTGGAGGACAGCTGTGGACTATGTTATAACATAGCACGTGTTATAGCATAGCATACTGAGTACAACTCTTTCCATACGACACAATCTTTGTGCTCCTGGGAAAAAAACTTGAAACCTATTATACTGCATTCATTTTGAAATGATCTGCAGCGATCCCATAAAAGATCCCAAAACGAAAAAACTAGTGAGCTTATTACTGTAATCAACAATTTTCATCAGTAAGCGGCAAACAAAACAGATGAAAATTTCCTTCAATAATCTGGTCAAATGGTCAAAATTCAGGTTAGCGACGTAGTTCTTTTAAAAATCGACAGTAAGCTCTGATGAAAAAATTTAGCATTTTTATACAGTATAAAGTTTTCTACTCAGTGAAAATTGCGTATCAAATTGGACATACTGAACATACTTTTTTTGGCTTTCGCTGCGTCTATCGTTCTAAATGGACTATAATTGCACCGCTAGAGGCTAAATGTGCTTCTTCGGGTAGTCATTTTTCTTTCGTAGAAAATTTAAAAAATCGGAGTCGGAATCTTTAAATACGACTAAAATTTGAAACTTTGATCAGAAAATGGACTTATGATCGAAGAGAATCGATCCCCTGAAAATACATGTTGTCTTTCACAAAAAAATCACCCTGATTTCTACACTCTGGAATTTCGTCAAGTACCAAGATCCAACAATTTGAGCAATATTTTTGGATAGAACTCGGCAAAGCTATTGATTGGTGTTGAATTTTTATTGCAAATCCATGGTGAACTATCATTTAATTTTAAAGAAACTTTCGCAGGGATTGTATCGTATTTGTGCACATCATTGTGATAAAGCACTGCTTGCTGCCGTCATTGTATCATGCGCCAGATACCGCAGAATCAATTTTAGGAAAACTTTGGACTCTAAACCTCACAGTGACATAGAATATGCGTGGTTTCTACAGGTTTCTTAAATAATTAACAATGTTTCCTTACAAAAGCCTAAGGACAATCGCGTGCTAAATCTAACGATTATTCTTAGAAGCACTATGTATCTCCTCTTCTTGCACATGACTGGACTCTTTTTCATCATTAAGAGATATCAACTGTTTACTATCATAATTGATGCTGCTAACGTGACGATAAGTCCTCTTCTCTAAAAAAAGCATAGTGAAAAAAACAAAGTTTTTTGAGTATAGCGAAAGAGGGGGCGAGAAAGGTGAACAAAAACTACATTTTAGAGCACCGGACTGGCATAAAAATGACGCAAATTTAGTCAATCCGTGTGAAAGCATTACTGTAAATGTCGGCTGTTTTTCTTTGAATGTCCGTGAATAATACAAGAGTAATACTTTTAATATTTTTTTATTTTTCAATTTAAAGGTATTTCATAAAAAAACAGACAAAAAGTGAGACTATTTTTAGTCCCACAATGCATAAAGTCAAGACAATTACAGAAATTTGGCCAGCGTTCATTGAATTCTAAAATTCTGACAGAGGGTTTTTTTTACGAAATCAGCATCCCGAAATTCACAAAACGATTTGTTCAAGTGAGAAAAAAATTCCTCACGTTATAGCATACGGGAGGAGAAGACCGGTGAAAAAGAAACGGCCCAAACCAAAAAAAAATTTTCTGGCGCTTTGCGTCAATTATAGTCGCAATGCATTAAAATTCTGCGCTTAATTTAATAAATTTAGGGAAAAATATTTTAGTCAAGTTTTAAACTGCAAAAATACGCATTTTTATAAAATTTTCCGATTTTGAGGGCCGAAGAACGCTTCAGAATGACTTTAAAAATATCACGACAAGCGAAAAAGTGTCCATCGAAATAAACAGGGGTTTTAGCGGTCCTCAATTTTTTCAATAATTATTATACACCACGCCGTTTTTAGGTAACGATCATACATGTAATTGAGGGGGAAGTGCTATAGGAACCCAGAAATCGTCGGCCTATAGCCATTGGGCGACCCCCCACCCCAAGATTTTCCACGCCTCTGGCTAGCCATATTGTAATCACAGGGATCCCCATACTTTCGGTCGAAAAAATACTGAAAAAAAGTCAATTTTTTGGTGAAAAATGTCAATTTTTGAACCAAAAATGGTCAAAAACGTCAATTTCCAAAAATACATTTTTTAAGGTTTTTTAGACAAAAATTACCATTTTTAAACCATTTTTCGGACTTTCTTGGTGAAAAAGTTGATTTTTTTCAGTGACCCCACCCGTAAAATTTTGGGTAACCAGTGACCCCCCGGCCACAAAAAAGTCGATATTGCTGGTTTAATAATTCAAATTTTTGGTTGCTTTTCTGATTTTACAAATTAAGCGGCATACTTTCAATATGATTTTTTGCATTTTGTCCGACTGTGAAAAATGATTGAATTGAATGAAATATTGACCACTTATCAACGAAATAAATGTCGAAAAGATTCATTTTTCAGCGTTCTAGTATCAAAAATCCAAAAAATTTCGACTGTTTGCGCTGGAAGTCTATTTACCAATTTTGTCGTTTCGCCCAAATTTATGTAACATCGTTGACTTCAAGCTGATTTTTTAGCAGCTTAACAGGTTGAAAACACCCACACATTGTTCAAGCTTGAACATCATTCATTTTAGGCCAAAAAATCAAATTTTAAATCATGAAATCATCCTTGAAAAGATTCAGCTTCCAACGTTCTAGAGTGTCGGGATCAGAAAATTTTTTCGTTGCTTTGCGCCGGGAAAAGAATGATTCAAACGCAGCGTATGATTCCTCATTTTGGCTAAGCACAAATATGTCGGCCGTCGAATTTGTGTGCAATTTAGGTTTTCCACGCTTTGGTTTTTTGTTACTATTCATTTTGATATATTCTTATTATAATCTAACCCAAAAATCAAAATTTTTTGTTTTTTCTCCGTTTTTGATAAATTACTGACTGCACAGAAGAATAAATATGTTTAGAAAAGCTCAAAAATGCATAAATAAAATGTAGGGGGACATTTTTAAGCGGAAAAACGATATGGCCAAAATGGCGAAAAGGATTTTGACCTTTTTCGCCAAACGGCGAAAGGGTTTTCACGAAAAAAACAGTGGCTATATATAGTCAGTTTTTTTAAATGCTTCCAAATAGAAAAGTGGCACAAATCAGTATTGTCGTCAAAATCATTTATATAGGGCTCTTACTGTAAAATTTTTCACTATAAAAATTGTTAAACGTTAGGTCCGTATGCTCACAAATTTACAGTCCTGTATGATATATTGTTCATCAGCAAATCGTGAAAACCTGAAATACTACTTGCTTTCCGGTTTCATTATTTAGAAGCATTTCAAGAAAAACAGACTATAGTTTACGCTACTTCCGGGCAGATACTCATCTTTACACTAAAATCACTTTAAACTATCTTAAACTTCGCCCATACATGCTAGAAAGCCTACATTTCCGATACCTATATGCTCTAATGCACCTTACACGTTGAAATACTTGGAAAAAATTGAGCGATTCCCAAATGTGTGAATTCCCAATTGGACGATTCCAAACGAGCAATCAAGAATGTAATAACACTTCCTTCACATTTTCCTTCTTTACCTCATATTTTTCTTTGTATTCATTTTTTTCTTTAGTTTTCTGTGTGTATTGCTTATGTTTTCATTTATGTAAGTTTTTAGGTTTTCATCTTTTTTGTCTGCTTTCTTTCATTTTCTTCCTTCTTGTCATCTATTTTTTTCTTTTTTGCCTATGATACAATAGATTACAAGTTGTCGTTTTAAATAAGCGTTAGTTTTCCGTATAAGTTTTTTACCGTCTGGCATGCTTGTATCTTTCGTCGTCGTAAGTGGAAAAAATCTTCATTATAAACAAAAGAATGCAGGAAGAAAGAAAACATCAAGAGAAAGAAAACGTCAACAAAAATGAAGACATTAAGAATAAGTCAAAGTAAGGTGGAAAAGCATTAGAAAAAGAAAAAACATAAAAAAGTGACAAGAAAGAAGGAGCAAGATAGAGAAAGCAGCAAGAAAGAAAGAAAAAAATGTGAAAAAAGAACAAAAAAGAAAGAATCAGGAGCATAGAAAAAGAGAAAGGTAAAAAAGTAAAAGCGAAAAACTGAGATGAAAAGTAGGTAAGAATGAAGAAAAAATCACAAAAAATAAAATTAAATAGGAAATAGAGCGTGCCGAATTGTATAAGAATTAGCTAATGCTTATTAAAAATGACAACTTGTGACGTATTGTTTCATGAGCAAATAAGAAAAAAGTAGATGTCAAGAAAAAAGAAAATCAAAGCAAGCAGAGACAAGAAATAAAAATGCAAAAACATACATAAACGAAAACTTAAGCAACACACAGAACGATATACAAAAGAAAAAATATAAGGTAAAGAAGGGAGACCTGAAGAAAGGGTTATTACATTCTTTATCGCTCATTTGGAATCGCCGAATTGGGAATTTGCCCATTCGGGAATTCGCTCAATTGGGAATCGCTCACATGGAATCGCTCAATTAGGAATTAATGTGGAATCGATCACATGGGAATCGCTCAATTGGGAATTCGCTCACTTGGGAATCGCTCACTTGGGAATAGATCGCTACACATAAGTACCATAAAGTGATTCTCTCTCGCCTATGAAAAGAAGTTCTGTAATTTTACATATTGCCGCTATAAAGCAATAAAGTTCATAACTTTGATCAATATACACAAAACAACAATGGCTTCGAAATTCACATATTTTGAGGTTATGCATTGAAGGGTTAAATATATGTAACATCAAACGGGCAATTAATTTACGTTCAAGATCTTTTTCGAAAAAAAGTCCACAGTAAAAGCTTTGTGTAGTAGATTTAGCTGAAAGTGATAATTTTATGATTGTTTCTCAATTTACAAGCATTTCATGAAAAAATACTATAATTTAGGCTTTGATATACGTGCGATAAATGACGACCTTTCTTTATACACCAAAAGATCTTCTAAATGATTATAATCTGGGTCACGAAATGAATTTATAGAACATGTTGCTGACGTTAAACGATTTTTCGGCTACAGTAAGAAAATTGATAATGTACGACATTTTGTGCATTTTTTGCGCATCAACAATTTTTGATTTATAAAAAAGAAAATAACACGGCGACAAAAAAAATCAAAAGCAAAATGCATGGAAGCCATTTTGTAATAAAAATACGGCAAGAAGACGAAAAACACCCGAAGAAAACATCTCGACCTTTTTGTTTAGAAAATAAGATATACCTATATAACCTATGAAAATTTCCTGCAAATTATGTTATACATTTCAAGGAGGCTTTTCGCATCATAACGCTTCAAAGACGAAAATGTCAAGAAAAAAGTTGATCATCAATTACGAAGTAACTTATACAGGTTAATCACAAAAAATTCCATAAGTGAAACAGCAAAAACTGATTTTTTACAAATTTCAAATAATTTCCGAAAGATCACAGTAACCAATAAAATGAAAAATACAAGAAAAGCGCCTGATAATTTGTATGAATTTACTGTTTTGATATATTTATTTCGAAATCGTAGATACAGAAAACTGATGAAAGTAAGTTCAATTCAGAAAAACATCAAGCTTATCACTGTAATCAATGAGAAAAATTTGCGACATATCAGATCAACGAAAATTTGCTTCAATAATGTGATAAAATGTCTGCACAGTTCCATCTAAATCGAAGAATAAATAACCATGAATTTTCCCTTGATTTCGGCTTCCTCTTTCTTATGAAAAAATTGATATTTCTTCTACAGTAAAAAGCTCTCCACGAAGTGAAATTTGCGTATCGAATTGAACCTACTTTTTTGCCGACGCTATATCCAGCCATAATGGGCTATATGAAACCTATTCGTAATGATCACGTACCAAACTAATGTTGATGTTCAAAGGTTATAATTTTTTCTTTGAAGATTTTTTTTGTAATCGCTAAAAGACCACTTTTTGAGGAAACTAAAGCTGAAAAAAGTTCAACTTTCAACAATTTGAAACAAAAATATGTATTTCACTGTAATATTTATGATTTTTAAAAGAGATTACAGAACAGAAACAGTAACAAAATAGATTTCGCACTCCGGGACGCTAAGAAAATACGTGACTTACGTCTTGAATATAGAATCGTTAATTGATGGACTATTTTTTTCTTTCTAGTTTTTTCATCAATTAATCATAAGAATCTCTATTTCTATATGCTAAATGAAGATACACTTTTCGTGCTATTGTTTTATTCGGATAATCGAGGCACTCTAAAAAATAGACGGGAGAAAAAAAAGAGGAACAAAGAAATAAGTCTGACGTCAGTAAGAAAAGCGCCAAAATATTCAGATACCCATTGTTTGTAGTTTCCGTTAGACCACAATGATTGATAAATATCCGAAGAAGAATTATTTGGTGCATCTTATTCTTTATGTTGAAGAACCAACTTAATGAATCAAAACGAAATTAAATCTATCTGTTTCGAGGTAGAATCAAATCTTTGATTTTTAATCAGCTGAAAACTGAAGATCAATAGAATAATCATGCGATCAAATTTATCAGTTCCTGCAGTCTTTATCATGTATCATTCTGAATCACTAATCGCCGATTCTAGAATTGAGTATCAACTTGAGATACTGCAATTTTTACGTCCCGGTATAAGAGTTAAAACTGCAACGGGATTAGAATCGGAATCAGAATCGAAATTAAGATTTGTAGATTACGTAAGCAGAGTTTCAAGGCTCAATTTTTGAAATTTTTATATCATCGAAAAAGGTTGCCATTTTTAGAATTCTCTATAACGAATCTTGTTTTTTCCAAAATTTGGAGTTGAGAATTTCAATGACGTCAACGTTTGGTAAACTTCGTTTTTCTTACTGGAGTCAACCAAGTTTCAGGTCAAATCAAAATTCTGGGATTGGTTATCCTGATTAGAATATCAGTTTTTCTATCATCAAGACCAATCAGTAGCTTTTTGAGTATTTGACACGTTATTCATTCCGTACTAACATTCAGTCTGACTTTAGTGCAGAATCGAAATCGGAATCGAAACTTCGTATTCATGAACTGCCGATACCAAAATAGAGATGAAATATATTCTTGAGGAAATTCGGCTCTAATTCCGAAATTCGAAATTCGGATGCTGATGGAAATTTCAGTGTCACCACAAGCGACTCCGATTCCTAGAAAATTCGAATATCAATTGCAGCTTAGTCATCAGAACTAAATCTCATGGTTACAATTTCGAAACTTAATGATTTATATGATTATTCGCAAAAGCGCTCCTATAGTTCCTGCCGGAATCTGTAGTTTCATTATTAGAAAAAAACCGATTCCAAGTTGTATAATATATATATATATATAATATATATATCAGGTTTTTTTATCCTAAAATTTCGAATTTGTATCTCCTACCTTACCGAAAACGATTCTGATCTTTTGAAAATTCGATTTCTAAATGTAAATGATCTTTAATCTGAAAATTTTCGAATCGACGACTCAAATATTTTTGAGCAAAATGGCTTTTAGTTTCAAAAGATGTTGATAGAATGGGAATCGGAATCGGAATCTGTTAGCTTCATCGGCAGAAAATATCATATGTCTCAATATCGCAAATTTGTTGGATATTTATCGGGTTTTTCTATACTAAAATTATTAATTTTTTTATCGTCATGCCACCAAAACGATTCCGATTCCACATTGCATCATCACACCACTCGAAGGAAAAATAGTACGCAATTGAATAATGACGCGACTAAGTTTTAGATTAATATTCAAAGGAAATGCAAAATTTATGATATGACAGTAAATTGAGGAGAAAAGTGCCTTCAAATTTTTCGACAAAAAAATTCAGTTCCATTAATATTTTTATTCAAAAATTGTGCTTAGTGTAAAAAACTATATGTAAAATAGGCATGCATCCAATGGAAAAATTTGTCGATTGGAAAAAAAATTGACGACATTACAATCAATTTATAATTGCTCTTCTCTCGATTCCGACTTTTGATCAAAGAATAAATCCCGCAAAGAAGTTATTATCGTGTGATTAATATGACGTCATCAATATGTTGACATGAAAAAGATCAGAAATTAATGCCCGAATTTCGCTTCAAGATGAACTAAATTTATACAAAAAGCGTGACTAAGTATTTATTCTATTCGTAGCTAAATGACGTCAACAGTTTTCCATGAACATCTTAATTAATTTATGGAATCCATCTGACATGGATATAAGTTTGCCTCAAAAATGTGAACACGCGCATTTTTCATGACTTTTGGAAACACTTGAGTCATGTCATGATATCGTTAAAGAATAATGAGAAATCTAATAATGAAACCTGCAAAAGCCGTGACGCAAAATCGGCTTCCGGTGTGAATATTACGAAATCTAATTTCTAAAATACATCATAAGCATTGAACATTTTTGTAGGTAGTCAACTGTTGAAAATATGGGAAATTTTTAACATAACACCTAAAAATTTTACTCGATATCCCACGGCGAGTTTTTGCACGTTTTTCTGCGAAAATCTGAAGCAAATCTAAAATTGGCTAGTCAGGCATATACTTTTTTGATGCGTAAAGTTATTCATCGAATTTGCATCATAAATTTTAAATTTTTCAACAATGATTGTATTTTTTGAAACATACTTCACAAATTAGAATCGTCAAATGTTGCGAATCCGTGGATTCAGAAGTTTCCGTGAAAATCTGGCCATTCTGCCATAGGAAAATTCTTGCAAAAAATAAACCTGATATTGAAAAGATGGTTATGGATATAGAGCAAAAAATGAGAGGATTGGAAAAATTGCAACCTAGCCATGCAAGGTTGTCAAGAATGATTATGTTTGCCTGGCAGATTCGAATCTTTTTTCAAATAGATCAAAAAAGAAATCTTAATATCAATATGATTTTTCATCAAATTCCGCAAAAATCTATAGATAAAAGCAAGTGTAATTAACTACTACAGTGATAAACAATTTTTTATTTTGATACGTCCTACGCATTTTTGAAAAAAAAATCATTTTCTAAAAGGTCTGCCTGGAGATTTTATAAAAACGATTGATGGTCGAAGTCTGTTATTTAACGAAAAATGAAGCAAATAAGTTCTTACTTGAAAATCGCTAATAAACAGCTTTTCCTGCAGAATGAATTTATGCACGTTAGTTGAGTGATCTTAAAAAAATTTTTACTTCAGTATGACAGGTAGTTCGGCAGAAAATTACAAAAAACAATACAGTATTTAGTCTGTTTTTATAAAATGCTTCCGAATAGAAAAGTGACACAAATCAGTACTGTCGTCAAAATCGTTTACACAGAGTTTTTGCCGTAAAATTTTTCACTCGAAAAATCGTCAAAGTTGAGATTAGTATGCTCAGAAATTTTCAGACCTATATCGTATATTGTTCATTAGAAAATCGTGAAAATCTGAAATACTACTTGCTTTCCACTTTTATTATTTAGAAGCATTTCAAGAAAAACAGACTATACGTCCGTAATTACGTTACAGTAATCTATTGTCTCGATAATTTAGCCACAAAACTAAAAAAGTACTCCTGCAATTTTCGAAAAGTTAGCGATCTATCATTAACGTCTATAGACAAAATCTCACTAGAAATCACGGCTACAGTAAATATTAAATGTTACGGAAAATGAGATTTTCTAGAAGTTCTATATATATATCGTGTCTACAGACAAATAAATGGCGTCTTCATCTTCTGACACTTGCTAATTAAGCTCTAATTAATAACGATTCTCGCGTAAGAAATACGTTAATTGCAAGCTTCTTGATGTAAAAATACTGATGCGAATGCAAACGATGGATTTAGATTATTGATGCTCAGGTAAAATTTTCAAAGATAAACTTTGTAGACTTATTCCTCAAAATTCTGTAAAAAATAAAATCGAAATGACAAGAACCTATTGCAATCTTCTAGATTTTCTTATTGATAGTTAAGAACGAAAACATTCCAAGAGTTTACTGTAACTTTTGATTAGTATAAAGAGGTTGTGCACGATCACACAACTATTAATGTCCTAGGAAGATACTGAGAATAGACGTCATGTTCTTGCTGACATCACACGTAAACTAATTTCTTGATTACTGTAGTCCCGTCGACAAATTTGCGGAAACGAAGCTACGTGTGAAGAATTCATGATATCAGGATTTAACTACAGCTCATCGATATTCAGAAGTGAAATGACTCCGAACAGAAAAATCGAATATAGTGCAAATGATGATCATTAATCAGTATCAAAATGTTACTTGAAAAAAGACTGCAACTGTCGATACCTGAGTCTACTGGTTTTGGAGAGTAGCAAAATTTTGAAATTTACATAACACCGACGAAAATGGATGTAAAAAATTTTTAATGATATTCTCGGATAGAACAATAATAGAACTATTGGTAGCAAATTTAATGAGGTTGAATGGATGAAAACTCGAGCAATCGACACAAAGTCTTTCAAACCTAAGCATCAAATCATTATTTTATAGCCCATTTAATTATAGATGCAGCGGAAACCAAAAAGTATGTTCAATTCGATACTCAATTTAAGCTTAGTGGTAAGCTTTATATTGTAGAAAAACGATAAATTTTTTCATGAGAATGGGACAGATGAAAATCATTGAAAAAACATCGTGCTTATCTTCTGTCCATTTGGACACTACTCGAAAAATTTTGACCACTTTATTTGGTTATTGAAGGAAATTTTCAGCTATTCTGTTTGGCGCTCACTGAGCCAAAATTTTTTCCATTGATTACAGTAATAAGCTTACTAGTTTTTTCTGATTTGAACTTATACTCATGGGATGCAGCATCAGAATGAACGAAGCAAAGCCTGCATTCATTCTTGCTGACGTCAGAATATGGACACCAAGATATGCATTTGTGAAAAAAGTGTGAACAAAGGTTTCTGACCAAAAAACATATAGAATCTAATCTTTTGCAAATTACTCACGCCACGGTCTCATATGCAAATTTTTTCTCCATTGGAAAACGAGTTTTTTCTTTTAAGAGTTTCGCGGCAGAGCGGAAACCAAAATTTCGTTTCCTCCTCAATCAACCGCGAAATTTGCCGGAAAAAAATCGTTCAAAAACTTGTTAATTTTATACTATTTCGACTTCATCAAGTAACAATAATACAAAAGAATTTCTTGTACCGAAAAATTTTCTTTTGTACGAAATTTCGACAAAAACGTCGTCGTTGAGTGGCAGTCAACATCAACGATAATAAGGACTATTGGCAATCCTTAAAAAGGCGCCCCGGGCATGGGAGGGCACGAGAAAAATTTCTTTTGGCCGCTTTTGGGGCAAAAAATTTCAGTTTCAGTTTTATAACTTATTTTTCCAGATTTTTTCGGAATGGTCGAAAATTTACAAGAAAAAACGTTGATAGTTTTGTTATTTTCGAACTAATTAAGGTAAGATTATAATTACGATGTTTGCTTAATTATTTTTGTAGTTCAGAATGTTGGGAAGTGGGTAGTCAAGATATTTTAATTACAGTATAACGATTCTAGAAAAGCGGATGCCGTCCGACAGAGCTGTTTCCAAGAATAGGAAATTCATGATTTATCACTTTTACAAATTAACTTTTTAAAGTCTGGCCTGTATAACATTGTGCACTGAATATGTTTCAGTATTCAGAAAAGACATGAGATGCATGAACCATTTTTGAGATGCGTTTCTTGACCGTTTGAAGACCTTCCCGACCTTACGACTCATGAATAATTAATTTTGACTCATGAACATTGGAGCAAGTTCCATAGGTACGATCAAGGTCAAAAAATAAATCAACCGATTTTGAAGTCCATGAAAAATTTTTCAATCAGGTTTATAGAATGCAATTTTTTCACAATGGTACTGTCAGAAAGAGCATCATTTTCATTCTCAGTATCAAGATTTGATGCATCTTTGTTCAAAACATGTAAAGTTGGTATCGATCGATTGATCTCTTATAGATTCATTGGTTGGTATCATTTTCATGTTTATGTACCGACTTTTGATCGAGTTAACCGAAACATTATAATTTCAAACAATAACTTGTAACAGAAGTGCTGTAAAAAGGACAACATAGATTCTCAATATTCAGAAATTGATGTAATGTTCGAAACATAGCAAAATGGGTATCAGTCGATAGACCTCGTCAAAATATATCGATTTTTATTGTCATCATGAATTAGCTAAAACATTAAAATTTCAAAAATAACTTCTGACAAAAGTGCTCTAAAAGGAGTCACATTGATTCTCAATCCCCAAAATTGATGTAGTCGTATTCGAAACTTAGCGAAATTAGCTACAATCGATAGACCTCGTCGAGATTCATTAACTGGTATGATTATGTACCAATTTTTGACCAAGCTTAACTTAAATTTCAAAAATAACTTTTCACATTACTGTAAAAACCCCGCGCTCATTCTCAAGCGAATCACTCAACTTTTTTCTTAAACATATTAAAATAGGTATTTATCGATAGATCACATTAAGTTCCATCGATTGGTACTTTTTCATGTCTATGTAGCGAATTTTTATCCAATTAGCCGAACTTACCTGTAATTTCCTGTTGATCAGTTCAAGCGGGAACTCATGATCATAACGTGTAATCACAATGAGAAAAATTTCTTTTCTTCGATCATACATGAAGGCTTTGCTAACCCTCGGGCCGAAAAATTTCATTCCGTGTCGTGACGTGTCCATATATATTATGGGCGTTGCAACTTTTCCACCCTATGCTAACGGATTAAGGCGAAAAAATTAGTTGCATGAGGAATTTTTTCCGTGCGCAATTAACCAAGCCCCGGAGCCTTCTTTTCTTGTCCAATCACGGCAAAAATGGAGAAAGTTTACCAAATGTAAAAATTGCACAGACGGTGTCTGGGGAAAAAGGATGGAATTTCGAGATCTATCCCAGTAGTCCGACCTACCCCTATTTTTGGTCAAAAGACTTTCGCTCTAAACAACTGAGCCATCCAAACCACGTGGAAGTGGTGTTATAAACCTGTGCAAGAGTTTGATTTGTGGTCACTTTGCACTTTTAAAACATCTCTTCATGATTTTTAACCGTCAATAGCCACCACATGTTGGGAAGCATGCTTCGTGGTGGCGACTGAAAAAAATGGCGCGGTGTGGGGATCGAATCCGAGACTCTGCATCCGCTACTGAGCCAAGGGAAAGTGATAATGTGTTGTAGCACTGCCTTTGGCTATTCATCATAGGGCGTGCTCCAGAAACTTTATCACCATTACAACCACAATTTCTGAACCATCAATGTGGCTGTTTGTGTCTGCTTTGTGCGCAGAAAGTTGTGGGTTCGAGGCCCCCACCGAGCATCATTTTTCTGACATGCTAGCCATGCGGATTAGGGCATAATTGTTCCTTGCTTTTCGAAAGATGTGTGTAGTGTGCATCTGGCCGCTCATCCCATGTTCCTTTAGGTCAAAAAATGTCAGCAATGCAACTAAAGAGGCTATTTGCTTGTAAATGGCTGATTACTGTAGGTCACTCAATAGAGCTTCCTATAAGTACAGTGCAACAGTTCTCTAGCAGACTAAACACAACCTTCAGTCGCAGAGTAATTTAAGTTTGATTAGACCGGACCTGACACAAGCTTGCAATCAAAAAGCAATCAGGATTGTATCGGGTACTTTCTGCTGGCTAAAACACAAAACAATAGAAACTCGCTACCATAATATCCAGGTGGGGCCGAGTCTACTTTGACACTGTGTGGATTCCAACGTCCGGCGCCTGCTTCCATTCGTGGCACAATATAAGACGAGCGGACGATAGGCGCACTCTACCAACTGGAGTTATATGAATGAATTAGCGTTCTTTGGTCGAATAGTGGCTTCTCCCAGTTTAATAATTTCGCATAGATGTGGCACGAATGCTACCGTAAGTACATTCCCAACACACCACTACTACAACCACAATTTCTGAACTGTTTAGCGGTATTACCAGTGCATATTTGAGATCCCTGAGCGTCATTTCTCTAATGCGCCAGCCATGTGGATTTGGTCATACATGACACGTACAACAGTTTAAGTTAAAATGGCCGCTTCACTCACAACATCATTTCGGGGTCGAATTTGAGAGACTTTTAATAGCCACCAGGTGGGCGTTGAACCACCGGGTTTTCGCGGTTTCCACGCTCGAGGTGACTGAAAATTACGTTTGGCCTATATTGAAGTGTTACACTGAACTGACTCTTACCCATTAGAAACTCTGTTGAATGACCTATATTAATCGATCATGTGCAGGTGTTGACGTTTCTTGACCTCCACGGAGACTAATCTCAATATTCCGAATTACGCTTCAAATCTCGGCTAATGAACACTATTCAATCATACATGCACAAAGCGGAAATTCTGGACAACAGTGCATGGGCTGGAATTTTTTTCTCTTCTCCTTGACGGAATAAAGGCACCTTGTCACCTATGCAACATATTCTTCAACCTTGATCAGTGAAATATGCGAAACTATTCGCTAGATCGGAATTTTTTAAGCTCTTCTTTAGAATCAAGTTTGCCTTCTTCAGAAAATCGTTAAACTGTAGCAGCATCTTTTACATTCCTACGACACTTTCACGTCTTATCGTGTCTCATCTTGAAAAATAGCTCAAGGATCTCAATCTTCCTATCTCAAATCTTTCATCCACGTCTCGATCATTGCTTGCAGTCGAATCTGCTGGCGCCGGAATCTCCCTGCATGCATGTATGATTGCAATGAATGTCTTCCCATTATCATACGCCTCCATGATTGTGCCCAGTTCCAGTAAATCGACCACTCCAGTAAGTCGATAATTACTGTAAGTCGTCTATCCCAGAAGGTCGACTGCAGTGCAATTTAGCATGTTTTCCTTACGTAATCCTAAGCCAAGCCAAAGCCTTAGCCTAAGCCTAAGCCTAAGCCTAAGCCTAAGCCTAAGCCTAAGCCTAAGCCTAAGCCTAAGCCTAAGCCTAAGCCTAAGCCTAAGCCTAAGCCTAAGCTTAAGCCTAAGCCTAAGCCTAAGCCTAAGCCTAAGCCTAAGCCTAAGCCTAAGCCTAAGCCTAAGCCTAAGCCTAAGCCTAAGTCTAAGCCTAAGCCTAAGCCTAAGCCTAAACCCTGAAAACAGTTTGATCCCTCAAATTTTGATCATGGAATTCAGGATAGTCCGGTATTAGACTTCGTAGGACAGTCGACCTACTGGGAATTTATATGTCCGAAAAATGATGCTTATGGCCGACCTACTAAAATGGTCAATTAACTGAGATGGTCGATCTACTCGAATGATAGCCGCCTCCATAACTCTTTCGGAATTTGAAAAAGTTCTATAACATTAAAAAGCCTTAGAAACCAGTATAACCTTTACCTACTTTCCTAGAGACATTTTAATTAGCATCGATCGTACAATTAGTCGACTGATAAGGCAAGTCACGCTTCGAAAAAAATTTTGTAGCATTTCGCTCTTTTTCCCCCATATAATTTTCCGCCAATTAGTAGAAAAACCACGTTTTTCCACCGAAAAAATTATGCTAAATTTTCGAATTTACGACTCGGAGATAAATATAATTCAGTATACAGAACAATTAGTCACGTCAGCAGGAAAAGTACTAATTTTTTTAAAAGAGCTAATGTTCCGAAATGTCATTCCGCTGACGTCAGACAGGAATTGCATCAAATAAGAATGCAGATTCTTACGCTACATCACAAGTGCTTGTAAATTCAAAAAATGCAAAAATCTGTAATATCGTCGAAATTATTTATAAACAAAGCCTCTACAGTAAGATTAGTTTAGTCAAACATGGTCAAGGAGAAAAACGTAAAAGCATAATAGTAGTAATTGCTTGCCACGAAATATTTTTCGAGAAATAAAGATTATAGTGTGAAAAACTGCATAATCTATTCACCATGCTGAACGTGACACTTTTACGGACAGATCAAGTTTTAGGGTACCAATCGATATTTCCAATCAAGTTCTATCTATAGTCGGTTTTGTATAAAATGCTTGTAAATTATATAGTGATAAAAACTAGAGCTTTCATGAAAATCTTTCAAATAAATTTTTTAGGTCAGATAAGTACGCACATAAATTTTCACTTCTCAATGACATACGGCTTACCGAAAAAGATAGTATAGTACTTGCTTTACAGTTTTGTTATTTACAAGCATTTCCACAAAAACAGATTTTAGAGATATTATTTTAATTACAGTGCCTTAAATTCAGAATAATAAGAACTCGTCAACAACAATAGTGACCATACATGTAAAAAGGCCCCGAGGTCTGGGCGGGGGGTCGGGCGACTTTTTTTGGACAGAGGCTCAGTAATTCCCAAAGTTTTGAGGGGGGGGTCTCTCAAGGAAAAAAATCGATTTTTTCACGGAAAAAATCCGAAAAATAGTTCAAAAAATATTAATTTTTTTCATAAAGACCGGAAAAATGTATTCATGGCGCGAAGCGCCGAGAACGTTCATTTTTTCACAATTTTTTGTTCAAAAATTGACATTTTTCATCAAAAACTCGACATTTTTCAGTATTTTTCCGACCAAAAGTATGGGTGTCCGTACGGCTACCATATGGCTAGCCATAGGATTGGAAAATCCTTGGGGGTTGGCGGTCGCCCAATGGCTAGCCATATGGTCGACGATTTCTGGGGGGAGGTTCCTATAGCACTTCCCCCCCCCAATTACATGTATGATAGTGATGTAACTTGGAATTAGAGCCTGGTTGTGCTTGCATGCCGGTTCTGGAATTCGATGGGTGTGAAACGGGGTCAAAATTTGCTGGATCGGGCGTCAAATCTAGAAAGCTAGAATAAATGCCAAGTTCTGCGGATCAGAATCTTACCATTAAGATTTTAGGCTGGACCCGATTATGCATTTTACCTATAGACCTTATGGATAAGTTAGTTCGTACAAAAAATTACATTAGATGTCGGATAACAAATCTATTTTCTAGAATCTAGACAAAAAACGCGTGATGACTAAAGAACAAAGATATTTAAGTGTTGCTAAAAAATCGACAAAATGAATGAAGCTTTTGAGTGGCGCATGAAGAAGAACGAAAAAGCTTGTGAATTTGAACACTGTTTTCTTCTATAGTAGATCTTGTATCAAACGCCCGACCAAAAAAAATGGTCACGAACAAAAGGGATCGTTGGTTTTTCACGCTCCGATTGACCGCATGTGCGTCGTTTTCACTTTTGTTCGTCGTTCGGAAAGGTGAGAAAATTTACGAGCGTAAAAAAACACGGTGGTGTGTTCTAGAAAGAAAAAACAAAGCAATTTTTCTCTCTTTTGTAAAACAATGGCTTTTTGGCGTGCAGAATCGTGAATGATATTGTTTTTTTCTTCATTTGCGCGGAAAAACGTGATAACGACTGGTGTTAAAAATACTGGCATCTTTATTGATGGTCGAATTTGCTAGAAAGGGAAAACAAGATTCTGTTTAGCTTAGTTATGGCCTATTCAAGGAGAAGAAAGATTGAAAATGCATTTTTAGACTAAAAGATATTTGCTTTAGGGTTTTCGATCTTAGTTACGAGCCACATGAGGGGGCGGAAGGACAATTTTCTTTCGAGAATGAGTTTGTTTTTTTACAAAATGTTTGCGAATTAGAAAATGACGAAAATTAGTTCTTTAGTAAAAATCGTTCACATGGAGTCTTTACTGTAGGAATTTTCATTTACAAAAATTGTTGCAGTCCGGTAGAGTATGGCCACGAGTTTACAGTCCTGCGAGAAATATTTTTTAGTAGAAAATAGTGAACATATTATTTACGTGCATTTTAAGAATAGGAGACTAATATAATTGCGACTCTTTCTCCGAGATTCAAATTTTTTTTAATTGCAGACAGTGGTCATTAAATCGATACAATCTAATAATTATGACAAAATACAGTACAATACAATATGGTATGATACAATATGATACTACATAATATCATACACCGTGATACGACATGATATCTATAATTCGACATGATACCATATGGTAAGATACATTACAATGTGAAATAGTATGTTATGATGTCATACAATATGATACTACAAGATACCACATGGTACGATACATTACGATATGATACAGTATAATTCAATTTCATAAGATACAATATGGTGCTACGTGATAAACTATAATATAATAAGATGTGATGCAGTAAAATGTAAAAATGTTAGACCATATGGTATAATACATCAAGATATGATGCGAATGATACAATACATCACTGTTAGGCCGTATACTATAGTACATGAAAATATAATACAGTACAATACAGTACTTTAAGATACGATACAATACGATTGGTTATCGGGCGATTAGGCTAGTAGGCCTACAGTCAAAAAATTTTCCATATCTGACTTTATAATTAAAAAGTATAAAAGCTCAGTTGCAAATGTGCAGTAGCAGCGATTGTGCCACGCTAGACCCACTGTCCCACTAGGCCCACCAGTTCAGTAAACCCAATGTCTCACTAGGCCCACCGAAAGTGTGTCATTAATCCCAACGGAATTCTCAGTAGACCCACTGCGTCGATCAGAGGTGTATCACTAGACCCACTATTAAATTTTTTGCGTTATTCCCACTGTCTCACATGGCCCACTAATAAAATTCGAGTAATGCACAATATTTTTCAATCTTGGCGAAAAAATGACATAACGACAGGGTGTGGCGAAGTGATCTGCTCGCTCTAAAAACCGAATTCGACACATGATCACGAACATTTGTTACCACCATCTTGTAGGGAATTCCATTCTGCGTTGAATGATGTATTTTGCATTACAGAAGTGCAAATATTGTATGTTTTATTGATAGAAAACAAAACATGTCCAGTTTTAGGAATTGTTCACCCTTTGAATCAAATTTGACGGTCTCAACCTTACATTTTATGGTGTTTAAGGTGCTTAATTAAGTTAAGCAATGTTCGGCAGTGAATGGGGCAATGAAAAAAGTAAAAATTCGCAAAAGTCACATTTTAAAATTTTTTAAGCATTTTTTCACCTTTAATTTTTACTTCCTCATCAAATGTCTCAGAAAACGGTGAACTACAACTACTACCAAGCATCATTATTCCCTTCTAGCTGCCTTCACAGAACTAAATGAAAGTTTGAAGCTGCATGTTATCATTTATCCTGTCGAATTTGATAAATATGCTGAAAAATTGGATATCTTGACTTTGTGCTCTGTTTTTGATGAAAAAACATTCAATATTTGGACATCTGTAATGCCAACTAAACCATTCAATGCAGAATTGAATTCGCTATAAGGTTTGCTAATATTACTAACAAACGGATAATTTCGTGAAACTAACAAATAATACTACATCCAAAACTAAACAGTACTACGAACATCTTTGTCATACCACGTATTATGCCATTTTTGGACATGAGACGCTAAGTTTTTTTTGGAAATCTTTTTTTAGATTCCTGACAAAGACCTGATTTGCATATTTGCTCGCTTGTTTCATAATGCTTAACTCGTTGATTGTTATATAATGCTGAAACGGTCATGTTCCTTTGTATTTACACTACCAGGCGAAACTAACCCTCAAAAATTCGCGTCCGGGACGCGTCCTGGACGCGTCCGGGTCGCGTCCAGGTCGCGTCCAGAACGCGTCTTTTTCGGCAGCACAAAGAAAACTTTCATCTTTCTTAGTAATTGACATTCATGCAATAACTGTCAATCATAGATCTTTCATTATGTGTGGTGGATATGCACTTTGTTTTGACCTACAGTATGACAACAGTTGACCTTTCGTTTATATCTGGTAAATAATGTGTGCTTTTTATAGGGAGGTAAGAAGGAAGCCTCAGCAAAATTCTTTGGCTTTATGTGACACAAGCACATGGCCTGTCAATTTTATTGTCGGTATAGTGTACTTTTCGCGTCCTGGGTGCGTCCGGGACGCGTTCTGGACGCGTTCCGGACGCGTCCTGGACGCGACCGGCATGGACGGTTAGTTTCGCCTGGTAGTGTATATAATATTTCACCTGATTGAAAAATATTGCGCATTACTCGAATTTTATACTAGTAGTGGGCCATGTGAGACAGTGGGAATAATGCAAAAAATTTAATAGTGGGTCTAGTGAGACACCTCTGATCGGCGCAGTGGGTCTACTGAGAATTCCGGTGGGATTAATGACACCCTTTCGGTGGGCCTAATGAGACATTGGGTTTACTGAGCCGGTGGGCCTGGTGAGACAGTGGGTCTAGGGAGACGTTGCCGTAGCAGCTGATAGAAAAATTAATAATGAGATGAATTTTGAATATCAACGATGACGTCAGCAAGGTATAAATCAAAAATTTGAAGTAACCTTTTTCGTCTTGCTCACTTTAGGCTAATGTACAGTTATACAGATATTGAAGAGGGAAAGTCGAAAGTCTGGCCCTAATGAAAAATAAGCAACTACAAAAAAGGGGTATTCTCATGTGAGCGATTCCCAAGTGAGCGATTCCCAATCGAGCGAATTCCCAAATGAGCGAATTGTCAATGGGGGCGATTCCAAATTGAGTGAATTCCCAAATGAGCGAATTCTCATCTGAGCGATTCCGGTGTGAGCGAATTCCCAAATGAGTGAATTCCCAATTGAGTGATTCCCATGTAATTGATTCCCAATTGAGCGATTATCATGTGAGCGATTCTAGTGTGAGCGAATTCCCAAATGAGCGAATTCCCAATTCAGCGATTCTCATGTGAGCGATTCCGGTGTGAGTGAATTCCCAAATGAGCGAATTCCCAACTGAGCGATTCCCATCTAATCCATTCCCAATTGAGCGAATCTCATGTGACCGACTCCCAATTAAGTGAATTCCCAATTGGGCGATTCAAAACGAGCGATCGAGAACGTAATAACACTTTATTTATATTTTCCTTCTTCACCTCATATTTTTCTCTGCATGTATTTCTTTTTTCTTTCGTTTTCTGTGTGTATTGGTTATGTTTTAGTTTATGTATGTTTATACGTTTTCATCTTTTGTCTGTGATTTCTTTCATTTTCTTCCTTCTTGTCATCTAATTTTGTCTTTTTGCTCATAATACAATGACTAAATGTTGTCATTTTAAATAACCGTAGTCTTCCGTATTATTCTTATCCAATTCGGCATGCCGTATTATTCTTATCCAATTCGGCATGCTTTCACATCGTTGTGTGAAAATCTTGATCAACAAATATAAAGACATTAAGAATAAGTGAAAATAGATGGAAAAGCATCAGAAAAAGAAAAAAGCATGAAAAAATTGCAAAGAAAGAAGAAGCAAGATAGAGAAAGCAGCAAGGAAGAAAGAAAAAAATAACGTGAAAAAAACAAAGAAAGAAAGAATGAGGAGAACAGAAAGAGAAAAAATAAACGAGTAAAAGCAAAAAACTAAGACGAAAAGTAGGTAAGAATGGAGAAAAAATCACAAAAAATAAAATTAAATAGGAAATAGAGCGTGCCAAATTGTTTGAGAATTATATGGGAGACAATGCTTATTAAAAATGATAACTTTTAATGTATTGTTTCATGAGCAAAAAAGAAAAAAGTAGATGACAAGAAAAAAAAATGAAAGAAAGCAGAGACAAAAGATAAAAATGCAAAAATATACATAAACGAAAACATGAGCAATAGACAGGTTGAAAGAAAAAAGAAATATATACAAAAAAACAGGGTGAAGAAGAAAAACCCGAAGAAAGTATTGTTACATTCTCTATCGCTCGTTTGGAATCGCCCAATTGGGAATTCGCTCACTTGAAAATCGCTCACTTTGGAATAGACTACAAAAAATGTGATATAACATTTTTTTGAAAATTCGTCAGGTGACTGCACTTACTGTAGTGGGATATTTGGCGTCAGCAAGATGGAATATGAATTGTAGTTCAAATCTCCACATCTCAAAATTGAGGATGACTCGATTTCGTGTATCATGACGTCAACAAGACGCAAACTAAAAAGTTACCGTTATTTCCTGAATCTTGCTAACGTGAATATTTCGGCTCAGGAATGTTGGCCGCTGAAAAATTCGAATGCGATCCGAAAACGTCGACGCCGAAATTTTTCGTCGACGATTTCGATTGCCGATCATTTTTCCGTTGCGTGCCGACAGCAGCAGCCGCCGCCGACGACGACGACGCCACCGCTCGGCTGCAACAAACCGTCGTACGTTTCAAATGCCGGGACGGTTTCGTTTTCGACCCTTGTCGTTTGAAATGTCTATGGAGCGAAGAATGTTTGCCGTCGAAAATCGGCCAATGCGACGGCGAGCTTATTAGAAAAGACGCGTTGCCGCCGCCGCAACCGTTCACGTCGTCGACGAGCGTCGACGACGACGTCGAAAGTTCCAAAATTAATACGACGACCTTTTCGACTGGGTCATCATTTTTTGAAGGAACGTCGGAAAAGTAAAGTTTTTGAAGTTGAGCAATTGAAATTTCGATTTTCAAAGCAGGAATCGAGATAGGAAAGTCAACATCCCAAAAGTATTCCAGAAAAAAAATCCTATCAACTGTAGTTTGATATTTCATCCACCTAGCTATAGTATACTTTATAATCTACTCCCTTACAGTAAGAGACTGCCTTTTGATACTATATTCTTTAGTGATCAGCATTGCTTCACTATAACTTTTGAATTCTGAGCTGCGCCCGTATTTTAGTTTTCGAAAACAAAATCAATTTTTAGAAAAATTCTCAGTTTTCCGTCCAATATATTATCGAATTAGAGAGCTGCAGAATAATCGGGACTCTGTCTCAAGCTGAGTTAGATTTCTATCGATAATGATCTTAAGGACTGAAATTTCTAGAATATTGTTAAATCTGTCCGAAAAAAATGTATGATACTAAAATAACTTTGACAAAGTGAATATTCAAAAAACTATAACCTCAATTTGATTCTGGTTACTTTAGTACTACTAAAAAACTTTCTATGATTATTTTGCATTATACTCAGAAATACTTTCTCATTTTTGATTTGTACGATTTGGACGATCATAATATTCTGATTTTGATCCTGTAATATAACTTTGGGAAAAATTTGAAATGCTGTAGGTTTGTTCGAATGAACAAAGCGAAGTCACATCCTGCTTTTACTGATCAAAGACTTGTCTTGTCAAAGATTCTAGTTCCATATTTGGTTTCATAAAGTAACTTAAATTCAACTCAAACGTTTTGATACTCGTAAGATTTGAACTGGATCAAAGTTTATAAACCAAACTTGAGCTATGAAATGAAAAATCTCAGCAATCAGCATCTGATCTAGTGACTTTCCGGAAATCAGTTCGATTCAAGTAAACTTTCTTGGTTGAATCAAACGCAAAATTTTATCAGAAGTGACTGTGAAAAGAGTTATGTTACTTCTTGAAAAGATTGTAAAGAATGAAAGTAAAAGTAGATATTTATATTTTTACGATTTTTTATAAGCTAAACAATATGGCTTATAGGACTGAAAATTTGTGAGCATACTTTTCAATTCCATCTGGAGCCCCAATACTACCGCCTGAACCAGAAAAAGTTGCCAAAAAACGAGGTTTTGCCAGAATTGAGTTAGGAGACTTTTACCCCTCCAGTAAATTATTTCTTCCAGACTTTCTACATGGAAAATTTTGACCCTGCACCTATGTGGACGAAAAGATGCTGCAAATTTGCATTTTTTTGTAGAAAATGTTCATTTTGAAACGAAACAGTGTCAATTTTTTGGTGCATCGCCCCATAAAATCCAATTTTTATCGTTTTCAGACAGAAAATTACTGTTTTCTGAACCATTTCCGAAAGAAAAATGCAGGTTTCTATCCTTCAATGACCTCGACTCCCTAAACTTTGGGCAGTCGATGACCCCAACCAAAAAAACCCGACTGATCATCATACATGTACAGCATATAAATTTTGGGGTGTCAGCCACAAATTTTTTTAAAATGTGTTCAGAACTCAGTCAAATGCTTTTAAACGTCGTTGTCAGATGTTTCTCAGTATGCTCTTTTTTCCTAATTTTCAATTACATAAAATTTCCAAGTTTATGAGAAAACGTGAAAATCCCAAAAAAATGAAAATGTTATTGGTCAGCCAAGATGCTGCCCGGGGTCAGGATCCCCCCAACCCTTTCCAAGAACATGTATTGCGAGCACCTTAGACCTCAAATCTCTGTTAAATAAATGACCAGAATCAATTCAATTTTCTCTCTTAACGGTCGGGAAGGTGAGATTATTCAAACTTTTACATTCTTCAAGATCGTCGCCATTCGCCGAAAAAAATTATTCCAACATTTCGGTCGATGACGTGGCACCCGGAGTGACCGTCGTACCGAACGAAACTTTGACCACCTATTACGTCGTACGGGTCATTTTCAAGGGTAATTTCTCGCTGGGCTCGTCGGGCGACTTGCCTACTTTGGAATTGGCCAACGATACGACCAGTTTTGTGGAATTTATCGGTTCGACCACTCCTTCCGGTGAGAACTCGTTTCTACCACTCGACTCATTTCCGCCACTCTACTTTTTGCCTACCGACACTCATCATTTGCTCGACATTTCAGTAGCTGCGGCCGACGGTGGCTCTAACGAGACTTCGAACGATACGTCGTCCACTTTGGTGTCCCGAACGGCTCTGGCCATTTGGAACGATACGCTGGACGAAAGACTAACGGACGCTGCTTCCGATGTTATAGTAAGAAATTCGAGCCAAGAACCAACTTGGACGTCAGTGGTCGGCCTAACCATTCCGGAGAGCACTGGAGACGGAACGAATATGGCCACAGATGAAGCTTTTAATTCGAGTGAGCATGCTGTGCAGGGTTTGCGGAGGCCCTAAATTCAGGGCCTCTTTAGGACAAACAGATTTTTTTTTGTCCCAAAGTACCGTTGAGACCCATTCAATGATCTAATTTTGTTGACGGTGTTAGGAGTGATTAAAGTTTGATTGATGAAAACTTTTTGGATTACTACAATTTTATCAAGCATGAATCTGATCACTAGAGATTCCTGAATCTCTGCAGTGACCGATAAATTTTTCATAGCAGATCAGATTTTGCATTTTTGAAATCAGAAAACTTATGATACAGATCGAATTTGATGAAATCCAATCAGTTTGATATTATTTGAAACATTTTCACCAAGATTAATGATAGCATTACGTTGTCAAATAAAGAATGTAAAAATTTTCAATTTGTCTTAACTTTGGTAGAAAACCTTTTGATCGTTAACTGCTCAAAAATGGTGCAAAAGTATTATATTGATTGCGATGATTGAAATGTGAATCAAATTTTTCCAATCGCAAGTCCAGCAAATGACATTTCAGACCTTTGACTCATTTTTCATTCAAATATTTCAGTTTCCAAAATATAACTGTACAAAGGTCAAGCAATTTGTGTGAAAGGATCAAAACCTGCTGTGAATTATGATCAAAATGTTTTACAACAATGACAATGATATCATTTTTCTCGAGGAAAGAATACAAAATTGACATTTTTTGAGGATAGTTTGCGGTGATTTGATTCTTAAATAAATTGGAAATAATGTTCGGAAGATTGTCAACATTTTCGAATTTTAGAAATTATTGTTTATTGTGCTTGTAGTTCCTCCTGAAGTTTGAATGGCATTCTTTAAAGATCAAGACTGCTAATGAAAAAAAAACAGTTTTGTGGCTTGAATATGCATTCTCTTTAAAGAAAATGTGATAACGTGAACTGATTAAAATGGAAATCTGAAGGAAATTTTCGATCGAGACTTGAGTCTGTGTATCAATTGGAAAAATCAAGAATTTCACTTAAGACTTTTTGAGCTGTAGCTATAGATAATTTACTTCATTTGTCATACTTCAAATAAACTGATTATGACTAATGAAGTTCATGATTCTAAATTTCGTTATATTTTCGAATATTAAGACACGATGTCAGCAAGATTAAAGAATACAGATTGAGACTAATAGTATCTTGGAGTCCTGGAAATATTCAGGAATGGAAAATCAGAATACTTCAGCTGAAATTCCAAAACTGCTAATCTCAAGTTTCACGGTGATAGTAACTGTTAAAGCCCACCTGAAAATAATCGTTCGTACTGTACCCACATCAAATGAAATTTTATATTTTTATACCACCACCAGATTCTAATTTGCATGTTTAATTTCTGTATAATAGACATAGGACATCTGTATTCCAGAAACTTGATTCTGTCTGACTACAAAATATTGTAGCAAGAAACAAAAATAATGTACATTTTTTCATACAGTAATTAGCGTTTCAAATTTTGCCGATGTTTAGTCTATTTCCATTTTACAGTAACTGTTCATCAATCTGAGAAACTTACACATCAAGCTACAGTAACTGTCAGAAAAATCGTTCATACTTCCGCACTACTGCTGCAATGGTTTTTCCCATTTTTACTTTCCAGCCATGAAAACCATTATCGTAGATTGCGATCGTGGAAATTCCAAAATTTGCGACAATTTTTACAGTCGCCAGGTGATCAGCCGTCGAAACGACAACGACGACGATTTCGTTGGGAGAAAAATCGCCACTAGCGACGACGACGACGAAGATCGAGAAAATTTAGTCGAAATGGTTCACCCATGTTTGGATAACGTGGCCTGCGAAAACGGGGGCATGTTTTTGAGTATGAGCGACGGCAGATGTGGTTGTTTATGCCCTACAGGTGAGTATTTTGTTGAATTGAGATTTATACAGTAAAAATAAAAGTATTGCGGTTTGCACAGGCTTATCTTTTGTTATGAGCATGTTTTTCGTACTGTTGCAATGTAATTTTGTATATACTACTGTAATTCTAAAATTTTCTGCTCCCTGAAGTTATAATTTTTTTTATCATGAAATCCTGATTACCGTAGAATGAGAGCGAAGTAACAAACATCTCCCAGATTTCACTAATTATGTGTCTAACAACAAAAATGTATGCGAATACGGTAAGCAATAATATTGACTTCGTTATCATTTTTCTGTCGCCAAACAGATGATAATCATCTTGGTGACGCGAAATTTTGAACTTATTTTGTTCACCAACAATGATAAAATTTTGTTCCTTGTACGTTAAGGCAGACCCTGTGCGTATCACGTGGATGTCAAGCTTCATATGTCATAATAATGAATTGATAAACATCCTGAACGCGATCAGCTACAGAAATAAGGCTAATGTGAGATTGTTTCTGAATGCACAAGACGCTAATATCTCGGATGCATCCATACATGCACGTGGCGGGGGGGAGTTTGGGGGGGGGTTGACCCCCTGCAGATTTTTATTGACCTCCAGCGGATTCTTGCTGATCTCCAACAGATTTGACTTTTGCAGCAATGATTGCGAAGATGACGATGGAAAATGAGCAAGAGAAAAGAGAAAGTCTTCATAAAAATAGAAATGATGTTTGACAAATTTTCTAAAGAAATCATACTTGATTCCAAAAAAGTAACACGAAAGCTTTAAAAATTTCCGTCCAAGCAAATAATTTCACATATCTGACTGATATAAGTTGAAGAATATGCTGCTTGGATGTTAGAAGACTTTCTGAAACCTTTCTTTTCGTTATTGTTGTATTGCATGCTCGTATGCCCTCGGCTACCTAGCTGCGGTTCTTGGGAGATCCAATCTGGTACGGCCCCTGACGCTAACCCGGTACTATGCTCCTACGGTACCTGGCTGAGACTGAGTGTACGAAGATGTTTATTGTGAATAAAGCGAGAAGTGCAATGAAATACAAAAGTGAGAGTCAATAGAATACAAGTGTGCAAATGCGAAACACAAAAACACCGTCGCCTAACTGCTCCCTGACTCACGGATCCCTTTCTTCACCCCTGCGCACAGAGCCACAGGGGTTATAGGATATCTAAACACACGGCCTAAGCGGCTTTGCCCTGTAAGGGACTGAAACTGAAAACTGAAACTCCTCAGAGAAAGATGAGACAGATCTGCCTGTCTCCAACAACAACTCACTAGACTTCTTGATTAAAGTGATCGCCGTAAATCCTCAGGCCGCGTTCGGCTCTCAAATGTAACACTAACGCGACGTAAAAACGAAATACAAATAACCGTAATTGGCGATGACGCCCGCGCTACTTTCCTGGCCACCGGGTATATCAAAAACGTCCGACCAGCAAAAAACGAGACGATAAAAACGCAATAATGTTTCAATAATAATTTTCCAATAATGAAAAACTGCATGGCGGCGTGCCTAACATCAACTTGCATGTTATATGCAAAACTTTCGCGCTATCTATTTATTTGTTTTAGGGCCAAAAATGTGTGACACAAATCGTTTTATCGGTTTGTTTACTTAATGATAATTGGACACACTTTAACAACAAAGAAACTCTAGAAAATGAAAATGTAATAATTAGAGGACCAAAGGTCAGAGGAATTGACCCTCTGACATTATCAAGAACGGAAAAAATTGTATTCCACCCCCTGTCCTGGCTCACCCCCAGCAGAATTTCTATGCTGTGCATGTATGGATGCATCCATATTCTGTTTTTAAAAATGCTTGTAAGATGAAAAGTGAAAAAAGATAAGTATCACCCTCAAAATCATTTTAACAAAGGTTTACTGTAGGATTTTTGACTTAAAAATAGTAAAAGTTAGTCGAGTATGTAAACTTAAATCTCCTAGTCCCATGCAACAGATGCTTCAGCAGGAAATGGCAAAAATATGAAATGATATTTGCTTCCCATTCTTACCATTGACAATTTATCACAAATAAAAGAGACTATAGCTCATTTCAAATATTCGTTTTAAAACAATACGAATACTGTACCTGGTTTTGAAGTATGATTGTATGTGAATTTCCGTACTGTATCACGGGAAAGCATTATTATAGCCTGTGTTTTTAATGTTTGTTGATTGAAAAATGGACAAAAATTTGTATTAACGTCAAATTCTTTTACGGAAGGATTTTACTGTAAAATTCTTGCTAAAAAATTGCAAAACTTTGTTGATTGTAACCGAAAATTTTCAGTCCCATGTGACATTTGGTTAATCAGAGAATCATGAGAGCATGAAATAGTGCTTGCTTTTCATTTTCACGAAGCTTTTCTAGGAAAACAGACTTTTGTTTCACATAATCGAAATAAATGTAATATAAACTGTAAAATATTACTGTAACGATACATGGAATGCCTGTACTTGAATGTTTTTTGTATTTCCAAGCTTTTCTCTCCTCTATTAGACAAAAAAACTTATTTGGCGGCTACAAGAAACCAAATTTCTGTATCAGATTTATTTGATCGAATATTCAATATACTTTTCGCATGGTTGTATTACTGTACCTAAGAGAAATTTATCTGACGTGATTTAAATCTGTTCGGCCTCATAGTTACTGAATACTCCAAACATCGCCGTTGAAAAAGTGACGTTAATACCCTTAATCTATTACTACAGTAACTTATTACTGGTAACAAACAATTCAATATACTATATTGTATGACTTATTGTGATAATCTTCTTGCTGGCTTTGCCCGACCTGAAAGTTCATCCTTGTTAACCACAGTAATAAGGTGATGTATTAAAATTTTCACACGCAGGTTTTTGTATACAGTAGGGCAATTTTCATGTGCACCAAAATCTTCCAATTTTTTTGCATGTATCGTTTTGCTAGCGTCAAATTTATAACTGCTTGTGTGCAACTTCTAATTCACAAATCCTCAAAGGACTTTTTTTTCTTGATTCCAAACAACAACATTTACAAAAAAAAGATAACATACATTTTGCTAAGGGGAGGTGAGTCTAATTACAATTAATTTTTTGCCTGTATTTCCTTGTGTGGAGAAAATAGTAAGATTTGAATTAAAAACAACTTTGTATTTTAGTGGAAAAACAATTCATTCAACGTTTCGGACACATTTTTCATATTTTTTTCATGTTGCATTATATTCATTTCACATTTGAGAAAATTCATAAATACTTTCTGGAGCAGATTTCCTTCCGCGCTTCTAGTTTTGTATATGAAAATTTTTATTAGTGCTATAATCCAGTTAATTGCTATGTTTTCGGTTGTCTTTTCATCTGTCTTATGACCTAATATAATCGTTATTCTATCAATTTTTATATTTTGATCTAACTTTGCTTTTATTATGGATTCTAACTCTTTCGAGAAAATTTTCACTTGTTCACATTCCCAGAATGTGTGGATCGTATAATCTGTCCGCCTACATTGATAACAGGCATTTGAAGATTTAATTTGGTATTTGACTAATAGGTGTGGGGTAATTATTGTATTGTGTAAAATTTTATATATTATTTCTTTGTGTTTATTACTTATTCCAATTTGATAGAGCTTTTCCCAAGAATTACAAAAGGTATCGTTCTTGTCCCTTAGGGATATCTAATTTTGTCTTTTTCAAGTGTTTCTTCAAATTTTTGATTTGTTGAATCTCAAAATTTTGTGGTTCAAATTCAGTTTCTGTTTTCGGATGACGATGCATCTTGACAAGTGTTTTCCACTAATGTGGGATTGCATGTACCACCTTACAATAATCAAACCATAGTATTCCGCAATTTTCATTTCTGAGCTCTTCCCAGCTTTTTACTTGGGGAGGTTTCGACCTCACTCAAACAATGCATTGAGGCTTTTTTCTTGTTGCCTGACTCGTTGCTTCACTTCCTTCGTACCCATTTTTGTAGTTTGTACAGTACCACGGAGCTGACTTTTCAAGACAAGCAAAAACGAAACAAATTTGGTATCAGTCGATAGATATCGTTGAGATCTATTTGATAACATTATTCAAAATTTTATATGTCAATTTCTGACCAAGTTAGAAGCCACCTAAAATTTGGTTTACCTCGGAAAAAATGTCCTCGCTTGTCCCGGTATTTATGCAACCAATATCATTTTACTCCCTAAATTACTCAGGTTACCGCGGTCCCTTATGTCAAAGATTGATCAGCCGATTCCAATGCGGTTGCCAAAACGGCGGCGAATGCGTCCGGGTCGTCGAAAAGAGGGCGACTAGTTTCGGACCAGAAACCAACGAATCATCGACGGTGGAAAATTCACCGGCCGACGAACCTCCCGAAAATCAAGTTTCGTACGTTTGCTCTTGCCCACCGGGCGTAATCGGACCGAAATGCCAGTTCGTTTTACCATCGGAATCGGCCGTCGTCTTGCGTCGATCGGCCAAGATCAGGCACAAGAGCGTTCCCACAAAAAATCTCGATACCAAATTTCGAGGTAATATGGAGATAAAATTTGCCAATATTTTTCCTACTGTAGAATAATCTTGACCTTGCTCACTAAAATTTTCTACTACGTTTTCTTACTGTACAATAATCTTGACCTTGCTAATCACCAAGTTTCGAGGTAAAATCGAAATTGAATTTCCACCCCCTTTCTTACTGTAATAATCTTGATCTTGCTGACTGAAATTTTCCACCACCTTCCTTAGTGTAAAATAATATTTTCCTTGCTGATCTTCAAGTTTCGAGGTAATATGGAGATAAAATTTCCCAATATTTTTCTTACTGTAGAATAATCTTGACCTTGCTCACCAAAATTTTCTACTACGTTTTCTTACTGTACAATAATCTTGACCTTGCTAATCACCAAGTTTCGAGGTAAAATCGAAATTGAGTTTCCACCACCTTTCTTACTGTAATAATCCTGATCTTGCCGACTGAAATTTTCCACCACCTTCCGTGGTGTAAAATAATATTTTCCTTGCTGATCTTCAAGTTTTTGTGTAATATGAAGATGCGATTTTCTACCGTCTTACTTACTGTAGAATAATCTTGACTTTGCTGACCACCAAGTTTCCAAGTAATATGGATATGAAATTTTCTACCACATTTCTTGCTGTAGATAAATCTTGACCATGCTTACGTCAAAAAATTACGCAGGTGGATTGTTGAGAAAAAGGAAGTGCTTTATAATTACAATAACTATAGGCCATTTAATTTGAAATGATATGTGCATCGAAAGCCAAAAAAGTAAATTCATGCTTGATAAGCAATTTTTGCGCGGTGAAAGACTTTATATTGTAAAAAAACGCAAAATTTCTTTACGACAACGCGAAAGGCCGAAAAATTGAGTTGAAAAACATCGTTCACTGCTGATTTTCTGCCATACATGTAACGGAGCCCCGAGGTCTGGGGAGTGGGCGACTTTTTTGGGGCCGGGGGTCAGTAATTCCCAAAATTTTGGGGGTGGGGTCTCTCAAGGAAAAAAAATTGATTTTTTCACGAAAGAAGTCCGAAAAATAGTTCAAAAAATAGTAATTTTTCCCTAAAAAGACCGAAAAATATGTATCCATGGCGCGAAGCGCCAATAAAATTCAAATTTTTTACCATTTTTCCTTCAAAAATTGACATTTTTGTCAAAAAATTGACATTTTTTAGTATTTTTCTGACCTACGGTCCCTACGGCTACCATATGGCTAACCATTGGATTGGAAAATCCTGGGGGAGGGTCGCCAATGACTAACCATATGGTCGACGAGTTCTGGGGGGTTCTCATAGCATTTCCCCCCCCCCCAATTACATGTATGTTTTCTGCACAACTGCGTTGATACTTGAGTGGTACTCGAGAAATTCACTGCAAGAAATTTTCAGCTGTTTGCCATTCACCGAAAAAAAGTTTTTTTCTTCATTTATTATCGTAATTAGCTTACTAATTTTTCCGTATTGAACTTACTTTCATGAAATTGCTGCATCAATCGTTTCAAAGTGAATGGAGCATAGGAAAAATCTGAGATTTTAGTTTTCAAAGTCTTTTCAGTTGAAATGCTTGTGAATAATAACACAGCACGTACTATTTTATACTTTCCCGATTTTCTGGTCAACTATATTTCACATAGGACTGACTCAACTAACGTTTAACAATTTTTCGAGAACGAAAATTTAATTGTTAAAGCCCTATGTAAACGATTCCGATAGCAGTACTATTTTTTTTTGATTTTCGATTTACAAGCATTTTTTGAGAAACGAACTATAATTATATTGTTTTCATCTTAATTCCATATGTGTAGGTACTGTTAAAAATCAACAGACTATAGTCCGTTTTAATGTTCTATAGAACATGGAACTGGAGAAATCGAAAAAAACAAAAGTTTCCGGTTTTTATAATTTTCTGCCAAACCATTGAACTGTAACTTAATTGAGAGAGTCAAATAACCTAAGAATCTTTTTTGGGTAAAAGATCAGCTCTAATTTTTTTAGAACGATTTGACGACAGTAATAATTTTTCTTATTTTACAAAGTTTTTAGGCCGTTTAATGAAAAAATACTATAATAATTGATTCCTTCAGTTTTTCTCATGCGTCATTTTTGACATGTTACAGAAGAATCGACAAACTTTGAGAAAAACGGCGCTTCGAAAATTTAGTTTCAACCTGACTCCATCAATAGTCTGCTTTTCTTGAACATATAATGCTGAAAATTTTCAAATCACAAACTTTTCCTCCGCGATTCTTGGGGTACAAACTTCTACCGTGAAACTTTGTAAGCGATTTTCATTACAACATACAATTGGTGCACCGACAATTGAGCGCCGGACAATTGAGCGCCGACAACTGAGCGCCGGACAATTGAGCGCCGACAATTGAGCACCGACAACTGAGCACCGGACAACTGAGCGCCGTGACAACTGAGCGCCAGACATTTGAGTGCCGACAACTGAGCGCCGACTATTTAATGCATTATAATTGAGCGTTTTTTTCATTTACTGAGCGCTACGGAATACTAGCATTTCAGTGATTACCTAACGTAATGATTATCTACCGTAATATATATATGTCCATACGTCTAATATTGTGAGTCAAACAAATATGGTCATTTTTGATTCGTATAACGAAGCCTAAGCCTAAGCCTAAGCCTAAGCCCCTAAGCCTAAGCCTAAGCCCCTAAGCCTAAGCCTAAGCCTAAGCCTAAGCTTAAGCCTAAGCCTAAGCCTAAGCCTAAGCCTAAGCCTAAGCCTAAGCCTAAGCCTAAGCCTAAATGCAAAATAGTTACTTCAAACTGATTGGGTTATTTATCTGACATTAAATAGTCGGCGGTCAGTTGTCGGCGCTCAGTTGTCGGCGCTCAGTTATCTGGCGCTCAGTTGTCTGGCGCTCAGTTGTCTCGGCGCTCAGTTGTCGGCACTCAGTTGTCGGCGCTCAGTTGTCAGCGCTCAGTTGTCACGGCGCTCAGTTGTCTGGCGCTCAGTTGTCAGCGCTCAATTGTCGGTGCTCAATTGTCCGGCGCTCAATTGTCGGGTCACGCATACAATTGTTTTTTCCAGTAAATTAACAAGAATTACAGACTATAATCTGTTTTTCTTGCAATGCTTGTAAATAATAACTGTGGAAAGTGTACTATTTTATATTTTTATGATTTTCTGCTGAACTATATGAAAATTTACTGAGACTTACTATATTGAGAGTTTTTTGAATTTTCAAAAAACTGTAAAATTGACCGGGGAATAACACAGCTTTCTCTCGACGTATGACTCCAAATCGGTCGTTGAGCTTTGCTACAGTAGTAATTTAAATGCGCCCAAAATTGTTGATTACTTGATTTTTAAGTGTATTGAATCCGAATAGATGTATTTTACTGCACATGAGTGCAGGTTAAAGTTTACTGTAATATTGTGTATGAAATTTTGAAAGAAGAGAAACTATAGACAAAGGCATTATTATGTTTTTTAGAATGCAAATGCCAAAATGGTGGAACGTGCCTCGTCAAAAGAATTGGCTACGTGTGCCTTTGTCCGGAACATTTCACGGGGCGTAGGTGCGAAATCAGGGACGAAAGAAAAAAAATTAGTGCCAAATAGTTTTTCAGTTCATTTTATTTGAAACGGCAGAAGCAGCGAATCGATGAAAGTAAGTTCAATATGGAAAACACGGTAAGCTTATTACTGTAATCGATAGAAAAAATTCTCGTCCATGGGCGCAAATTTTTTTTTCAGAAAATTTCCTTCAATACCCTGTTTAAATCGCAAATTTTCCACATATTTCTATCCAAATCAGAGGAACACATTAAGCTATTTATTCGATTTTTGTATTCCTGTTTTGTTGTGAAAAAGCTGCATTTTTGCTTACAGTATAAAGCTTTCCACTTTGCAACAATTGCGTGTTAGATCTGACCTACTTTTTTAGTTGTCGGTCGCTGCGTCTGCAATTTCAAATAATGAGCTATTGTTTGTACCCGTGTTGTTCTTGTTGTATTATATGTATTGGAAATTTCGTTCATCATTGAAGCTGCCGTGAAGCAGAAGTTTGACACCAATAAATCAGATTTCAAGGAGTGAATTTACATACAACAGCTTTCTTAGTAATTTTGCAGCTCATTTTCGTGACTTTTAAGCTTTTTGATGCGTAAGCCAGTCACAGTTTAGACTTGTGAATTGTCCACATGATCAGAAAACTGCAGAACCAGTGGGGTTTTCATTCATTTTGAAATGATCGATGCAGCGAGGTCGCAGCCAAATTTTTATTCAAAATTATGGAAAGCTCGTTGACCCTGTTCAATAAATTCTTTTTTCATGATACAGACTCCTTGATGATCACTCTTTTCAATGATTTCAAGATTATGATCTCTACTCCATCCTAAAATGATCGATGCAGCGATGTCGCAGCCAAACTTTTATCTAAAATCATGGAAGGTTCATTGACTTTGTTCAATAAATTTTTCATTCCTGACACAGATTCCTTGATGATCAAGCTTTTCAACCATTTCAAGATTATCGAAATTTATTTCCTGATCTCTAGGCTGCCTTTGCCGAAACTACGAACGTTGCATCGATAATTTCAAAATAAATGGGGTATACTGCGTTTGTCAAAATCCCGACCGTTGATGCATCGATCTTGTGATATCCGATCCCAATATTTGTACCTGCAAATTGAACAATCAACTATAGTCTGTTTTTCTATAAAATGCTTGTAAACTGAAAAATGACAAACAATATTACCACTCGCTAAGTATTTTACAAAAAGCTTATACTGTAGAATTTATATTGAAAAAAATCCAGTCCTAAGCTGTATATGCTTTAGCAGGAAATATTAAAAATGCAAAATATACTCGCTTTCCACCCTATTTAAAAAAAATTCAAGAAAAACAACCTATAAATTCATTTTCTCATGAATAAAACAACTATTAAAGTCAGCTTTTCAAAAAAATGCTTCTGAATGAGGAATCCCGGAAATCAAGTTCCGTTTTATATCTTCAATATTTTCGGCTAAACCACACATTACTTGGAACTATAAATTTACGACTGCATTCAACTAACCCTCAGGAAAATTTCGGAGTAAAAATTCTACAGTAAAAAATTTGTATGGTTTTCATATTTCTGCCATTTTTCATTTCAGAAGCATTTCATTAAAAAAATTGACTGGAGGTTAAAATTCTTATCAACGCGGTAATTCCATGAAAGTATGTTCAATACGAATATGCAAATAAGCTCATTACTGTAATTAATAACCAATTTTTATCGCCAGTGGCCGGCAAAGAGAACAGTTGAAAATTTTCTCAATAGCCTGGTTAAGTGGTCAAAATTTTCCGAGCAGCACTCAAGTATCGACGCAGTTCTGTTCAAAGCGGATGAGTATGGTGTCTTTCAATGGATTTTCCCATCTCATGAAGAAATTGTAGCGTTTCTTTACAGTATAAACTTTTTCACTGTGTCAAAATTGCGTATCAAATTGAACCTACTTTTTGTTTTTCGCTGCGTTAATTCCAGTGGACTTTGGTGAAATGTTTCTGATATTGGACACGTAGAACACGATAAATATCACGCACACCGTAATTTATCAAGTCTTGCATACAATTTGCAATGCTATTTATATTTTCATCAACAAGTTTATCAGATCAACAGTAACTCGTACTTTTAAATTGCATAACTTTGAAGTTCTACTTTTCGTCATCGGAGATTGAGCTACAGTAGGAAATCATTCATTCGAATATCTTGTCATTTGGATTATTATCTTTTAACCATTGTGCTAGCCAAACCTGAAAAAATATAGGATTTTATCGTATATTACGTTTGCGGTCTTGGAAAGACAAATTTTACAGTGGAAACACTCAATAATCGAATCTTACTGACGTCATACTAATTTACTTACCACTGGATTTTCAGCTTTAGATTCTAATAACCTTCTCAGACCCATCGTCAACAATTGCGCCACATTTTCAGTTAAATATCCGCCGATCAAATCGTCGACCTGAGGAATTTTGTTACCTACAGTAAAGAAAAATTTAATACCAAAAAAATTATAAAATTTTTTAAATATTCATACCTTCTTGAAAGAAAAAATGAATTTCTCTTATGGCGGCTATCAAATCTTTGCTACCGTGTAGGCCGTTTTTGGACGACGATTGACCAAATCTGGATCTTAGCCTTTTGAAGAAAGAAATTAAACATCGCGTAGAACGATTTACAAGATTTTGTTTTTAGTGGATCGCATAAGTATCGATATATAGATCAAAACAAGTGATCAAAACTTTCTGCTTCATTAAGACTTGATCAAACACTCTCAATGTAGAAGATACATACACAGAGAGGGGCAAGGAGTAAACCCTCCTACCAAAAATCGGCAAAACCCCCTTAAACTTTTTTGAAGACATTTTTTTTTGTTTTTATGCATATTATGTATGATAACCATGCTTGTTAGGACTTTTCAGTTTTTTTGCTCCTTCACCCCGCCCCACCTCGATGAAAAGTTCAAGGATCCTTCACCCCGGAAAATTCTTGCCGTGGATATCTGATCTAGAAGGGAAATAGAGATTCCTGAATCAAATTCAACCTCTCTATTAATTTTTCATAGCAGATCAGTCGATTTGTGTATACTGGAAATAGAACACTCATGACAAGGATCAAAGTTCATTATATTCAACCAGATTGTTGTGATTAGAATCATTCTTATCAATGATTAATCGTTATGAAATAGGTAATCTAAAATTTGTCGCTTCGTCGTAACTGTTGAAACTTTTTGATCGTTGGTCACTAATTGTGCTAAAGTATCAAATCGGAAGCCCTGCAATTAAATTTCCAGCCTTCGACTCATTTTTGTTTCAAATATTTGATTTTCCCAAATATCACTCTGCAAAGATTAAGAAGTTTGTGTGATCAAAGTATATTCAATGAAAGGATCAAAACTTGCTGTGTATTATAACCAAAATGTTTCACATCAAAGGAAAATAGTCTTTAGTAAGAAATACAAAGCTAAAATTTATTAGGCTGGATCCATTTCTGATGATACTTACTTCTGCAAAAAATCGTTCGAAATTCCGAGACAATAATATCCTTCAACATAATGTTCTTAAATTGAAATGTGACCATAACTCAATCACCTTCATATTTCCCGTGTTCTGATATCGGCGACAAAGGAAAATCAAGATAAGGTCAACTAAATTTCAGCCTATTTTTAGTACTCATAACTCCGTGAAGGCACACAGTTTTAAATCGCGTTTTTGAATAGATCCGAACGAGATCTATCGATTGATATCCAATTAGTCAGGTTGAGAAGTCATTAGTGGGCGGAGACCTGGGCATCTTGGGGGAGTTTGCTGAGTGCTCCTGATCATACATGTAAGCCATAGAAATTTGGTGGGGGGTCAGCCCCAATTTTTTAAAGCGCTCAGAACTCGGTCAAAACTGACCAGAATGGTTAAAAATTCCGTTTTCAGATGTTTCTCAGTGTCTCCTTTTAGTTCCAACGGGAAAAAATGAACTTTTTTCGTGATAACTCTCAACATTTTTACACGAAATTTCAAAGTTTCAGTCGTAAAAATTTCAAAAAATGGGAATTCTGTGGTGTCAGCCAAGATTCTGCCCGAGGTCAGAAGCTCCAAACCTTCCAAGGACATGTATGGTCCTCACCCCGTGCGGAACTTTGACTGACCCAGGACAGAATGCCGATAAACCAAAGTAGAATTTTTTTTTGATTTTTATACCATGAAACGGAGAAGTGAATTTTGTCCTTAATAAATGTTGCATAGAATAAATATTATTTCGAAATAGTTCAGTGTTCTTTAAAAACTTGATAATATAAAGACTTTGAAACTTTGTGTAAAAATATTGAAAATTACTGGGAATAGTTATTTTTCCTTTTGGAACTGTGAGGGCACAATGAGAACTATCTAATAACCAGGTTTTAAAGCATTCTGATCAATTTCCACTGGATTCTAGGCACTTTTGAAAAAAACTAGGGTCTGAGTCCCCAAAACTTCTATGCTATACATGTACGACATTAGGCTTATGTTAAGACCAAAAAATAAAACGCCATGTGACTATGATCATAAAATCTGCGATTTCATAATAAAGTGCGTTTTATAGTCTATCAAGTGATCCAGCGACTTATGATCAGGCTCGAAAATTTCGAAATCTGATGAACCCAGGATCAATAGCCGAGAATTCCTTTCAAGACTATACAGTATACCATAAAGAGAAAAACTTCGAATTCTCCTGGCTCATCACTCACAAATCGGGATCCGTTCGACGAGCCTGATCGACGTCGTCGGGACCCAACATTTCTAACCATAGTCGTACGGCGTTTTGACCTTCAAGGATCAAAATGGTGCATGTATCGGAGCACATGGATTGGCACGTCGATTTGAAATTGGGATCATTTTTTTGTTGGATCAAAAAATCTTCGCATTGATCTTTGGTGAGCAAGACGTGTTTTTTCTATAAAAAAATACGACTTATCAACTTTTCATCGGATTACGATAAGCGACTATTGTACTGTAACTGGTGACCTGATCTTACAATCTTGCTTTCCATATTCAAAAACTTACAGCAACAATGGAAAGCCCGGCGTTGGCTATTTCGAAGTGAATTTGAGATTCGTGGCTAATCGCCTCTGGCTTGATAATAGCTAAAGTTCTTTCCAACATTGTGAGAACAAAAATGACTTATAAGTACAAAATTTGACATCATATAGGAAGAAAGCGAGTCTTCTTTTGCTTTCTATGTTGCCTGGTAACCGCTCATCTAATGATCTTAATTACGTTTAGAGAAAACATCAGAAGATTTGGTTCATGAAATAAAGTCGAAAGAAAAACTCCGCTGGAGGATGCATTATAGAAGAAAATACCGAATTGTTACAGTACCTGCTCATCAGGTGAATGAAATTTTACATCCTGATATATGATAGCTACATGTTGAGAACACCCTGACAAGTAAAAAAAAGTTGCGCAAATTTGCATAAAACTTTGGAAATGGTTAACGTTGCATTTTCACGTACCGTTCTGTTAGATTGCATTATAATTTGTTCGATTTTTTTAAATGAAAGAGCACTAGTCATATTCAATGCAAAAGGTTATCTATTAATTTTTTTATGAACAAAAGAACGACGAAATTATTTCACACATTGCGACCTACAGTAAGCCAGATAGGTTCGGGTCGAACTCCAAATGTTGTCAGCTTTAAGAGCAACCATATGGCCTTTAATAAGCAAAACAATTAAAATACCGTTCTTTGAGCTATAGTGCTTCAAAGTACGTCACCTCATCATGTACAATATTGTAATTTTGGTCAAAATGAATATTGATGCAAGCATACATCATAAGGAGGTCTGGACCCCAAGCAGATTCTTGCTGACCTTCTGCAGATTCGACCATGCAGCATTGATAAGGAACATGATAAAAGAAAATGAGAAAATGGAAAGATGTCAAACAAATGACAATGATATCCAATTTTCTAAACAAAGCATACTTGATACCAAGTGTCTATTATTAAATCTTTAAAAATTGCTGACTTTGCGAATACTTTCAGATATTTTACTAATATATATGGAAATATATGATGCTAGGCTGGAACCATATTTTTGTTATCATGAAATCGGAAAAATTTGCATCCTACCCCTATCCTGGCTGACCCCCAACAGAATTTATATGCTGTGCGTGTATGGTTAAGTTCATAATTTTTCTACTGCCGAAAACATACCAACAAACCAAAAATATTTTAAACCTCATATTTTTTTATTTTTTACATCAGGAATTACTCCTGTTAGATTGATCAAATTATACTCGTACATTAGAAAAGCAAAATAATTATATGCAAAAAACATCTTGAAAAATCTGATTCCACGTGCGACATGGTTAAAACTGCAAAAAATCGCCGATGTTTTCAATAAAATCATCTGACGTTGCAATTTTATAGATCTTTTGTGGATTTTCTTAATGTTTTGCTTTGCTTTATCTTTCGCTTGATGACACCAGCCATTTGATTGCATGACTCTTCTGATTTTTTAGCTACATTTTATTTTTACCCATTTTTAACTATACTTTATTGGACCAAAAAATTATTGGACTAATAGGAAAAATAAAAAAAGAACGAAAAAAGGGAAAAATATACTAATAATTATTGGTAGAGTAAATCAAAATGCTGATTTATTGATAATAACAAATAATATCAATGATTCATAACAAATTTCAAATTTTTTTTTTGCTCTTACCAGCCGAATTTCAAGGACAACTGGCATAAAATCCAGAACGTCATTGGCCACAATCAGGAACGATTTCATCAAGCGAAAGACAAAGCAAAGCAACACACAGAAATTCCAAAAAAGATTATTAAATTGCGATGTTTCAGATGATTTTCTTAAAAACAAGGACGATTTTCTGCGGTCTCTCGACCGTGTCACACGTGGACTCAGATTTTTCAAGATGTCTTTTGCATATGATTGTTTTGTTTTTCTAACACACAATGTAAAGTTTGATCAATTTCGCAGAAGTAGTTCTTCATGTAGAAAATATGAGCTTTAAAAATTGTTTGTGCTTTGTTGATCTTTTAGCAGTAGAAAAATTACAAACTTGTTCAGACATGCACGGCATAGAAATTCTGCTGGGGATCAGCCAGGACAGGGGATAGGATGCAAATTTTTTTCGTGATAAAGTGTGGAAGCATTCGTGTGGTCAGCAAATTTGAAGTTCTATTGTTACTCCCTCATTATCAAGTATGCTTGTTTTAAAAAAACCGTTATCATTGCTATTTTTATGACTTTTTTCTCGTTTTCCTGCATCATCTTCCTTATCAATGCCGGGTGGTCGAATCTGCTGGAGGTCAGCAAGAATCTGCTGAGGGTCAATCAGAGGCTGCTTGGGGTCCCACCCCCCCCCCTATGTGCATGTATGCTTGTACCAATATTCATTTTGACCAAAATTACAATTACAATGTTATGCATGATGAGGTGATGTACTTTGAAGCACTATAGCTCAATAAACGGTTCTTTTGTTTTCTTTTTTTTGGCTCATAGGCGTTCATTGATTGCTCTCTATGCTGGCAAATTTCCAAGTTCAGACCGAACCTATTTGGGTTACAGTAGGTCAAAATGTTCAACTTTTTGACAGGTAAATCTTAAAATTTTTGTTCATACAAAAAATTAAAAAACAATTTTCATCTTGAATATGTCACACAAATGTAGCGCAACATTTGCTCTGTCATTTAAAGAAAAATTGAACAAAATATAATATAAATTTACAGAACCGTACATAAAAGTGCAACATCAATAGCTTTGCAGTTTTATGCAAATTTTTGCAACTTTACATGTTCATAACATCGTGAAAACTGATTTTTATGTAAAATTATTGCTATCATAATAATCAGCATCAAAAACTGAACAATATATGTATGATTCAGGACAACTTTTTTCATAGGTTATCCCCCTTGATAACGGTGCTGGTGGTGACTCTCACAGACATTGACTCTTAGGCGCGAATGCCGGAAGGCTGGGCAGGCTATAGACAGGCTAGGGCCCAATGATGGGATAAATATCTCGTTATTTAGCCCGCAATTTAGCTTTCAATTTGTCTGGAGACTTTGTTCCAGACTTTAGCCCGCCATTCTCCCCACGATTTTGCCCAGCAGTAGCCTACTATTTAGCCTAAGAATTGCGCCATCACCGTATGACAGAAAGTGGGCCAGGGCAGAGTCAGCTAGCCCAGCAAAATATGTGTTCACCTGTCGGATTGAAGTGGTTTTCACTGTGTCGGCAGAATTTACCTGGTGTGAACAGTGTTATGCGGTGGGTAGCGTATTTATTTATTATAAGCCCCTTTTCTGGTGGAATACATTGGCGAACTTGTGATTACTTTGAATAATAAACATTCATTGGCTTCAAAGCATTTCTACAGTAAGATTTCGGCAATTATCGTCGTATTGCATCGTGTCACAATAAAATAGCAAAATACAACGGATTAACTTGATGATGATCAGAACTCAAACACTCTGGCTTGCAGGGTTTGATGCATTCCTTCTGTGGTACAGTGCGCTAATCGATGGGAAACCAATTTGATAACTTTTTTCCTGATCCATATCCTAATTTTGAACACGACATTTGGAACAGATCTTTTCTAGTTGATGGTCTATCATCTTGATCTTCTTCTTCTCAATCTTCATTCACCGCCTCGCCTAGAAGATTTGTGTATTTCAGCAAATCCATCAATTTGTTCGTGAAACAGTGTTTTCTCCGTATCTTAGCCCACCACCATGCAGGGCTACTTCGTGGGCCAAATTTTCACCTATAAATGCCACAATTTAATTTAGTCCACTTTTGGCTATACGGTGCGGGGAGCTCTTCGTTTTTTAGCGAGCCATTTGGCCCCTGTTTGTCCCGCATTTTGGCCCCCGGTTTCACCATGACTTTAGCCAGCCATTTAGCCCCAGATTTGCCCCAAGATTTAGCCAGCAGTTTGCCCCAACTTTGGTCGATTTGCCCTGTTTTTGCCTCACACCCAACACCTTTTTTTGACGCTCCGCCATTTGCCCCTCTAGCCCACGTTTCGTTATTCGGCCTTTAAAGCATCGTAAATACCCATGTATAAGCACCATCCTATTTTTTCCGGTCGATTTTAGAGAATTCTCTTCTTTCCGTGTATAAGTACTATTTTTAAGTAGTTATATCTAAAATAAATACATCGATCCGTTTTACTGCATTCGGTAGTTTGAATTTTTTCTCTCATATTTTCACTGTTTTTATCATTAGTAGCTCTAAGGGTGAGAAACTCATATACTAATTAATTCAAACTGTAAGCTTCGAATTTTAATTTAAATTGGGTCATGAGCCAAACACAGTTTGTTTTTTATAAAATGTCAGTATATTGATCTTGTCACATTAAACGAAAACTGGAGCCGTGTCACATTGACTGAATTTGGACAATCACATTGATGGGAAGAAACCCATGCCATATTGATAGAAAATACGGCCATGTCATTGTGAGTGACATGCTGTGACCCCGGTGGGTAGCTCGCTGATATTTGTTCCGGGAACCTGACCCGGCTAGTACTGGCTATAGGAGGGCCTATAGGGTACTATGGTGCTGTCCTTGGGTTCTGCTGTAGAGTAATGGACAACGCCACCAGGTCAGGGGTGGCAATCTCTGGTCCCATTCAGTGAGAATGAAGGACAAGGCCATTTGTGGAATGGTCTAGTATAGGGGACCCGATTGTAAACCTAAATCCACTTTTTGGCCCTAACCCAAGAGGTACAAGGACTCCTCTAACTGAGGGGAATCTCAAGGGAAAACCGGCTTAGCAAAGGGTTCCCCAAAATGCACCCTCAACAACAATAATCCCCTGAGAAGACTTACCTAGTCCTTTTCTCAAATGCAGTTCGGCAAGGTGGCGACGGGTCCCTGTTGATCCACGAGTTCACGGGTCTTCGAAGCGGGAACAGAGGATGACGGCCATCTGGTTAGGTTGGCACTGTGGGAGATGTGAAGAGGTCGACGGGCGACGCAAACGATCCAAGGGTGGAGCCGCAGGAGGTAGCTAGGTGCAAGGGGCCACAGGTATGTTCCTGAATAGGATTTGGGCGGCGGACGCAGTGGACACAATAAACATATGCAAATTTATTGGTGTAAGGGTAAGGCCCCAAACACAATACAGTATAAAATAATATTTAAATTTGACGACAGACGCCGAAAGCTGAAAAGGCAAGGAGAACTTGGAGGGCCCAAAGATGAGTACAGAACTAACGAAAGGGCCTTTTTAAGGACCTCGTAGACCTACCGTATGCCCTGGGCGGAGTAATTGACGCCCAAGCTAACTTCTGCAGCGGCAATCGGTGCAGAAGATGCCTATGGTCACATAGACATTTTCCAGTTCGAATACGTTAAGTGTTGGGGCGAGTTTCACTCTCTACACTAAACATATGAACGTCTTTTAATGAGAATTTCCAAACTAGTCATTTTGCCTTGCAAAACGTCACTAGTTTTTATTGATAAGAGGTGCACGTAATGCTCCAATTATGGCCATGAGCTCATAGAGCTTATCTGGCGGAAATTCTGATTAAAGGGTCACATACCATAGTCTACATGCGAAACAAAAAACACCAAAAATCGTAATGAAAATGAAACACAAAATGCATGTAACACATCATAAACGACACGAAAAATTAGACATAGTAACTGGCTAACAAAAAGGCGAAAACATAAAGTATGAACATGATGTAAATCACATGACGTTGGGCAAAATTGATCGGCACGTGACAATCTCTACAAGTTGTCACACAGGGTCGAACACTTGATGAAAAACGCGTTTCCATTTCCCTGTTTAGGCATCACACCTATTCTTGCTTATACATATATGGTATAAGGTGCATATAAGGTATACATATATAGTCTGTTTTTCTTGAAATGCTTCTAAATGATGAAAGTGGAAAGCAAGTACTATTCAAGATTTTCTCGATTTTCTAATAAACAGAGTGCCATATAGGACTGGAAATCGGTGAAGATACTGAGCCAACTTTTAATAATTTTTCGAGTGAAATATTTTACCATAAGAGCTCTATGTAAACCATTTTGACGATAGTACTGATTTGTGTCACTTTTCTATTTGGGACAGTGTTTTTTTGTGCCAAAACACGGTTTTCGGCACAAAAAAATTTGGAATGGCACAAAATTTTTGGTTGGTCAAACATTAAATTTCCTTGATTTTTAGACGTTTTAGGGGCTGAAAATGCAGAAACTTTTCGGCACTTCGCACCGAGTTAACGAATATTATATTTTCTACTCGTATGTCATGTGCCGACGAATTTCGTCGAATGTCACGTGATTCAAATCACAATTTTTCATTATGTTTTCATTACGTTTTGTGTTACAGTAATTTGCATCAATTTTACGTTTCGTTTTTATAATTTTTACATGCAATTTATGTGTGTACTTTTCATGTTTCATTTCTGTTTCATTTGCGCACATTTAATTTCCGTTTTGATTTATTATTTTGTTATACACGTAGACTACGGTATGTGCCCGCTAGTCAAGAATTTCCATTGGAGATAAGCTCTCCGATCTCATTGCTATAATTGGAGCACAATGTGCACCTCTTATCAGTAAAAACTAGCGACGTTTCGCAACGTGAAACGACTAGTTTGAAATTCTCACTTACGTTCCTATGTTGACGTTCCTATGTTAAGCATGGAGAGTGAAAACTCGCCCCAATGCTTAACATTGTGAACTGGAAAATGTCTATGTGACCATAGGCATCTTCTGCAACGATTTCCACTGCAGAAGTTAGCTTGGGGGAGTGTTAACTCCGCCCAAGGCATACTGTAGTTTATGGAGCACTTTAAAAGGGCATGTTTCGTTAGTCTGTCACTCATTCCTGGGCCTAACTGTTGTTGCGTCTTTTAGCCTTGCGTTTCGCGTTTGCCGCTCATCGATTATTATTATATTTTTGTATTGTCAACTGCGTTCGCCACTCGTCAAATAAATTTACATATTCTCGTCCCCAGTCTTCTTACATGGCCTGCTACAGTAATCCAACCATTGGAGTTCACCACCCATCGCCGTTGATCGAGAACCCCCGTCCCCCTCCCCGAGGAAATACTTGATATCGCCGCCTGCTGAACCGCAGCCGCATTACCACTTACGCCGAATCACCCTGGATTCCCGTACCCGCTCACCGCCGTCCGTAGGACCCCGCTTTGACCCCAGAACCCATTGCCCAGTGCTGAGTAGTTTGAGAAGAGGATTTTGTGAGTCTTCTCAGGGGTTATTATCATTGGGGGTATATTTGTGGGAGTCTCCCCTAAGCTAGTTTCCCTTGGAAGTACCCTCAGTTGAGAAAGCCCTCAGACCCTTAAGGTCAGGGCCAATAAGGGGATTTAGGTTAACAATCGGGTCCCCTACAGTATGCCATTCTCCGAATGGCACCGTCCCTCATTCCCAGTGAGTGAGAACTAGGGATTGGCACCCCTGACACGGCCGCGTTGTCCATTATTCTACAGCATAACGGAAGGACAAGGCTGAGGTACACCATAGGTTTACCTGTGGTAGTACCAGCTGGGTTAGGTTCCCGAACTGAAACCATTAATGGAGCCACCCTATGGGGTCACAGCATGTCACCTACAGTGTCATGGATATGTTTCCTATGGGATATGGTATGGGTTCTCCCATCAATGTGACTGATCACCAATCTACTTAATGTGACATGGCTCCCAATTTCAGTTAATGTGACATGGCGAGGCTGGAAAATCGGCCTTTAAGTCTGACTTCACAGTCCTTAGGAATGAACCTTTTACCCTTTTGAGTGAGATACCTCTTTCAATTACGTAAAATTTCGGTTTGAGTGGGGAAACCTCTCTCAGATCATGAGAAACACCATTTGAGTGGGGTAACCTCTCTCAGGTCTGCTGATTCGCATTCAAAGTGGGATCACTGACCCTTAGGATGAAAATTTATGATCTCATGTAAGCGGATATGCCCGTAAGTAGGTACACTACCCCTTAGGTCGGAATAGGCACTTATGTTCGAGTTTTAACACCAACTCAGATAGCACCGCATTTGAGTAAGAATTTTATTACTGTAGGTGGGGATTGCCCCATGGGTAATTAACTTAATGATTCTTGCGAGTAAATTATCCCCTTATGAGTACAGTAACACCCGTAAGCTTTAATATATCCCCTGGTGTCAGATTTTCCTCAGAGTCGATCCCCAAGAGTGATAAATTCCCAGAGTCGAGTAAATAGAGTATTCTGCCTTCAATCTCCTCTGAGTTTTTTTTATATTTTTTCCTTTTCTTTCCATCTCTTTTGGGCTCCAACCACTGTGTGTGATCGGATAGGTTACTGTACCATCAAATGGCTATTTGGTTACAGTACGACTGCAGTTTGCCCATACTCTAACTACAGTATACCTGGGTACGTGTACTTGAGTATCACAGCCCATGAGGTTTTCACAGCCCCTTCCACTCTTGATTCTGGACGTCAAGTGTGGTCGTGATTGGTTATCTGTGTCTGGTATGTGTGTCAACACACTTTTTTCAAACTTTTTCTTATCTTAACTGAGCACTAGCCAAGTTGCTCATTTTCCGGCCAAACAAGCCGCAATTTTATTGTTGACACATATAACACCGTACTTAGCAGATCACATTGCTTATCTCTTGGGCCTCAAATTTTATTTTATTTACTTTACTTTTTATTTTCTCAGTCTTCTATGCCTAATGTGTGACCCAATTATCATAACTTTTTCACCCAATAAATTTTCTTATCTCAAAAATCAACTCAAATAAAAGCTAATAACCCATTTTCTCTCCTTTCTAAACAAACACATTCAAAAATTTTATCTCTTTTTCTTCCTACCAAAAAAAACCAACAAATAAAAACATTCTTTTTCACTTCTATTCAAATTTATCAAAAAAAAACATTTTCTTCTACTGGTCACACATACGCCATAGTTGGCAACTGTCCAGTAGGTCATTTTTATTATTTTTCCACTACTGTACGGTCTTCTTCTTCTTTCTCTCTCTAGGTAGTTGCACATGGTGACGATATTGCCGATCGTGACCACTGACGTCAGCAACAACCACATATTGTGTTGTTGTTAAGAGGTGATGTGTCTTGGCGACCCTACCTCTGATGTCTGCAACTACCTTCCATGCTGCTGTTGCACTGAGGCGTGACTAGCAGGGTCAAGCCTCTGACCTCAGCAATGGCCGCATAGCATGTGGCCATTTAAGGGGTTGATGGTTTTTCGTGTCCTCCCCCTGCGTCTGCAACAGCTGCATCCCTTGCAGCTGTTGCTTTAAGGGGTGGGTGGCCCTCTGGCTTTACCTCTGACATCAGCAATGGCAACATAAGGGGTTGTTATTGCGGGATGGTGACCGTATGGCGCTGTCTTTCTGACATCTACAACAGCAGAGGCTCGAGTTGTTGCACTAGGACTGGTCGGTTATTCTGTCTTCAGTCCTTGATGTCAGCAATAACAATGCATGGTATTGTTGTTCGGAGATGTGAGGCCTTACAAACCGCTTATCTGGCGTCTGCAACAACTGCATCTCATATCATTGTTGTAGGATAACTAAGATTCAGCTATTACCTTTTGACGTCAGCAATAGTGATGCTCTGTGTTGTCGTAGCAGGGTTGCTGGCCTAGGGCTCTATCTACTGATGTCTACAATGATAAGTATCTATTCCAGTATCCGAATTAAGACTTTACAGTCTTATTCTGGCGTCAGAATGGCGTTGCCCCGTATTGCAGTAAGAAGTCTGTAGCCGTAGGCTCATACTTTTTGGCCTAAATACTGCAATATGAGACTATGGCACTTACATCCCAGTTACCTGAGGTCAGCACTGAGTGTGTGGTGGTGTATATCACATCTTTTGACATCAGCACCAGGTTACTGTGGGTTTCCAAGATGCCACTTGAGTCTTAGGTCATGATTGGAGTATTACCTTCTCACCTACGGCTCTTGTTTAAGGGTTGTGTCTGTATGTCACTGGTGCCTGGGAAACATCAGTTGACATGCTCACGCAACCTGAGATGCACTCAGTCCGTGATACTGATCAGGTTGTCCACCAGGGTAGTGGCACCGATGAATCAGCACGTGATTACCTTTTCTAAGCTTTAACTGCAGGTTCGAACGGGTTTACACTCGGCCTCAGCTGGGTTGGTTGTTCAGCATATGCAACCGTTGGCCATTTGCAGTCCGTACTGCCTGTGTCTAGCAATCGCAAGGGTTGACAACCTTCGTGTAAATTTCTTATCTAAATTCTTGCATTTCTTTCTCATCTTTAATCTTCTTTAGCGTCCCCACCAGAATAATTCCTCAGGAATTACGGCACAGCCACTGGTTGGGCCTAAAGTGTAAAAGGCCCCTCTGTAATCATTCTTTACACTCAAACGCCTTCGTTAGCTGGCCTAATAATATCCGTACTAGAGTCGCCCTTAATCCTGAGTCGGCCTCCATTGGTTTGTCCCTCAGCATAATATGCCGCTAGTCTGCCTAAGCGAAGGTGTTCGAGTCCGCCTAAACACATTACAACTAAGTCCGCCTTAGCCCCTCACTTTACACTCAATTACTCAAGACAGACTGTACCCCTGATCTCAAGATGCGTTGAGCCTAGCCTCGATTCATAAGAGGAAGCCTGCATTTCTCCACCTCCATTTAGGCACAGCTGGGCCAAGGACCGCCATGCCACCCATTTACTGACTGAGTGTGTCAGAATAGCACCTCGGTACCTGGTGCTCTTTATCTCCAACTGGTGACCTGGGATCCTCACTTCATCTCAGTGATTGGAAACCTGGCCCCCAGCTGTATATAATACTCCTGGAGAGTTCCCCTTCTGTTCAAGACGCCCATTCCCATTTTGGGCACGATTGTAGAATATATGTGAATGTCGTCCCCTTGGGAACCTCCTGTCTAGTCATCACACTTTTCAGAGTTCGCAATTGCTCCTAGTGAGTGAGGCCTATTGCGCAATAGTGCATCCCCTTTGCATAATCTGGTGTGTAAACTAATTTTGTCCCTATCTATTTACACCCATTAAGTTTACTTTAAGTTGTCCCCCTTTACTTATTAATTCTTAAGCTTCTCCATGCGCTACTCCTGGTGAGTAGGACTTTGTCAGTTACGAGCCCTCCCATATCCAAAGTTTGTAAACTAGCACAACGGACTTGACCTCCAAATAAAATTCCCTTTTGGGCGGGTTTATCCGTACGTCCTCACATCGTACTTTTCTTTTACGGTTGGGAATCCACCATTTAATTTAAATTTATTTACTCTTGGTTCAAATAACTGGGTCTAGCCCCATTAATTTCTAAAGTTAGGGTATAACTTTCCCTCTCTTTACACTGGGGTTATCCCCTCTCTAGGTACATAGGTGACCAGATAAATTCCCTTCTGAGTCAACCTATCTTACCTTCTGGCTGTTCTGAGAGCTAAAACCTTGTTCTTTTCTAGCCCCATCATTGAGTGGTTGCTAGTTATTGTAAAGAACAAGAGTTAAAGCCTCAAAAACGCTGTCGCGTAAATGATCTTGTAATTCCCGCGCCTCTTCGCCACCCGACTACAAAAGTAAAACTTATTTCACTTTCACAAAATAGAGACACCTAGACGTTCCTGTCGCCTTAGTACTAAGCTTAAGCAGACAAGTGAGCCCCTCTCTATTCAGTTTGATTGAATAGCTTCACAGGCAGGATTATCAGTCTTAGCTACCTTACAGGAAGACGAACTCTCAACTAGGAAGTCAGAAGTTGATCTACCTTCACAGATTGAGAATAAGGTCCAAGCTGCATTTGAGAATGCCCTTGGACCGCTCAACCAAAAGCTGGAGGCTATGAATGGCAGAAAGCCACCTCCTGTGTCCAGCTGTGTGGCCCCTGATGCCTTTTCAGGTGCTTTTGGTGAGTCCATAACGGATTTTATATCCCACTTGACCCGTTTCTTTACACTTCAAGGGGTAACAGAAATGGATCATGCATATAAAATCACGTTTCTGGAGTCTTGCCTAAAAGGTCCTGCTCTCGCATCCTACCGGGACTTTAGCAGTGGTACTCCGCAGCCTACCCGCTACAAAGAGTTCACTGCTTTTCTGAGGAAAGACTTTCCAGTAGGGCGTGACACAGATCTGCATCAGCAGTTGATCCAGGATCGCCTGCAGAGGCTGACTGAGTCCGCGATAGTCTATCTTGAGCACCTTAAGAGACTGTCCAGGGTGGCTTATCCAGATCTCGCGACTGACGTTAGGGATTTGATTGTAAAACCTATCTTTCTGGGAGGGTTAAAACCAGTCCTTCGAGATAGTATTAAGTTCAGGGAGTTCACAACTCTTGAAGAGACTCTCAAAGCAGCCTGTTACGCAGAATCGCAAGTTTTTCGGGATGAGATTAGGTATACTGCCCCATCTAATGCTGTTTTCTCTTCAGAACAAAGGACCACCGACAACGTCAGGTCAATGTTGAATCAAAATGGCACCACTCAACCTCCTTCCGCAACGCCCCCCGACAAAATTCGACGTTTACAATCAGAGATGGCCCGGCTTGCGGCTCACATTGCCCAACTTATGGCTCAGCAAACAGCGACGCCTCCGAGAAATTCGACACCGTCAACGACGCCGTTGACACGTGTCCAAAACGCTGGCGATCGCCCAACTGGGGCACATTTACAGATGTGCTCCTACCATGGATGCTGCACCCACAACGACGCTAATTGCCGGGCCCAACATCCTGATAGCGCCGGCCCTAGTACCGCCACCGCCACCGGCGCCAGCCATTGCTATTTTTGTAGAACTAGGGCGCACCGGACTGACCGATGTGATAGACCCTGCCCGCATTGCCGAAAGCTACGAGTGCACAGGGCTTCAGCCTGCCCAAATTGGATTTTGACATTGCCTGGTGAGACTAACTTTGGTAATTCTGGTTACTCTCCTCAGGGGGCAAGTGGAAATTTTCAGCATTATGCTAATCCAACTCCTCACGGGACAGGGAACCAATATCGGTCGCCCCCATGGCAAAATATTGCCCTAGGGGCTACCGACAGTCTTCTTCATCCAAACCTGTTTGATCTGGATGATGAAGTTCTGGCTGAACATCTGGCGGATCACTCACAACTGTGTTATCCTGTCTGTGTAATCAGCATTGGGTTTTCAGCTGCCGCAGTGGTTTTGGCATCGACTCCATTGTCAGCCTTTCCGCTGCTGCCACCCAAATACGTGACGCGGGTCAAGGTAAACCCATCAATGACACCGAAAACGACTGGCGACGTCAGCGTAATCGGGAGGTATCGACCGACGGAAGGTACACTGGTGCCTCCAACCCGTTTTATCAACCAAGGACCGCCGCCCAGAATTCCCATGGACTCCACGTTGGAGGTCATCCGTCAATTGGAATCAATGAATCTGATAGGTAAACTACCTTCTTTTTCTGACATTTCAGGTCTGAAAATCAGACATCCTTATAAGTCACCGGCTTTAATGATTTCTCTTTACAGATTCCTCATCCATCACCAATGCGATGCAAGCCATTTGGTCAACGGATTTGGCCAAGAAGTTTGTACATAATAAATTGGGCCTTTGTGACACTACTGTTCTTAGGAATGAGCTCCGCAATACATGCTACTCAGTACCAATTTTTTGGTCTTTCAAGAAGCGGTCATCCACTTGAGCTACCTCAAAAAGTTGAATGCAAACCACCAAAATCTTCATGGAGTCCACAATGCATGAATGTTACAGTATATGTTCTTATTTCTGATCCAATCACTACTTTAGCATGGAAGTGTACTTTGCGAAACCGTAAGGTGTGCACTGATACTGGTTTTTTCGGATCTAGGGGCATTACTGCAGACGTCATTACCACTCAGCATCTAGTGCCTGCGGCGTGTACACTGGCACATCGCACGAAGGTGTTTGGTTTACAAAAGCTTGTGGAGATATGTCCTGGCTTTTATAGCACTAACCAAATACTGGAAGTGATGTACTCATGGTGCTGCAATGACGTCTGCAAGACAGTGACTAACCTCTTCATCGAGGAGGGACAGGTCGATTCGTGGGATGGCACTACAGCTCTAAGTACCTTAGGAGATGTAGGTGGATGCAGTCCCACTGCAGGCCAATGCACTACTCTTGATGGGGTAATTGTTTTACATTGCGTCTGTATCAGGGAACCATATCATCATCGATGATTTGCAGGTTGCCCTGAAGATCATGGGAAACTCTCGCGCTTTTCGGCTATGTCCTGACCTTCGGTTGAACACAGTACGAATGGATCAGGGTCTTCTTCTACGCATCCACGGAAGATTTAATTTGACCCAAAGGTTGTTCCGATTGGCAAAAATCCCTGACCCCATCAATGCCAAACTGAACTACCTGGCTCAGCAGATCAAAGAATTGGAAATTAGCAATTTTCGGTTCATGTGACTTGAGTTGTGTTCTCACGCTCAACCCTACCTTGATCTGACTTGACAGTTGCTTTGTTTTGACCCTACACTAGGAGCCCTGGCATTCCTGCAAAGGAATGATCTGACGGCGGAATTTACGGGTGAAGCACTGACGATATGGCCGTGTCAAAAGGTCAATGCCACTTATGTCTACCATTTGTACCGAGTGGGGGACACCTGTTACAAGTATCTACTCGTACAGGTTGGCGGTACCGTTTATTTTGCCACCCCTGGTCACCCAGATCTCACCAAATTGAGTCCAAAGGTGCCGTGTGACCACCACTTCACAGGGATTTTCAGAAATTGCTCTGGCTGGTTTACTGAGTCTGGCACGGTCCATGTGAGCCACATTCCGCTTGAGCTGTTCTGGAAACAGCGCTTCAACTTCACTCACTTTAATGCTCCTGCGCTCTTCCATGATCAGTTGGCGATGACCCCTTCAAGTTTTGCTTTTTTTAAACAGTACGTTTATAAGACTGGACAAATTGAGGCGGTCTTGAACCAGTTGGTAAATTATACTACTGGTCTTTCCCTACAACCAGATACTCTTTATCAGGGGGTTGCCGGGGTAGGGACTGACATCAAGGAAAGTGTTGGTCTGGCAGCAAACCATGTGATTACTGGCCAACAGCACAACCTCATGCAGGGCTTACAGTCTCTTTTGAGTGGACCAGTGCAGTTGATCTTTAACACACTCATTGCCCTGGCAGTACTGGCCGGTACAGGATTTCTCATCTATGTTGGGATCTCCTATTACCTCAGCTACCGCCTGCAGAAAAGACAGGTTCGGTTTGTTAGCCAATACTCTCCGCTGAACCTCCTCCGGAAAGTTCAACGTTGGGTAGGTTTTCATTACGTACAGAACGATGTGCCAACTCAGTTAGACAGGATCACTCCGTGTTTTGTCGTACTAGTTGACCACAAGGAAACTCCTGCTTTCCTTGATACTGGTTGCCCATGGACTATCATTAGTCAATGCCTTCACAAAGCGCTGATCAAAGAAAGTCCGAAGGCGGCCATGGCTTTCCAGCAACATCATAACTTTAACCTATTGATGAGTATCAATAGGAAAGCTGTCCATACTCTCCTATTGGGACCGTATGAGATCATGTTGCCTGGAACCCATCAGCCACACACAAGAGTGGATATACATCTCAATGTGTGTAAGACTATGTCTCCTTTCTGGGCACCAGTCGATCTGATTCTCGGATTGGAAATTCTAGAACAATTCCAGAATATCACATTTGATTACCAACAACAAGTCTGTGGATTGAATGCGGTCGAACTGCCACTTCTTTCCACAGCGGCTGAGATTGATCAGGTCGAACCCTGGTGGGAGAACACACTTTCACTATCAAGGGCCTCCCACAGGTCCGGGTCCCAATCCAGATCAAGGACTTCATATATTTCTCGGCCACCCTCGCGAGCTTCCTCAGTTGCCTCATCCCGTGGGTCAACCAGAGGTAGTTGGACCTCTTCTAGACGGGCCAGCAGTCACTTTATGGCCAGGTCCGGGTCAAACTGCCCTCAACCACCACCTGGAAATTCTCCGGTTACACTAGAGAGAAGCCGTTTTCGCGAGCCCAGTGATTCTGATGCACCTGCATCCCCTGTACTAGAGGTGCCACCACTCTCTGACGCTGAGGTCGAATCATTAGGAGCTACTCAGAGCTCAGGAGAAAGATTGGATCATGTACTTACTGTTCAGGTTCATCCCACTCCTGGGGCCAATCCGGAAGCCTCTGTTGGTTATGCTCTGGTAGGATTACTCCGACGCACTGGTTTGCCAATACCGAGGCGAACCGACGCGCCAGAGTCGAGTTTTGATGACTCCGTGCCTGACCCAGGTCATGTAGTGTCAGCTTTCTACCCCACTGAAATGAGGACCCCTCATATCAGAGTTCTACTGAACAATTGGGTGGAAGCCAAAGCTCTAATTGATACAGGAGCAGTTTTCTCGCTCCTGGATCACAAGTTGGCGGTTCAGTTACCCGACTTGATACTCACAGAGACTTGGGATCGCCCCATCGCAGCCAATGGGTCTCTGATTCTACTGCTAGGCGCCGCCTACGTCACGGTGACAGTGGCTGATGTCTCTGAACGGATTCAGGTCCAAGTTCAAGAGAATTGTTCGGCTGTAATAGTCTTGGGGACGAACTTCCTCGGACAGTTCAATTGTGTCAGCTTGAACTGGGAGAAATCGTTTCTTCAGTTCAAGGAACTTAGGGTTCCGTGTCAGGGCCTCATTCACAATCCTCCTTCCGCTCGTGGGGCACTACCCTTGCAGGAGTTGATTGTCCTTGAATTTACTGCACCTGTACCTGAATTATACACAACTGTACCCGAGGTAGCTTCCTTTCCTAAGCCTCTTTTTGGACAACAACGCAGTGTGTACTTTGCTGGTACTGTGAGTACTGTGACTAATGGTCGCATGTGGTTAACCCGAGTACACACTCAGTGGTTCTCTACCCCCACACAATCATCGGTCATGTGCAGATGCACACTGATTCCTCACAGGGATCGGCCTTCAGGTCTGATACCATTCTTGACCATAAGTGGGTTGAAGCAATCGCTGTGATATCCTCGGATATCTCCTCACAGGATAAAACGGCATTGCTCGATCTACTGGACGCATTCACTGACCTCTATGCTATTGATGAAAAGGACACAGATTCCCCTGACCTCGTGCACCACGAGATCAGCACGGGTGAAGCTCCCCCAGTCCGCCGTTTCCCTTACCGCACCGCGCCCAAGGAAAAGGATCTCATCATACAAGAAGTCAAAGCGCTCCAGGCAAAAGGCATTATTTGCCCTAGTACCTCACCCTGGGCTACTAACACCGTCCTGGTTCGCAAGAAAAATGGGTCACACCAGATGTGTGTTGATTTTTGTGGTCTTAACGAGGTTATGAAAAAGGATGTTTATCCTCTCCCACGGATTGATGATATCCTGGACACACTCAAGGGTATGAAATACTTTACTACCCTTGATCAGGCTAATGCCTACTGGTCTATACCCATTGCAGAGGCAGACAAAGAGAAAACGGCATTTAATACGCCTATTGGACTTTACGAGTTCAACTATCTGCCTTTTGGTCTTTGAAATGCCCCTGAGACGTTTCAATGTCTCATGGATCTGCTTCTTACAGGATTGCAGTGGTGCACTGCACTGACTTATCTCGATGACATCTTGGTGTTCGGGAACTCTCACACCCAGATGCTTGAGCGCCTGATGGATGTGTTTACGCGTCTCGGTCAGGGTGGAATGAAGCTCAGATTGAGCAAGTGCAAGTTTCCGCACTCTGAGGTAGAATATCTCGGGTACCGCATCTCACAGAAAGGTCTCGAGCCGGATAAAGTCAAATTGGCCGCCGTCCAGGATTTACCCATTCCACAAAACGCTAAAGACATCAAGTCTTTTCTTGGTCTTGTGTCTTACTATAGGCATTTCATCGGGTTGCGCTCGGCTCAGCGAGCCGCTGACCAAGCTCTTACGGAAGGAAGTTACCTTCCAGTGGTCGAAACCTCAGCAAGCAGCGTTGGACGAACTCTGAAGGCTGTTGCTGAACCCTCCTGTCCTGCGCCATCCGGACTTTATGAAATCCTTCATACTTCAAACTGATGCAAGTATTTCAGGGATAGGAGCAGTTCTAAGCCAGTTAGACGAAAATGGCTACGACCATCCTGTTGCGTACACCAGTAGAGGGTTAAGGGCAGCTGAGAAGAACTACACTATTACCGAGTTAGAGACTCTCCCTGTTGTCCATTTCGTCAAGCACTTTCGGCCTTACCTCTTTCAACATGAGGTAGTTGCTCAGACCGAACACACTCCTGTTAAGGCTGTGTTGGAGAAACCCAACCCTTCAGCCCGTATAGCTCGGTGGGGTCTCGTGTTAGCTAAATTCAAACTGACAATTCTAATGGTAGTGCTGATGCATTATCACGCCTTCCTGATCCTGATTCCCGTGTCTGGGACAGTATCGACGATACTCCCCTATACAGACCCGAGGGAGAAATTATGATGATCTCCGATGGTGCGCAGCGCCTGGCGAGATCATCCCAAAGGACCACCGATGGTGCGCAGTGCCTGGCGAGGTCTGAGTCTTATGCAGAGATATCACAGGATGCGCAGCACCATGACCTTCTTGTAGCTCAATTTGAGGATCCGGAATTAGCCTCCATTCTTAGGTCACTAAAACCCTATGGTGATCAGAATGATGTTAATGGCTACCACCTGTTCGATAACATCCTTCAGAAGTGGACAGGCGAGTCCAACAAGATTGTTGACCCTTGATCAATGGTTACTACCATTATTTAGGCTCACCATAACAACATTCTTGCAGGACACTTTGGTGCAAAACGTACGGCGAGGCTTACAGCCGGCAGGTACCACTGGCCTTCCCTCAGTGCGGACGTCAAGTCCTTTTGTCAGTGGTGTGATCTTTGCCAATGGAATAAACCCGCCAGACAAAAGACCCGTGCAACTCTGAAACCGATTACCATTACTGGGCTGTTTCATCGAGTCGGTGTCGACTGTATGGGACCAATGACCACTAGTGAGAGTGGAAACCGTTTTATTGTGGTCTTTATCGACTACTTTGCTAAATGGGTTGAAGCTTTCGCTACTCCGGACATTACTGCCCAAACCATAGCAAGACTTTTTGTTACACAAATTGTCTGCAAACATGGGGCACTGCAGATTCTTCAGTCTGATCGTGGCACTGATTTCATGTCCAAACTGATGACTGAAATCACTGCCATTTGTTCAACTAAGAAGATCCACTACACTGCTTATCACCCGATGACAAACAGAGAAGTGGAACAAGCTAATCAGAGGCTAGCTACACGGCTACGTATGTACCTCCACCAAGGTCATACTGATTGGGATGAACACCTGCCGTATTCTGAGTTTGCCATCAACATTAGCATGAATGAGTCCACAGGATATTCACCCTTTGAGCTCATTTATGGTTGTACACCCATGCTACCTGTTGATTCGGTGCTCTCATTCAACCCTCCGGCCCATATCATGGATGTTTCTACTAATGATATGGAGATCAAACGGCATTTTACAAATGCCTTGACCTTGATCCAGAGCCAAATTGAGAGATCACAGGTGGCTTATGACAGGTCATGTGATCACATGGCACAAGATATCTCATACAAAGTTGGTGACCAGGTGCACAAACTGCGCACCACAAGCAAATGTGGCCTGACGCCTAAATTGTTGCCCATCTATGATGAGCCCTACCTTGTAACGAGTGTAACATACCCCAATGTTACCATTCGGCTTGAGACTGACCAAGAAGATACTATGCATGTCAATCAGCTTCAACGCTACATGTCACCTGATCAACCTACTTAAGCAGAGGAGGTACCTACCCCTTCACAGGTCATCGAGACCGCAGCCTTGTTGATTCCATCAACAAACCGAGATTTTACACAAGATCTCATTGACCTACATCTTGATGCAGAGGTCTACGACCCGTAATCAACAGCTCTTCTCTTCTTTACTTACGGACTGGGTCGTCCTTTTTTGAAGGACCGCCGTGCCCCTCACGAAATACCCACTCCTGTTCCATGCTGGAATAGCAGTGTAAAGAAGAGAATGAGCAGCGATCAATGCATCTAAACTAGGGTATTGCCTCATATCACAGGCGCATCCATGCGATAGCCTATATCTCGCCCCTAAAATTTTTCTTTTTAGTCTTGTTTCAGATTTCACAAATCAATCGACAATTGGCAACTTCACCAAACGGATCAATTGACGTCAGCAACTCCATGCACCACTGAATGAGCCAAAACGCACCGAAAAACCACTGGACCATCGACCGCCCGCTGTCATCATCACTTGAACGTTTGACCTCCACGGACATGCTGCAACGGATACAAGGACGAGGACACACTTTTTCGAAGGACCGCTGTGTCACATGCCGACAAATTTCGTCGAACCTCATGTGATTCAAATCACAATTTTTCATTATGTTTTTGTTATGTTTTGTGTTACAGTAATTTGCATCACTTTTACGTTTAGAATTTATAATTTTTACATGCAATTTATGTGTGTACTTTTCATTTTCATTTCTGTTTCATTTGCGCACATTTTATTTCCGTTTCGATTTATCATTTTTTTATATACGTAGATTACCGTATGTGCCCGCTAGTCAAGAATTTCCGTTAGAGATAAGCTCTCCGATCTCATCGCTGTATTTGGAGCACAACGTGCACCTCTTATCACTAAAAACTAGCGACCTTTCGCAACATGAAACGACTAGTTTGAAATTCTCACTAGTTGATGTTCCTATGTTAAGCATGGAGAGTGAAAACTCGCCCCAATGCTTAACGTTGTGAACTGGAAAATGTCTATGTGACCATAGGCATCTTCTGCAACAATTTCGGCTGCAGAAGTTAGCTTGAGGGAGTGTTAACTCGGCCCAAGGCATACTGTAGTTTATGGAGCCCTTTAAAAGGGCATGTTTCGTTAGTCTGTCACTCATTCCTGGGCCTAACTGTTGTTGCGTCTTTCAGCCTTGCGTTTAACGTTTGCCGCTCATTGATTATTATTATATTTTTGTATTGTCAACTGCGTTTGCTGCTCGTCAAATAAATTTACATATTCTCGTTCCCGGTCTTCTTACATGGCCTGCTACAGTAATCCAACCGTTGGAGTTCACCACCCGTCACCATTGATCGAGAACCCCCATCGCTCTCTCCGAGGAAACACTTGATATCGCTGCCTGCGGAAGGGCAGCCGCATTACCGCTTAGGCCGAATCACCCTGGATTCCCATACCCGCTCACCGCTGTCCGTATTACCCCGCTTTGACCCCAGAACCTGTCGCCCAGCGCGGAGTAGTTTGAGAAGAGGATTTCGTGAGTCTTCTCAGGGGTTATTATCATTGAGGGTATATTTGTGGGAGTCTCCCCTAAGCTAGTTTCCCTTGGAAGTACCCTCAGTTGAGAAAGCCCTCAGACCCTTAAGGTCAGGGCCAATAGGGGGATTTAGGTTAACAATCGGGTCCCCTACAGTACGCCATTCTCCGAATGGCACCGTCCCTCATTCCCAGTGAGTGAGGACTAGGGATTGGCACCCCTGATCCAGCCGTTTTGTCTATTATTCTACAGCATAACCCAAGGACAAGGCCGAGGTACACCATAGGTTCACCTGTGGTAGTACCAGCTGGGTTAGGTTCCCGAACTGAAACCATTAACGGAGCCACCCCACGGGGTCACAGCATGTCACCTACAGTGTCATGGCCATGTTTCCTATGGGATATGGTATGGGTTTTCCCATCAATGTGACTGATCACCAATCTACTTAATGTGACATGGCTCCCAATTTCAGTTAATGTGACACGTATATCTGACCCGAACGCGAACGATTTCCCTTCAAACAGTGTATTAGTATCGTTGCAGCAAACTTTATAAGCTGTCAAGACTGATGAGTGAAAAGAAATTCTGAATATTCTCTGTTCATTCAGTCAGGTTCGGATTTAAAACTGAAGTTTTCACTTTTTGTGTTTGATTGATTCGAATAGAATAATAGAAAAATCGATATCGATGGTGATGGTACAATGTTTCGACCGTAAATTTACACAATTTTCGACTTTATTTTCTCTAGTCTTTAAATTGTTGATATTCATATTCGTAGTCAAAAATTGAATCGGTTTGAATTTCTTGAACAATTCTGGAGTTAATTAAATTTTCTCAGCATCCATTTCTTTTTTAGTCGTCCTGAACTGTTTTCCTGCAGTTTTTTCTTATCTCAATGTCATGGTCAGCTGAAAAATAGGTATTTTTACAAAAAATTAATGCGTTAAACGTTAATTTTTGATCAAACTTTTTGGCCTAATATTTTTCCCGCAGTGCTGGTAGAAAAATTTTTTTGTGTCATTGGCACAAATTTTTTTTGGCTCTTGTGTCAATTGGCGCAAATGTCTGTGCACAAAAAAAACGCTGATTTGGAAGCATTTTGTAAAAAGCAGACTATAGGTATTTCACGCCATATTAAAATGATTCTTTTCCGATACTGTAAGCAATGCAGTATGTTTTTAAAAGAAATACGAGTCTGATCATGCATTACTGTATCTTGGAGAAAATTCGATCAATTGATCCCCAGGCAGCACTGTTTTTTTCCACATTTGCACTTTAATGTGGAAAAAAATCTGGAATGTCGAAAATTTGTTTGAGCTCTTTCCACAAATGTGGGAGAAAAATCTGGGGTTTTAATATTGAAAAGATGCATTTTGGTGCATTTTAGGAGGTCCGAATCTCCAAATTTTCCAACTATCTATTATTTATTGCCAAGCTCAGGCGCGGCTTCTAGCATGTCTACCATACCTGTAATTGGGGGGGCGGGCTACCCCCCCCCCCCCCAACTTGGCCAACCATGTACCCGACATCACCCAACCCCCCACCCCCAGTTTCGAAAAAATTAAAAAAATTTGTAAAAAAATGTATGTTTTTTGGGAAAAATTTCGACTTTTCTCGACCCCCTCCCCACAAATTTCGGATTTACCCCCTCCTTAGCTGGTCGGAGGTCTTACAGGTATGCACCCCACTTATTACATCTTTATTTTTAATGAAGATCCGCATTTTTTCCTTCATAGATTTTTTGAGAAAGATCAACACATCAACTTTCTCAATTTTTTGAAGCGTTTGTCCTTTTCTTAACGTGAGTTCATTTCAAAAGCTTCATGGAAGTATTTTTGGAAAATTTCTACGCTTCTGACTCTTAATTTTTCGGCCAAATTTATGAAAAATTTATGAAAAATTTTGTGCCAAAACATGGTTTTTGGCACAAAAAAAATTTGGAATAGCACAAAAAATTTTGAGAGTTTGTGCCAACTGGCGCAAAATTTTTGGCTGATCAAACATTAAATTTCCTTGACTTTTAGACGTTTTAGGGGCTGGAAATGCAAAAAAATTTCGGCGCTTCGCGCGCAGTCAACGAATATAATATTTTCTATTCGTATATTTGACCCGAACGCGAACGATTTCTCTTCGAACAGTCTATTAGTATCGCTGCAGCAAACGTTACAGGCTGTCAATGGCTGATGAATGAAAAGAAATTCTGAATATTCTGTGTTCATTCAGTCCGATCCGAATTTAAAACTGAAATTCTCACTTATTGTCTTTGATTGATTTAAATAGAAAAATCGATATCGTTGGTACAATGTTTCGACCGAAAATTCACACAATTATTTTCGACTTTATTTACTCTAGTCTTTACATTGTTGTTAAATATAAATATTTATATATATATATAAATATTATTTTTATTTATTTATGTTGTTATTTAATTATTTATTTACGTTGTTATTTAATAAGTAAATATATATATATATATATATATATATATATACCTATAGATATTCATATTCGTTGTCAAAAATTGAATCAATTTGAATTTCCTGAACAATTCTAGAGTTATTCAAATTTTCTCAGCATTCCATTTCTTTTTGAGTCGTCGTGAACTTAAATTTTCTTGCACAGTTTTTTCTTATCTCACTGACATGGTTAACTGAAAAATAAGTAGGGTACGATTTTTACAAAAAGTTACTGCGTCAAACCTTAACTTTTTATCAAACTTTTGGCCTAAAACTTTTCAGCAATTTTTAGTATATGTTTCTAGTTGAAAAAAATTTGTGCCAAGCCAATGTTTTTTTTTTTGTGCCATTGGCTTGGCACAAATTTTTTTGGCTCTTTGTGCCAATGAGCACAAATGTCCGTGCATAAAAAAAGGCTGGTTACAAACAAATTAATGGTTTTAAAATTTTTCGAATGATAAATTTCTAGACGATTTATGAACATAAAATTTAAATCTAATTTTTGAGATATATGATCAGAATGATTATCAAAATACTTTAAAAAGCTCAAAAACACTTAAATAAAGCGGTTATGAGCATTTTCAAGGGAAAAAACGAGGATTTCAAGACGAAAAAAAATTTTTCCACGTAAAGATTTGACCCCCTTTTACATTTGTGGAAAAAAACGAGTGTATCCAGGTTTTTTCCCACGCAGCCGACCATACATGCACATAGAAGGGCAGGGAGGTAAACCCCCATACGTGAGACCCTGGCCACCCCCTGGCCAAAAAAATCGTCAAACACCCGCCTAAACTTTTTTCAAGACAGGTTTTTTGATGATTTTTGTGCATATTTTATATGAAATGAAAAAGAGGCTTGCAGACCTTTTTTTTTGTTTTTTTGCTCACCCACCCCCCTACCCCCTGGAAAAAAGTCCATGGACCCTCCCCCCTGGAAAATTTTTGCAGTGCATGTCTGCAGCCGGCATTGTTGGAAATTTTTTGCCCCATTTAAGGAAAAACCCCAAAAACTTTGTTCTCGTGTGGAAAAATCAATTTTTTTAGTTTCCTTGCTTAAAAATCGCTCAAAATCGTTTTTTGAACGTTTCTCATTAACTTGCATCTTACTCCGCCGAAAAACCGACATTTTTTGCAAAATCGAGCTTTGACCAGGCCCGTATTTAGAGGGGGAAGGGGGAATTCTCCCCCTATTTTTTTAAATAAAATTTTAGCAATATCGTTGTACCTATACATCACAATTCTCAAATTAAATTATTATTTTTACATGCTTTTCGTCAAACATAGAATTTAGCCACTAATCCAAGCACAGGTATGGCTATGAGCTGCTTGTTATTAAATATTTAAGTGAGTTTACATGAGCCAAGCAAGAGAAAAATTCAATGACATAACCTTTATTTTTTATGTTTTCTTTGACGGCGTTTCTTTGACCTTATATTTTTATGTTTCTTTGACGGCTTACCTCCCTACCCTCCTATGTGCATGTATTTTCTCATTCCGGCCGGTGCGAAGCGCCGTAAAAATTTTGGTATTTTTATATTCTGAAGTGCTGAAAGTGAATCTCTGCAATAAATATTCGTGAATAGAAGCCGTAAATTTCATTCTGGAATAATGTCCTCAATCTTCATCATCTATAAATGCAAAAGTTCACGTTGAATACATTTGAAAAATTCCAAGCAGCTAGAGAAAGCTTTTTTCCATCAGGCGCAGCCGTTAACATATCTACTTACTAATTAACGTTCAGAAGTTTCTATTAAATTAATTTTCACGTCTCATTTTTTACTCGTTATCACCAGTCAAAATTTTGTTGAAAAGCGATTTGTCATCTTTCTTCCAAATTGTTTCTTGCACTTGTAGCTATCCAAATGTTTCTGATGTAAATCTTTGCATTGAAAAACGATGAAAACTTTATTCAAGGCTGTGGATTTGAAGCTTCCGTTCTGGAATGATTGTTACTAAGATCCATTTCCCAGCTAAGACATCGCATATTACTTTTTAATCAGTTATAATTTTTTAGAAAAGATAAGATAAGATTGAATATGTTATTTAATTAAAAAAACTAAGTTAATACAATAACAAGTAAAGAAAGGTGTAGCAGCTCAATATAAACATTCGCGTATTATGTTACACCTCACGCAATTTACTAATTTTCTTCAGAAATATTTTTACGCTTCTTGCAGAGAATGTTTTTTCACCTAAATTCCACACTTTTATGATCCGATTGCAAAAGTAAAACTTCAAAACATTCCGACAAAATTTACGCTGTTGTAGTTTATATTAATTAATTACCACAAAAAATTTTCCTGGCTTTGAAGATTATTGAGTTGGAAATTTAACGATGCGCTGTAGTAAACGAGAACAATGCAAGATCAATCGAAAGTTATTAAGTAATACGTTCTAACGGTGGTTTTAAAATGCGAATTTTTTTGGTTTGGACTCTCTAGAAAAAGACAAAACTTTTTTCCTCAGAAAGCATGTTTTTATTAAGGCTACAGCGTCGCAAGGAGTCAACAATTTTTCGAATATATTCAGATCGAAATCTTTCGCAAAAAATCATATGTAGATTCCTTGAAAGTGTGTACTGTTCTTTTGAAATGCCCATCTTAAAATGCTTATTATTCCAGCCTGAATGTGACAAAAATCCGCTTTTCGCTGTTTTCTTTTTTTGACGTCGAACATCATTCTCCTCGAATGGAAAACTCCAAAGACAATCCAATGTGGGGCGTTCTAAATACGCTGGATTTGGCGCCAACGAACGACAATCCGAATCTTATCAACGCCAGTAATAATCCTCAAATTAGTATCAATAACAATTTGTTAACATCGCCGTCCGTTATGCTGAATATGGCCGAAATTAGCAACGAAGTCTCGGCTTTGATGGACGATTCCGGCTGGGCGATGCAGGCGCCTACGCCTTTGCCCACTAGCCCCGATTTAAATAACGACGCGGCGTCGAGGTTGTCTTTTAGGTAAAAAGTTTAACGTATGTACATAAAAAGAATGTTCGCGTTTTGACCTTTTTCCGTTTAGCGATTTTTTCTCATCAGCGGACGATTTATTGAACGATTGTAACGTTTTGTTTACGGAAAATTCGACGAATAATTGTAACGATTTAACGCCGAAAAATTTCCCTAATCCGACACCGGCGCCGATGGATTACACACCGAATATTTTGAGTAATCAATGTCAAACTGGCAGTAAACAACAACAATCGGTAACTATAATCAACTTTTCTTCGGCGCCGCCGTCCGAAGATCGATTTAATACTATTAAGAAAAATATGACTAGAACGGTTTTTAGCGACGTTTCAAAAATGGATCAGACGCCTTCGACTTCGGCGGCAGTTAGGATCGATCACCAAACGTATTGCAGTTTGGCGCCCGTCGACATGAAAGGTAGAGCTTTGCGAAGAATCTATATCTTATTCATTCTCTTTTTCCCATTTTTTTCTTTTCAAGTTTAAATCAAGTAGAAAAATGCGCGAAATGATAGCAAATTGTAGATTAAAAGGAAAATCGTCAAACGCCAGTGTTTTGCAAAATTGAATGTCAATAAATTCTAGATTACTGATTTATTCTCACAACAGGAAGAAAACCCAAAACAGGTTAGAACTCAATGGTCATAAATTTCCGATCTGTGCTGAAAATTCCTTCAAAAAATTTAGCTGAAAGGCGGCCAAAAAATCTCCGCTCTGTTCCTGAGATTATCCGTTTTTGTTAGCCGAAAAGTGTTGAAAATTATAAAATTTGATATTTCTCAAAAGTAGACGATTTCGTTCACAATTAATCTATGCTGTAAATACTTGAATAATTTCTTAATTTCTTTTAGGCAAAAAATCGGAACCTGCCTTCATGAAGCCCGTCCAAACTTCGAATAACAACATTTTCCACCAAAACGTTGACAAATCCGAAAACAACGGACTAAATATAGGCGCATTTGTTTGCGAACAGTGTTCGTTAAGTTATTCGTGTAGATTTACCCTGCGGCGTCACGTGTTGATGCGCCATCCGGGTTCTATAACGCCCGCTCCTTTGCCCAAATGCTGCCCGTTCCCCGGCTGTACGTACGTGACGAGGAATCAATCGTTGATGCAAAATCACAAGCGCAGCCATTTAAACGCGTCGCTTTATTTTTGCAAGCAGTGCAAAAACAAGTACAAATCTTTTCATAGTAGCCGTGTCAATTTCAAAGCCTGAGTAAAAAACACCAATTATAAAAAATCTAGGAAAAATAGTAATTTTCGTTTATATTTCGAGTATGTGGTTGGACACTTTTGAACTTTTCGATCGAATATCTCAATAACTAACTATATATCTTCCGGTCAACCGAAACCGTTAAAACCGTAATTTTTTCTAAAACCGAAACCGATATTTCTATAGAGGGGGCGGGGGTGTTTTTCGATTTTCATATCTGTTCTAGGTGTTTTGTATTGTGAAAATATACCGAAAACTAAAATTTGTATATGTGTCAGGTTGAAACAGTTTTCTTGCAATTTAAAAAAGAATCGCGTTTCTACGATAATTTCAAGGATTTTAGGGCGAAAACGTTAATCGTCGCAAAAAACTGGTAAATAACAAAGCAAGAAAATCAGGCTGCAGTTACTGGGGAAGACCACAGCCCAAGGTTATCCCACTGCTATTCTGCGGGCTCTGAGCTTTGGGAGCCTCATAAATTGTCCAAAACTGTTGGGGTAGTAGTCATTGAAGGAAAAATTCCGATTTTTCTGCCTAAAAGATTCCCAAAAATGGTTCAGAAAATATGTATTTATGGCGTTAGGCGCCGAAAAAATCGACATTTTGGACCCTTTTTGTTTGAAAATGACTATTTTCTACCAAAAATTTAAATTTTTTTCAGTTTTTTTCGACCAAAAGGACGTAAGTTCTTATGGCTAGCCCGTTTCAGCCATATGATTGGCAAATCTTAAGGGGGTCACCGTATGACCGGCCAACGATTTCTGGGATGGCACTTCGTCCCAATTACATGCATGGACTGTTCAAAGGAAAAAACTTACGCGTTTAAAGTAGTGGAATTTATTTTTGAAAGACACAGCGGTAAGAAAAAAAAATAATTGCATTCAACGGGAAATTAGAAAAGCTACCGAATGATTGAAAGATATTTCTCTCAACTTGAGTATTGCCAATGTACTTCACATGACAATTTCAAAACAACTTTTCCAAAGTTACCCTGCTTGACGGTATCTTTACTGAAATTTTAAGCTCGTTTCCATCTTGAAAATAAGGAAATTTTTCAACTTCCTGCCAATTCGTTCCCTTTTTAGCACCTGCTTGTTTACAGGTATAAAACTAGGCCGGCTCTTCTACAACATTTGTCGTCCAAACACGACAGTAATACGGCTTTGATCGGTATGGTTTTCGCCAATTTGCCGCCGAGTATAGCGGCGAAATTACAAAACGACGACGACGATGACGATAATATAATCGACGACGATGAAAATAGTCGCGATAACAATGGCGCGGCGTCCTGTAGACCGCGGAATTCGGCGGAAAATGGTACCGGATGTGAAAAAAGTACGATTAACTGTAGGAGAGATGCAGATGAAAGATTTTTGTAATTGCAACGTTTTTCAATGAAATTGGACTTGGTAGTTGTGGTTTCACGTTCGAAAATTCGCAAAACTCATGCTTAGATGAAAATTATATTCAAATTGTAGTCATTTTGGCATGAATCTTGATAAACTCCAGTTGATTATTTAATTGCCAGCTTCACGCCGAAAATGGAGTGATGTTGCATATATAGGTACTTAATTCAATATGTAGATAAGTTTTTAAAATTGAACATTTCTTGTCAATTCGTGGTTAATTTTGCGTTTTTTTATTATTCAAATAAGTTTGCTTGAATTTGTCATGAAATTCCATTCGTAGAACAAAATTCGGAATCTTTAAGTCATGTCAGTTTTGAAATTCTTCTGAACTAAAAAATCACGAATCTGAAATTCTGCTGTTATTTTTATAGAAAAATGTCTTCCTTTTTCCATAAACGTTTAAATTTCAAATTTATCAGTAAAATTCGGATTGGAATCTGGCAATGTGCTACGTTAAGGTAACCAAAGTAGATTTTTGCGTTCGATAGCAAAATCAATGCATAATCATTACATATATTAGTTTTTTGTTTAACAGATTGGTTGGTTAGCTTGAAATAACACATATTTTTTTTGATTTTTTTTGGAAACTTCCAGAAAATACAACGAAAACACGTCTGTGAAGGATGTAGTTCCGAAAGCAAAACGCTCAATGAGGATTCTTAACTTAAGAAGATTTGCTTTCAATTTCGTTTAATATCGATTTTAGATCGTTCTACAGTTCTCAGAGAACTATTGAAAATTTAGCAAAATTAAAACTTTTCTGAGAACAGCACTTTTGTTCATCGTGATTAAATATAAATTAATGGCTGTAGCTCAGAAACCAGACGTCCACTCTTTAGCTCGCGTTCAGTTTTCTTGGTGTTAGAACTTTTTTGCAGTAATAACCGAATACTAGATGCTGATTAGTCAATTTTGTATGAAATAAAATAAAAATTGACATCAAAAGGCACTGGTTTACTGCGCCGAGGTACTACCAGGTTTTTAGGCGGCCACTTTTTGGATAACCATTTAAGGTATGCTTTCAAATATCTAGATTCTTCAAAATTGGATTCTTTGGTCGACGAAGTTGTCAGCAATTGCCGCAATCAAACTCACAATTCTAACATTAACGAAATCTCCACGAACAACAATACGAACCAAAGTCCGACGATGTTCGCCTGCGGATTTTGCGCATTTTCGTCGGTGAATTTTTCCGACGTCTATAGGCATAAATTGACCATGCATTTGAATAACGGCGAAAATGGCGGCGGTAACGTTCCGTCGTATAGCGAAACGTCGAACAATATTCAACACAATGACAACATTTGTTTATATTGTTTCAAAAAATTTGCGTCGTCCAACAATTTGTTGGCTCATATAAGAAAACAGCATTTACAAGCGGCCAAAACCAGCCGAGCTTCGCGAAAAACGTACTCTTGTTCGAAATGTTCATTCACAACGACGAGGAAAAAGGTTTTGAAAGCTCACGAGGATTATATTCGACATCCTGACGATCAAAATGACGTAAGTTTTAGGGAAAAGAATATATTGGTAAACTGAGCCGAAATTTCCGAGCTATCGAAGTCATTTGCAGTTTGAGCGAAATTTAATGCTAAACTTTTTTCTAACATCATTATGTATTTTGGAGTGATTTAACTGAAATTTTTCATGAAAAATTGCTCCAAGAAAAGTTTATATCGAATTACACAATTTTTTCTGTTCTTAATTGAACTTCTGTCGAAGTTCGTACAAAAGAATGCAAAAAATACTGGAAAGTTGTCAATTATTTCGTAAAAAACAAAAAATGACATTATTTGGCCGCAAAATTCAATTGTATTACTAAAAGTCTGCTAACCATCAGATCAAGCTCTTGTGAACGATTGTAATAATTTTTTTGATGACTTGACGGGGCTTACTAACTTTTTAGAACCGGATTTGTTTTTCTTCTGTTTCTATTAATTTTAAAATTTCAATTTTTTTCCTTGATCGTTCACCAGTTTTTTCTACAGATTTTTGAATTTGATTTCAAGATAAATTTCAATTTTTACACAACTGCTTGAGCCAGATTATAAATTTTTACGGTTCAATTGCGTAATTTATTTAATTTTTAATTTTTTCGATTTTGATTCGTGATGCTAGATCATGGTCTATAATCACCATTTCAGTCTTTAGATAAGGAATCCGACAGACTCCACAGCTACGCATCCAAAAGTCATCAAGAAACGTCATCTAGTAGTACTAAAATTTTTAAAAAACGCTGAAATCCACAACAAAATCGAAAATTTTCCGAAAAATCGTACGAAAAAGTCAAAGTTTAATGCTAAAGCTAACAAATTTCTGGGAAAAAGGCAGAATTTGGACAAAAAATGAAAATTAGAGAGTCAAATTTCGTACCTTAATCTTGACACTTAAACAGATTCATTTATTCCGTAAATTTGAAGCATCAAAGACATTATATCATTATTCTCGAAAAATTCATGATTCTTTTAGTTCAGTTTTTAGAACGATTAAAAAATGTATACCAGAAAACTGATTCCGCGTTTTACATTTTCTGTATTCGCAGGTTTTATACATTTGACGCTAATTTTTTCATTCAGAGATCAACAGAAGTCGACAATCGTATCCATAATCGTCCATATTACGCCAATAATAGTACGATCAGCAATGATCGAGCACCAGATTTTTCCAATTCGACTTTTTACGGACGAAATCCTTCGACCAAACAACAACAACAAATCATTGTTCAAAAACGACCCGTTGTCAATAATAAGCAAATAACGACGCCCGTTAATAACGGTTTTACGCCGCAATCGTCTTTGATCGGTGGATTAAACGGCAAAGATAGCGGTTGTTACGATTCGTCATGGAACGAAACTTACGATTTGGGCAATAGAGTGGCGACGACGATGGTAAATGGTCGTTTCGAAAATGCGAATTTGGGTGAGCTTGGTAGAATTTTAATTTTTATTGCCGAAAGGATCCACACAGATACAAGGAATACTTTATATTCATAGTAAAGCACTTTTTAAGTGTAAATTTTCCCAAAATTGAGTCATCGGTAGTTTAGATTATTTCAATACAAGGAAGCCTAATGTAGAATTTCTCTACTGTCGATGAAAATCGTACGGGCAAGAGTATAAAAGCATAGTTTCTGAGCTATAACATCGTGAATTCTGATAATCAAAGGTACAAATTTCAGGAAAATTTGCGGTTTTTTGACTTTTCAATACTTTTTTAATCCAGAATTGTAGAAATGCTCTGAATTTGTTCAAAATCAACTAAAATCAAATCATTCTAGATAATGATCTCAATTTTTAATTCAGACGTAGACTCGTCGGCCGTATTTTTGCTTAAACTTGCCGTTTTTTTCTAAAATCCATCGAAAAATACCCCATAAAAATCATATGTATCTGTAACCCCCAAAAAATTTTAATGCCGTGCCGACGACCATTCTCAACTTGAGTTGTCCGCATCATGTATAACCGGTCAGTTGAAAATGAAGAAAAAGAATTTGTTGACGAATGACTTTGTTAGACCTAAATCGGGCAAAAAGTGGAAATTTCGCGAAGAAATAGTGCTGATTATAACTTCTAAAGCAAAAAATCATCCATTATGAGCGTCGTCCCGATTTTCTGACCAAAAGACGTATTTTTTCGGCCTTGTTTACCGCTCCAAAATTTTGGAAAATCGGCTGCTACCCGCAAAAAAAATTTTTATTATTCTGAAATATCATACTAAAATAATTTTGCTATTATAGAACCCAAGAGACTGGAACCTCAAATCTGTTGTCTTGTTTTTTTCGGCGGACTTGTTTCGAGCATTTTGTATACCTGAAAATGTATAACCAACTAGGGAATGTTCTTTACTGATACATGTGCGCAACAACCTTAGTAATGTTACACTAACCACTATTGTCCTAGGCCTTCTTCAGATTGAAATTTGCATAAGTGCTAAACAATCGGGAGTTTTGCGTAAAACTCATGCTAGGAACCATAATATGTCTCAGCATCTTAAAAACTTCCATCGTTTCTGAATCCTGAGACCAGGTATTGTTCTGCTTATTTATGCTAATTCCAACGTAAAAAAGCTTACGGAGAATAGTGGTCAGTGCAACATTACTCATGTTGTTGTGGGCTTTATGAGTATGAGTAAAGAACGTCCCCTCTTTTGTTTAATTAAAATTGAGCATATTTTTGATACCGAATCATGAAAGTTTTACTTTTTTAAATTGTTTTCTATATCTGAGTTACCGCTTCTCAGTGAACTTTCGAAATAGATTTCCGATGATTAATCCGGTCAAAATTTCTGCTTTGGGGCAAGAAATACGATTCTGATTTTTTTCTGTTCAAAAATATTTGCCAAAAGCCCTAATTTTCGTGATTTTTATCAAGATTTTCATAACGAAGAACCAAAGATCGATATTTTTGGATAAAAAATTTACTTTTCCCAATTTAATTTCAATTATCGTAAACACGGATAATACGTTCGTTTAGGTTGATTGAAAGCCATCAGTGAACACTTAGATCACTAACACTTGAAATTCCAATGATTTTCCTGCTGTCTTATAAATAAATAACTCGAAATTGGTTATTTCTTTGATGATTCATTAAGTGAACTATAGTAGTGCGTTCATACATGTAACGGGGCCTCGAGGTCTGGGGGCGGTCGGACGACTTTTTTGGGGCCGGGGGTCCCCAAAACTTGGGCAGAAGGGGTCTATGAAGGGAAAAAATTCGATTTTTTCACCAGGAAAGTTCGAAAAAAGGTTCAAAAATGGTAATTTTTGTCTTAAAAACCGTAAAAATGTATCAATGGCGCGAAGTGCCAAGAAAATTTACGTTTTTGACCATTTTTATTCAAAAATTGCCAATTGTCAGTATATTTCCGACCAAAAGTATGGGGGTCCCTATGACTACCATATGGCTAGCCATAAGATTGGAAAATCCTGGTGGGGGGGAGGTCGCCGAATGGCTAGCCATATGGCCGACGATTTCTGGGCGGGGGGTTCCTATAGCGCTTCCCCCCAATAACATGTATGAGTCCATCATTGTCATTACTACAGATATAATTGAGAGACATTTATAAGTTGTACTGGTCAAAATATATGGTCGTTTGGAAAAAAATCTTGGAAAATAATCGTTGTTCCCAATGTCTGACATACGCACGAACCAAAAACTCGCTTTTTTGGCAATCGGAACATGACCGTCATTTTTTCTATAGTCTAATATTATCCCCTCTTGGTCAAATTTTTATATTTGAGAAAATTAATCATTGTTCTTGATTTTTGTGTTTCATGCTAACCATCACATGATTGTTTTTTTTAATTGACGTGATAGTTTTTGATTTTAATTTTTAATTGACGTGATAGTTTTTGATTTTGATCAAATTCCAAACAGCTTGATCAAATGCAAAAATTCAGTTATTTTCGATCCTGATCCTCAACTCTGTTCTAATAGAATCACTTGATTAGAAAATAAGATCTCATAACTGTTCACTGATGATTGCGATATCAGATCTGAGTACTTGGTTTCAGATTCGAAAAAAAGAAATTGATCCAAAATTAGATTTCTTGCATAAATGTATGTACTTGGGGTGTGAACTGTCAATCATATGGCTGAAATCATACATGTAAAGGAGCTCCGAGTGTTCGATTTTTCTGCCTAAAGGATTAGAAAAACTGTTTAAAAAATAGTAATTTTGTCTAGAAACCTCACAAATACTTATTTATGCGGAAAAAGTCACATTTTTGACCCTTTTTGTTTGAAATGGTCTTTTCCTTTCAAAAAGTTGTCATTTTTCGTTTTTTCCACCAAAAGTGTTTGAGTTCCTATGACTAGCCCATCTCAGCCGTATGATTGGCAATTCTATAAAGGGTAACCCTCAACGATTTTTTGGGAAGGGAATTTTTATGACACTTCCACCCACAGGCTTTTTTTTTGGTTTGAAAACCAGGAGCCAAATGGCTCCTAGGCCTAAATTTTTAGGGGCCAAATTAAAATTTTGGGAGCCAAAAATTTTTAATTGAAGAATATTGAAAAGCGTGCTTGTAACACACCGTAGAACGTACTATATAATTAAATTATGTAGATATTCAATCAGTTGATACGAGTTTTAAAAAATCACTGTTCAAAATTTGATTTCCACCCAGCGTTTTCAGTTACAGGCATCTTTCCACATGTACAAACATCGGCCGAGAAATCTTTGTGCAAAGAAAATTTTTTATGCAAAAAACGCGATATTTCGTTTAATTTTGCACAAATCTTCATCCAAGATTGCACTTGAGTTCATTTCCTTCCGACTCATAAGTATAGGGTTTTGAAATTGCAGCTTCTGTTCTCATTGTTCTGTTGTTTCCTATATCTTTCCGGCGCAATGCAACGATTTTTTTCAGATTTTGACACTCTAAATGCTGGAAAATCAATTCAAGGATAACTTATTCGATAAACATACAAGGTTCGAAAACATGTATTGTATCATTTTACAAACTAAAAAATATGTTCATACTTTCATAAGTTTGACAAGATCAAATTAAACTTGAAATTTATGAAAATCACCTCCATTCCATTATAATCATGAATTCAAACTCGGCTCCATATTTAAAATAATAGTAACAAAAATGGAAAAATTGAGATTTTGATCACCAGAATTCTTTTGCACCAAATGCACCAAAATTCATCTTTTCCATGTCGAACCCCCATGTTTTTCCCTTTGTCGAGAATTTTTTTCCAGAAAGTTTGATTTGTAGAGAAACGGTGAATAGACTAATTAAAAAAATTATATAATAAGATCCGGCGCGAAGCGCCGGAAAATTTTCGAAGTTTTATGATTTTAGAGCCTGTAAAACACTTACTTCAAATCTAAAATTGAATGAAAACAGCTACAATTCACTATAATATAAATGGATATGTCAAAATTTTAGGAGCCAAAATGGCTCCTAGACCTAAAATTTTAGGAGCCATTTCCGAACTTTTAGGGGCCCAGGCTCCTAAAATGACTAAAAAAAGCCTGACCCAATCACATGTATAGCTGAAATGCACTGGCCATATGAAACCCATTTTTTGAGGGAAAAACTGAAAACAGCCTTTTTTGCTAGAATTTGGTCATTGTTGAACAAAAAAGGGTCAAAACTAGCAATTTTTCAGCGCTTAACGAAATGTCGAAATAAATCTATATTTTCAGGGGTTTTCAAGTCAAAAATTATCAACCTTTTTCGGGCTTTTTAGATAAAAAAATCGAAATTTATTCTTTCGATTACTACGTCCAGTCGTAAAAATTATCAAATTTTAAAAAAGTGAAACTTGGTAAACAAAGGTCAAAATTCGTTAATTTTCTTTTCTTAACTTTTTTAAATTCATCATTTTTCGCATGATTTCCTAGTTGGGGAAAAAATTTGAAAAAAATTATAATTTAGCTCAAACGGACGAGGATCGATTCCCATCGGTGTCGAAAACGTCGCCGCCGTCGTCATCGTCGTCGTCGACGTTCGAATCGATGGCCGCCTGTGTCGAACATCTCCAGATGGCCAACGGCAGCCTTTTGCATCTTTGCCGCCGACGCGAAACCGAATTGAAAAGTTTGCGAGCCAACGTACTAGAATTGTTGAAACGCGTTTATCATCGCGACGGCGGCGGCGCCGTCGTCACTTTGGCCAATCATACGTTGGAAGACGTGGATGGGTTAGTGATCGACGCCATAAATAGTACGCTTTTGACTAATGGTACAAATAATAATAATAATCATTGAATTTGGTCTAGAACTGTACGGACTGGAAGCAATTTTGTCTGTAATCGGAGAATCGAATTTTTCGTTTGCAAAAATTTCGACCAGGAATGTGCAATCTTTAGTTTTTTCGATTTTATGTATCCTTTGTTCGGGATTTTTTCAGCCTTATCAAATAAACTCGAAAATTTTCAAATATTGAAACTTATTAGTCTGTTTTTGCAAAATGCTTTACAAACTTAAAAATATCACTCGAAAAAACGTTGAAGGTCATTCCAGTACAGTGTGTGTTTGTACAGGACAAAAATTTATTTGGTATCTTTGCAAGAAGATTAGTTGATCGGAAAACGCTCCTTTAGGCTCTAAAATCAAAAAACATAAAAAAATTTCCGTCTCTCAACGCTGGGTTCTATTTTACGGTTCTTCGGATTGATCCATTCACTATTTTTCCTCAAGTCGTGCTTTTTAGAGAAAAGTTCGACATGAAAAGGAGGAATTTTGTCGAAAATCGAAATCTCAATTTATCCAGGCGAGTTTGAATTCAGGAGCATCGTGGAAGTAATTTTCAGAATTTTTTCAAACTTTCTATTTTTTCAATTTATAAAATGATAAAGGCGAGGTTTTGAATAGATAATTTAAAGCTGGTTCTTGAATAAGTTATGTAGAAAATGTTTCCCAGCATGTTAGAAGGTCAGAACCTAAAAATTTTGCAGGCACAAGATAAAAATAAGAAAAGAGGCTTCATTTTTCAGTACTCATTTTTGAGCAAATTCTGAACTACAGTGATTAAATATTTATCGAGTTTTTTTACAGTCGCTTGTTTTCCAGATTCTATACGCATAGCGTTTTTTGTTGTTATTTATTGTATTTTCGCTTTCCAACGCATTTTTTTTGTTGTATGGTGGTGTTTATACGTCTTAAAAATTGTGTTCCAATAAATGGCGAATTTTGAAAATCTTTCTTTTTTTTATCATAATCCAGGCTAGAAAGAATCACGAATGACAAACTCATCGAAGGACAGTCAAAATGATAAAATTACCTTATTACTGACTGATCAAATGATTAGTTTCTCACGCCCGATTTAAAACCATTTAGTTATGTTTCAGTTCTTGATCCTGTTTATGATCTGATTGCTCGAATGCATTGCGATTTTCTATCTTTCGGCATGACTCACGGCGTGTCCCCAATACAGCGAAACTCAAAATAGCGTTTCTCGAAGCAGCGATTCCCATTACAGCGAAATCTTAAAACAGCGATTCTCAAAGTAACAAATCTCAATACAGCGAATAGTAAAAAGTTCTATGCATTAAAGTAAATGCACACCTTTTTATAATAAATATGCAAACTATGTATATTAAAATAGTTTTTGCTACTTGAGTCAGTCTATTTGCATTTGACCATCTAAGTTTCACATGCTTCTGTACTGCAGTTGCGGTAGATATGCACGAACGGACCAGTCTAAAAGCACAAAAAAATATCTGTCAGAGAGGTTTTTGCAAAAGGTTTGAAAAAACAAAAACGAAAAATTCTCATAAGGATTTCCGATTAAAGTTGTTTCGGATAAAGAGCTTAATTTGAAAAAATTAATGAAATAAAACAAAATGAAATAAATAAAATAAGCGGTATGTAATGACCAGATTTGTGTGAGGTACTTTACTTTCAACCAACGGTCGATACGGCGGGGACGGAATAACGGGACGGGGCGCGGGCGGTACGATATACGAAAATCCACGAATGATCGACGGTTGCTTGAACGTCGACAATACAAAAACACATCTCGATTTATAATACGAACAGGGGCCTCGGTTTAAGTTGCTTTCCGACAATTGGCCGCTTGCAAATATATAAAAAGGATGGGGCGAGCGCGGAAGTCGAAAAAATGTAAAACCACAAGAATAATAATATCACGCTTTGCTTCTTCTTTTAGACGACGTTTTTGGCCACTCCCTGGGCGTTGCGGGAGGTCAAGCTTCTGTCCATCTTCTTCCGCCAATCGTCGTTTCCTGCTACGCTTTTTATGCTTACTTAGTTACGCCTCTCTAATGCTTTCCTGGTACTGTATGCTTTCTGTGCTTCGCTTGCTTTCTACGATGGGCTTGGCCACACCTTTGTGCTTCTGTGCATGCTTCCTGTATCTGTTTCTCTGTATACACATGTTTTGTGGGGCCGCCGCTACCGTTACACTTGAGACTACTGTCTGGCGGGGCTTCTACATATTTTACTGTGTGCAGGTGTTGTTTACGATTTTTACGGGGATTACGGTAGCTGTGGAATGTGTAGTTTAGTGTAGGTTCTAGGGGAACAGCTGCCGTTTGTGCAAATTAATTAGGGCATCTTAATTGGGCTACCGGGGTGTGAATGGATCAAAATAAAGTACTTCACGTAATTTTGTAGGAATGTTTGGGTGTGAATCCCAGACACCCTTGAGACAATAAAATGCGAAAATAAAATAATATCTAATAAATGTCTATCACATACAGTATGCTACATATTTACAGTACTGCTTTAGCAGGTACGTTACAGGTAAAGGCAGAACAAAAAACAAATAATAAAGAAACGAAAAGTAAAAAATGTAGTAAAAAGTAGATTAAAAAATAGAACAAAAGTACACAAGCCGAAAAAATTAAACAAACAGAACAAAAAGTGACTCAAAATAAGAATTATATAAAAAGAAATAAGTCTATAAAGGAAAAAAGAAACAAAAAGACATGCACGTAGATATGTTAATAAGGAACAAACCAGAATAAAAAGCTGTAATGTTGTGAAAATAGATGCTATAAAGTGTCACATGCCGACCAATTTTCCCAAACATTACATGATTTCCATAGTGCTGATATTTTATGTTTCTTGTCACTTTTTATTTCACAGTTACCTACTTTTATTTCGTTTCGTTTGTAACGACCAGATTTGTGAAGCACTTTACTTTATCCAATTGGACGTTATGGCAGACAAAAAGGGGGGCAGGGCGTGTAATATGGGGCGATACGGGTAATACTAATCGACGGCTGCTTTGAGACGAGGACACAACAAATGGGGGGAATGCGGCGAGTATAACAACGGCTTAACTGCTTCCGGATAAAAGGAAGCTCGCTCGCAATACAAAATGCTTGCAAAGGAAATGGGCGCCAGTCAAAAAACGGAGAATTACAATAATAATAATGATCAAAATCATGCTTTGCTTCTCTTTAAATGCGACGTTTTTGGCCACTCCCTGGGCGTCATGGGAGGTCGTGCTTCTGTCCATCTTCTTCCATCAATCGTCACTTCCTGCTTTACTTTTCATGCTTACTTAGTCACGCCCTTTAACGCTTTTCTAGTACGGTATGCTTTTCGTGTATTGCTTGCTTCCTACGGTGGGCTTAGCCACACCTTTGTGCTTCTGTGCATGCTTCCTGTATCTGTTTCTCTGAATACACATGTTTTGTGGGGCCCTCGCTACCGTTGCACTTGAGACTACTGTCTGGCGGGGCTTTTACGTATTTTACTGTGTGCAGGTGTCGTTTACGATTTTTAGGGGGATTAAGGTAGCCGTGGAATGTGTGGTTTTGTGTAGGTTCTAGGGGACCAGCTGCCGTTTGTGCAAATTAATTGGGGCATCTTAATTGGGCTACCGGGGTGTGAATGGATCAAAATAAAGTACTTCACGTAATTTTATAGGAATGTTTGGGTGTGAATCCCAGACACCCTTGAGACAATAAAATATGAAAATGAAATAATATTTAATAAATGTCTATCACATACAGTATGCTACATATTTACAGTACTGCTTTAGCAGGTAGGTTACACATTCATTATGTTTTACATGCATTTTTGATGTTTTGTTTGTGTTGCATTTTGTTGATTTACTTTCGCACGTACACTACCAGGTGAAACTAACCCTCAAAATTCGCGTCCGGGACACTTCCAGGTCATGTCCGGAACGCATCTTTTTGGGCAGCATAAAGAAAACTTTCATCTTTCTTAGTAATTGACATTCATGCAATAACTGTCAATCATAGTTTTTTATAATGTGTAGTGGATATGCACTTTGTTTTGACCTACAGTATGACAACAGTTGACCTTTCGTTTATATCTGGTAAATAATGTGTGCTTTCTGTAGGGAGGTAGGAAGGCAGCATCAGCAAAATTCTTTGGCTTTGTGTGACACAAGCACATGGCCTGTCAATTTTATTGTCGGTATAGTGTGCTTTTCGCGTCCTGGGTGCATCCCGGACGTGTCCTGGACGCGACCAGCATAGACAGGTAGTTTCACCTGGTAGTGTAGGCTGCAGTGTGACCTTTGAATCAAAACTTCCGCCAAATGATCTCTATGAGCTCATGGCCATAATTGGTGCATCATGTGCACCTCTTATCCGTAAAAATAGCGATGCAAAACGGCTAGTTAAGAAGTTTTCATTAAAGACCTTCATATGTTTAGCATGGGAATGAAACTCATTCCCAATGCTAAACGTATTCGAACTGGCAAATGTCTATGTGACCATAGGCATCTTCTGCGCCATTTTCCTCTGCAAAAGTTAGCTTGGGCATCGTAAGCTCCGCCCAGGCCTTACTGCAGGCCCACAAGGTCCTTAAAAGGACCTGTTTCATTAGTTTTTCGCTCATCCATTAGTTTTTTGCTCATCCTCTTATGTCCAGTTTTGTCTTTAGCTTGCGTCGGCAGCCTTACTTATTAATAAATTTGAATATTTATATTCCCCCTTGTGTTTGCCGCCTGAATTTGCATAAGCAACCCGTCGCCTACCTTGCACCATGTCTCCATCCATACCCACACGTCAAATAGGAAGAGAGTCACCCCAACCTCCAGTGCCTACCAATCAAGGAACTAAGTGGACCGTCCCTCCCATTCCTCAACCGAAATCCAAAACCAGGGACCCGTTGCCCTTTGGTGAATCAGATTTTGAGAAGCAGGACTAGGTGCGTCTTCTCAGGGACTTATTGTTGTCGAGGGTGTATTTTAGGGCTCCCTTTTCTTAAGTCCGTTTTCCATTGAGTTTCCCCTCAGTTAACAGGGCTCTTGTTCCCCTCAGGTTAGGAATAAAAAGGGATCTTTTGGTTAACAATCAGGTCCCCAAATCAGGTCATCTTCCAGATGACTTTGTCCATCTTTCACACTGAATGGGACCAGGGATTGCCACCCCTAACCCAGCGGCATTGTCCATTACTCTACAGCTGCACCCCAGGGCAGCGCCAGAGTACCTATAGGCCTTCCTATAGCCAGTACTAGCGGGGTTAGGTTCCCAAAGTAAAAAGAAGCGGGTCAGCCAATGGGGTCACAGCATGGCACTCACAGTGACATGGTCGTATTTTTCTATCAATATGGCATGGATTTTCCATCAATGTGACAGATCACATTATCACATAATGTGAAATGGCCCCACTTTTCACTTAATGTGACAAAAGTTATTATGACAAAATCTGGTAATTGATGCCGAAATATGTGACAACCAGCATCCACTAGATCGAAATGGAGGAATAAATGTGTCAAACTGTCTACCCCCCCCCCAATCACGATTCTTCCACTCTAAAGTAATTTTTTTGAAAATTTGCCATTTTGGGAATTTGTTGTAAGACTTTGTTGTTTTGTGAATCACAGTATTGAGAATCCCTGTTTCAAGATATCACTGTTTAGAGAATCACTATATTGAGTCTCGTTATTTTGAGTTTTGCTTTTGTGTCTTTTGCTGAATAGGGGTGAAACCTGACTCCCTGCCACCCCAATTTGGATTCAGATTTGTAATCCTTTGATCTGAAATTCTAGCCAAAAATTTATTAATTCTTCTGAAATTATCATTTTCTCTCATTAACAACGAACCTATACTAGTTAAACTAGTATTATCTGGTTCCTGGTTATCATACATTAGAATTGGCAGTATTCATGAAACAACAAAAATGAGCTGTTCTGCACTATGAGCACTATGATATATCAATTGAAAATTTGTGAATTTGAAAAATAAATGAAATTCTGGCATATGAATTTTTCCATGGAATATCAGAGACGGATACTTCATCTGCTTTGGTTACAATGGGGTTGCACTTCCTATAATGAAATTTGAATGTTATTAGTTATCTATGATCATTTTATGTTTCACATATTCAGCAGGGAATTTTCAGATCATCTGATCATTGGTATTAAACAGCACACTGGTAAAGTATTCCATAATTTATGTGATATCTTATTGATTCTCAATGTTTTACGTTACCTTTTATGTTATCCTTATGTATGGACTGCAGTTCTTTCCACCCTAGGCTCAGGTCCCACCAAAGAGTCCTGAACTCTTTTAGGAGTGAAGGACTCAAAATTACTTTAGGTCTCCGGAGAAGTTCAGGAGTGTAGATAAATTTGTTTGCCCCAACATTGCTACTTCTGAACTATGTATGATTATCGGACTCCTGTAGGAGTCGTTTTCCTACTCTGAAGTGGCTTGCACCAATAATGTTGGAGTTCAGGGTTGAACAAAATATTATGCTTCTCCAGTTTCATAGTAATTTAATAGAGCTTGGAATATATATAATTCTGCTAGAATGAGTTGAGATTTAGATGACTGTACGTATATTCCTGAAAGTACAATTGCTACCATATCCATTGGACATTTTCGATAGTAGTGCTCCATGCAATTGTCATGTGCTGATCAATTTTGCCCAATGTCACATGATTCACATCATGCTGATACTTTATGTTTTTCACCAATTTTTGTTTAACAGTTACTTACTCTTATTTTTGCATTTTGTTCATTATATTTTACATGTATTCTTGTGTGCATTTTTGTGTTTTGTTTCTGTTTCATTTTGTGTTTTCATTTCTGTTGCGTTTTGTTATTTTTCCGTTGCGCACATAGACTACAGTATATAACCTGTTAGTTTCCGCCAAGATAAGCTCTACGAGCTCATGGCCATAATCGGAGCATTACGTGCACCTCTTATCAGTAAAAACTAGCGACGTTTTGCAACACCAAATGACTAGTTTCGAGATTCTCTCTAAAAGACGTTCATATGTTTAGCATGGAGAGTGAAACTGTATTCGAACTGGAAAATGTCTATGTGAGCATAGGCATCTTCTGGAGCGATTTCTTTTGCATTTAGCTCTGGGTCTTGCATCGGTCGACTGTTTTTATATTAATTTACGTATATTGCGTCCGCCACCTATATTTTTGAATAAATTTGCATACAACTTCGTGTCCATCACAGCGTTTGCCGCCTGCATCCCTGCATAGGAGTTATATGCCCCCCTTTCGCCTAGTACCTGCCCATCGCTCCCTTAGTGGACTGCTTGCATCACCTGCTGACCCATGTTACAGTACACCCCACGCTGAACTGAACTGGACTGCTGTCATGCCAGTTCCCATCATCCCAGGATCCGTGAACCCATGAACCCGTCACCCTGCGCCAAGTTGTAGTTGAGAAAAGGACTGGGTAAGTCTTCTCAGGGGATTATTGTTGTTGAGGGTGTATTTGTGGGAACCCTTTCCTAAGTCGGTTCACCCTTGAGAATCCCCTCAGTTAGAGCAGCCCTCGTACCTCTGGGGTTAGGGCCAAAAAGGGGATTTAGGTTTACAATCAGGTCCCCTACAGTAAGCCATTCCACGAATGGCTTTGTCCTTCCTTCTCACTGAATGGAGACTAGGGATTGCCACCCCTGACCTGGCGGCGTTGTCTATTATTCTACAGCAGAACCCAAGGACAGTACCGAGGTACCCTATAGGCTCTCCTATAGCCAGTACTAGCTGGGTTAGGTTCCCAAAACGAATATAACAGTGAGTCACCCAAGGGGGTCACAGCCTATTACTCACAGTGATATGGCCGTATTGGTATCAATATGGCATGGGTTTTCCCCATCAATGTGATTGTCCAGTTTTCATATAATGTGACATGGCTCCTAATTCGTTTAATGTGACACAATGTATTGCTTTATTGAAATTGTTCGTTAGTTTCGGGAGGTGATTTTCATGTGAACAACAATGATCTAGGCATAAATTGACAGAATTATGGCACAAAATAAGGGAGAAAACTCGATAACAGTCGTCCTACTCCTAAACTCAGAAAACGATAGTAGTTATATGGGCCCGTACGGGGGTACACAAAAGATACCCCTGTACAAAACATATACTCCAGAGTTTGCGGCCTTAACTGTGTGGAGCGATAGGGGGTGTAGAAAGTATAGCCCATGGTGTAATACGATCCGAATTTTGTTAAGCGTGCGAGGCGATACAGGGGATGTAGAAAGTACGCCCGAAGCTTCAACATGTAAAATTCTACTTCCATGTAGAAACTACGCTCGAAGCTTTAATGGGTAAAAACCGACCCCAACATAGAAGGTATACCTAGGCGAACTTGACTACAATGTTAAAATTGATGCAATATGTCTATCGAAAAAATTTAAAAAACACTTGAGGGTCATAGAATCTACTGGGTTTACTCATTTTTTTGCATTTTAAAAAACACCTGAACGTCATGGAATCTACCGAATCGTTAGATTCAATGACCCTCAGGTATTTTTTAAAATTTTCTCAAGAATGCAGGACGAACTGACCGCTACAGTCAGCAACTATAGTATCAATTTTTCGAAAATTTTTTACATTTTAATAAAAATTTAATGATTTCACAAAATTTCTGTACAATTTTAGAGAGTAAAACAGCTAGATTGTTCAATGCTAGCATAAAATCTAACGTGACGTCCACGAGTCATACAGTCTAGTGTACGGTCAAAAAATTTTTGCTCAGGACTCATTTCTTAAATATTCGGGACACGTTTTTCAATGATCCCCTATACTTAATCATTGTTTTCGGGACACGCTTTTTACTCTTAAGCCGGATATATACTTACCCGTACGCACGTGCGGAGCAGTTTTGCGACCTGCCAATGTGCGGCCAAAATGCGGGTTGTCAAAATATACTTCAGCCAAAAAAGCGCATGCGGCCTCATGGCGGGCCGCATTTGAATATACTTAACCGTACGTGTACGGGTGTGAGGGAGGGCTGGAAAATCTAGTACAATCGTGCGCCATGAGCGAAAAACGATAGTGTCACATATTGCGCCATCCATGTCACATTTTACGGCATGTCATGTGTATGACATGTGGACTTGGGAGAGCTGGGGAGGTTTGGGTATCTCATCAGGTAATACCGTGTTTTAGACGTCACATTGATGGTGAACCATATCAGATTGATCCTATTACAGTGAGTAATAGGCTGTGACTCCTGATGGATACTGGCATTTTCCCCAGGCTTCTCTTGGTTGGCGTTGGGGCCTAACCTGGCAATTGGTGGCTATAGAGAGGTCTATAGTTGGTTCTCTTGGGTTGTCCTTGGGGTCTTGCTGTAGGGTAATGGACAACGCTGCCAGGCTAGGTGCGACAATCCCCGAGTCCTACTCAGTGAGAGTGGGGACAGGGTCACCCGTAAAATGACCTAAATTATGGGACCCGATTATGAACCAGACAGCCCCTTTTAGCCCGAACCTGAGAGGTGGAGGCCCTACTTATCTGTGGAAACCTTGGGAAACCGACTTAGGAAGGATTTCCCAACAAATAACCCACAAATAACAACAATCCCCTGAGAAGACTCACCTAGTCCTGTTTCTCAAGCGATTACGACGCAACGGGCGGCAAGTCCCTGGATGCTTTCGGTCTTCTGGCACTGGGAGCGGGGGATGCGATCCTCAAACGTCCTAGGCGGCGAGCGGCGGCGAGCGGCGGCGAGCGGGAGGGAGCGGGAGCGAGCGGGAGGCGAAACTCCAACGTTTAATTCACGAACCGGGGCGGTCGGACACCTGGCACTGTTGGGCAGCGGGGTACTGTAGACGTTAAGCGGCGGACGCAGTGAACACGGGTAAATTTATGCAAATTTATTGATAGTAAGGCGGCGGACGCACAGGTATATAATAAAATTATGCAAATTTGACGAGGAGGCGGCGGACGCGGAGTGACAACTGGACGAAAGCTTGGTGAACCCAAGAATGAGCGAAAAACTAAAGAAACATGTCCTTTTAAGGACATGTTTGGCTACAGCTGCAGCTTGGGCGGAGTTTCTCGGCGCTCAAGCTAACTTCTGCAGCTAGACGCGATGCAGAAGATGCCTATGAGCACATAGACATTTTTTCATTCACATGCGTTTAGCACTGAGGCCGGCTGCAGTGCCTATGCTAAGCATATGAACGTCTTTAGCTAAAACTTCTTAGCTAGTCGTTTTGCGTAACAAAAACGACGCTAATTTTGATGATAAGAGGTGCGTGAGCGCACCAAAAATAGCCATGTGCTCGTGGAGCACGACTGGCGGAAGTTTTTAGCTAAAGGGCCTACTGTAGCCCGCGTTTGTAAAGAAATAAAAATACAACAAAACGAAACATAGAAATGCATAAAAATATAAAAACGAACGTAAAATGCATGTGTAAAAATGAAATAAACAAAAGCATGATCGGGTAATAAACAAAACATGAAAAATAACAAAATGTCGGCATGATCGGAATCACGTGACGTTGGAGAATTGAGCGGCACGTGACACGGCGGTCCTTCGAAAAAGGGCGTCCTCGTCCTTGCAGTGGTCAGTAGTGAGGTTTTATGCGGCGTGTCCGTGGTCGTAGGTCATTCCAAGGTGTGACGGCGAGAGTGGTCGAATAGGTCCGTTGGGTTGTCGGTGGATGAGGCCTTCTTTGATCGTAATTCGTTCGGTGGTATGGTGACCGGAGGTTGTTGATGCGTGGAGTTGCCGACATTGAATATCCTGTGCGAAGGTCTGGAACACAGAAAAGAAAAATTTTCAGGGCAAGATGTAGGCTATCGCAGAGGATGCGCCCAGTGAGGTACAGATTGTCGGGCTATCGCAGAGGATGCACCCTGAGAGGTGTAGGCTATCGCGTGAGGATGCGCCTAAGGCGTGACGCTTAGGTTGCTGAACGCTCTCTTCTATCCACTAAGATCCAGCATGGACAAGAGTGGATACTTCGTGAGGGGCACGGCGGTCCTTCGAAAAAAGGACGTCCTCGTCCGTAAGCGGGGACAAATAAGAGAGTGCATCCTGAGTTACGGGTCGGGGACCTCTGCATCAAGATGTGGGTCAATCAGATTCGGTGTGAAGTCCCGGCTTATTGAGGGATACAATAAGGGTGCCGAATCTGTTGCCTGTGAAGTGGGAGGTGTATCCTCTGCTTCACTCGGTTGTTCAGGGGACACGTAAAGTCGAAGCTGGTTGACATGTACAGTGTCTTCCTGATCCATCTCGAGACGAAGTGTGACATTGGGATATGCCACATTTGTTACAAGGTAGGGTCCATCGTAGATGGGCAGCAATTTAGGAGTGAGTCCACGTTTGCTGGAGGTGCGCAGTTTGAGCACCTGATCCCCTACTTTGTACGAGACATCATGTGCCTTCCGGTCGTAAGACCGTGCGTAGGCCTCCTGTGCTTTCTCAATCCGACTCTGGATTAAGGTTAACGCATTCGTGAAATGACGTTTGACCTCCATATCATATGAGGAAACATTAATGATATGGGCCGGAGGGTTGAATGAGAGCGCGGCGTCAACAGGGAGCATGGGTGTGCGACCGTACATGAGTTCAAAGGGCGAGTACCCTGTTGACTCATTCATGCTGATATTGACGGCAAACACAGCGTATGGTAGGTGTTCATCCCAATCAGTATGTCCTTGATGAACATACATACGTAGCCGTGTGGCTAGCGTCTGATTAGCTCTTTCCACTTCGCCGTTGGTCATCGGGTGATAGGCGGTAGAGTGGATTTTCTTCGTTGCGCAGATCGCAGTGATTTCAGTCATCAGTTTTGATGTGAAATCAGTGCCACGATCTGACTGAAGAATCTGCGGTGCCCCGTGCCGGCAGACAATTTGCGTTACAAACAGTCGGGCTATGGTGTTCGCAGTGATGTCCGGAGTAGCAAAAGCCTCGACCCATTTCGTAAAGTAGTCGATAAAGACTACAATGAAACGGTTGCCAGCTTCGCTAGTGGTCATTGGTCCCATGCAGTCGACACCTACCCGGTGAAACGGTCCCGTGATGGTGATAGGTTTCAGGGTCGCAGTGGTTTTCTGTCGAGCGGGCTTATTCCGTTGGCAAAGATCACACCGCTGACAGAAGGACTTTACATCCCGACTGAGGGAGGGCCAGTGGTATCTGCGAGCAATGAGCCGCGCAGTACGTTTAGCACCGAAATGTCCAGCTAAGATGTCATCGTGATGAGCCCGGATAATGGTAGTAACCATGGATCTGGGTATGACGATCTTATTGGACTCGCCTGTCCATTTCTGAAGGACGTTATCCAACAGATGGTAGCCTCGCACATCATTCTGGTCGCCCAGAGGCTTAAGAGAGCGAATGATGTCGGCTAATTCCGGATCCTCCAGCTGAGCAGCGAAAAGGTCGGGGTGCTGCGCACCGACGGATATCTCGGCATAAGACTCTGATCGTACCGGGCGCTCCGCGCCAACAGTGATCGGTGCTGAATTACTTGAACGCGCCAGGTGCTGCACACCATCGGTCAAGGTCCTTGATCTCGCCAGGTGCTGCGCACCATCGGTGATCATCATAACGTGCCCCTCAGGTCTGTAGAGGGGAGTATCATCAATACTCTGACCGGTGAGGGAGTTAGGATCCGGCAGGCGTGATAATGCGTCAGCATTACCATTAGACTGACCTTTTCGCGGCCGAATTGTCAGTTTGAATTCGGCGAGCGCGAGTCCCCACCGAGCGATCCGAGCAGAGGGGTTAGGCTTCTCCAACACTGCTTTGACCGCGGTATGGTCAGTCTGAACGACCACCTCGTGCTGGAAGAGGTATGGTCGAAAGTGCTTGACGAAATGGACAACAGCGAGAGTCTCCAGTTCTGTAATGGAGTAGTTTTTCTCGGCCGCTGTTAACCCTCGGCTGGCGTACGCGACAGGATGGTCGTATCCATTTTCGTCTAACTGGCTAAGAACCGCTCCTATCCCCGAAATACTCGCATCAGTTTGAAGGATAAAGGATTTCGAAAAGTCCGGATGGCGCAGGATAGGAGGGTTGGTCAGCAGGCGGCGGAGTTCATCGAACGCCTCCTGCTGAGGTTTTGACCACTGGAAAGTAGTTTCCTTCCGTAAGAGCTTGGTGAGTGGCTCGCTGAGCCGGGCACAACCAGGGATGAAACGCCTGTAGTAAGACACGAGGCCTAGGAAGGACTTGATGTCTTTGGCGTTTTGTGGAATGGGTAGGTTTTGGACGGCGGCCAGCTTGGCTTGGTCAGGTTCTAGGCCGCTCTGTGAGATGCGATAGCCTAGGTACTCTACCTCTGAGTGCGAAAATTTGCACTTGCTCAGTCTGAGCTTCATTCCACCCCGGCGAAGACGGGCGAACACATCTGCCAGGCGCTCAAGCATTTGGGTGTGAGAGTTCCCGAACACCAAAATGTCGTCGAGATAAGTCAGAACCGTGCGCCATTGGATTCCAGTAAGGAGGAGGTCCATAAGGCGTTGAAATGTCCCTGGCGCGTTGCATAAACCGAAAGGCAAATAATTGAATTCGTAAAGTCCAATAGGCGTATTAAAAGCCGTCTTTTCCTTATCGGCCTCGGCAATCGGGATTGACCAATAAGCGTTAGCCTGGTCAAGGGTAGTGAAATACTTCATACCCTTGAGTGTGTCGAGGATGTCATCTATCCGCGGGAGAGGGTAGACATCCTTTTTCGTGACCTCGTTAAGACCACGAAAGTCAACACACATACGGTGAGAACCGTTTTTCTTGCGCACCAGGACAGTATTAGTAGCCCACGGAGACGTGCTGGGCCGAATAATACCTTTCTCCTGGAGCGCCTTGACCTCCTGCATGATGAGATCCTTTTCCTTAGGTGAGGACCGGTAAGGAAAACGGCGGACTGGGCGGGCATCACCCGTGCTGATTTCGTGCTGGACGAGATCAGTGGAACCTGTGTCCTTTTCATCAAGAGCATAAAGGTCGGTGTATGCAACCAGTAGATCGAGTAAGGCTGCCCGGTCCCGAGGGGAGATGTCCGGTGAGATCACAGCATTGGCCTCGACCCACTGACGATCGAGGACGGTGTCTGAGTCGACCGGTGATTCCCGTGAGGGCTCACTATGCATTTGCACATGACCGATGGTCGTGTGCGGGTAGAGAACCACGGAATGAGTACTCGGGTTGACTACCTGAAGCGGTATGTGACCGTTGGTCACGGTACTGACGCTTCCTGCAAAATATACGTGTCGTTGAGACCCGGTGAGGTTCTTCGGAAAGAAAGCCACCTCAGGCACGTTCGTATAGATTGGTGGGACAGGTACAGTGAATCGTGTCATGGAGCGAGGCTCTAGAATCACCAAGTCCTTCAGGGGCAAAGCGCCGCGGGCAGAAGGTGGGCTGTGGATGAGACCGTCACAGGGGATTCTACTCTCTTTGAACTGGAGGAAAGATTTCTCCCAGTTCAAACTGACACAATTGAACCGGCCGAGGAAATTGGTTCCGAGGACCAGTTCAGCTGAACAGTTCTCCTGTATTTGGACCTGAATCCGTTCAGAGACATCAGCCACTGTAACTGTGATGTAGGCTGCTCCTAGCAGTGGGATCGGGGACCCGTTGGCTGCGATAGGGCGTGCCCTGGTTGGTGATAGTGACAAGTTGGGCAGCTGGGCCGCTAACTTGTGGTCCAAGAGTGAGAAAACAGCTCCTGTGTCGACCAGTGCCTTCGCTTCTACCCAGTTGTTGAGGAGAACTTTGATATGGGGTGTCCGAATATCATTTGGGTAAAAAGCCGTGACCACATGACCGGAATCAGGTGTGGTGGCACCACTAACATGTTTGGTCTTACCGGACCGCTTTGGAATCGGCAGTCCCGTACGACGTAGGAGGCCTACTAGAGCGTATCCGACGGAGGGTTCCGGGTCATTCAGAAGGGTGGACTCATCCTGTACCGTTAGTATGTGGTCTGAGTGATCCTTCGGACTCTGAGTAGCTCCTAGTGATTCAACCTCGGTGTCCGATAGCGGAGGCGCGTTTGGCACGGGTGATGTCGGAACATCTGAATCACTTGGCTCACGGTATCGGCCCTTCTCTAGCGTAACTGGAGAGGTTCCAGGCGGAGGTCGAGGGCAACCTGACCCGTGCAAGGTCGACAGATGACGACTTGCCCGTCTAGAAGAGGCCCGGGATCCCCTAGTTGACCCACGTGATGAGGCAACTGAGGAGGCCCGTGAGTGTGGCCGAGAGATGGACGAAGCCCTGGACCGCGATCGTGATCCCGACCTGTGTGAGTTTCGCGAGAGAGCACGGGTGTTCTCCCACCAGGGGTCGATCTGGTCAATCTCCGGCGTGGTCAGCAGGAGGGGTAATTCTACCGCGTCCAGCCGACAAACATTACGTTGGTAGTCAAACATAATGTTCTTGAACTGTTCTAAGAAGTCCAGTCCGAGTATGAGGTCAACAGGTGCCCAGAAGGGAGACGTAGTCTTGCACACATGGAGATGTACATCGATCCGTGTGTTCGGCTGGCGGTTTCCGGGCAACATGATTTCATATGGTCCCGAAAGGATGGTATGAACGGCTTTACCATTGATGCTCATCAATGGGTTAAAGTCGTGATGTTGCTGGAACGCCATGACCGCCTTCGGACTTTCTTTAGCCAAGGCCTTATGAAGGCGTTGGCTAATGATAGTGCGTGGGCAACCCGTGTCAAGGAAAGCAGGAGTTTCCTTGGTGTCCAGCAGCACGACAAAGCACGGTGTGATTCGGTCAAGCTGGGAGGGTACATCGTTTTGCACGTAGTGAAAACCGATCCAGCGTTGGACTTTGCGGTAAAGACCCAACGGGGAGAAACGGCTAACAAACCTGACCTGTTTGCTCCGCAGACGGTAGCTGAGATAATAAGATACACCAAGATAGGCAAGGTATCCGGCACCGATCAGCACTGTCAGGGTAATTAGGATGTTAAAGATCAACTGGACCGGCCCGCTCAGGACAGCGTGCAAGCCCTGGGCGAGGGTGTGCTCTTGACCCGTAATAACATGGTTTGCTGCCAAACCGACACCTTCCAGAGAGGCCTTGATGTCGGTTCCTACCCCTGCAAAGGCCTGGTAGATGGCGTCTGGTTGCAGGGATAGACCAGCGGTAAAGTTCACCAGCCGGTTGAGTACCGCTTCAATTTGCTCAGTCTTGTAAACGTACTGTTTAAAGAAGGCAAAGTTTGAAGGGGTCATCGCCAACTGGTCATGGAAGAGCGCCGGTGCCTCAAAGTGAGTGATGTTGAAGCGCTGCTTCCAGAAGAGTTCCAGTGGGATGTGGCTCACATGGACCGCGCCAGACTCAGTAAACCAGCCCGAGCGATTTCGGAAAATCCCCGTAAAGTGGTGATGACACGGCACAATTGGGCTAGATTTAATGAGGTCCGGACCACCGGGGGTGGCGAAGTAGATGGTGCCGCCAACCTGTACAGGTAAGTACTTGTAGCAAACGTTCCCCACCCGGTACAATGGTAAACGTAGGTGGCGTTGACCTTCTGACACGGCCATATTGTCAGCGCATCGCCTGTGAATTCCGCCGTCAGGTCATTCCTCTGGAGGAATGCCCGGGCACCCAGGGTAGGGTCGAAGCGAAGCAACTGCCAAGTCAGATCAAGATAGCGTTGAGCGTGAGAGCAAAGCTCAAGCCACGTGAACCGGAAACCGTTAATTTCCGACTCCTTGATCTGCTGAGCCAGATAGTTCAGTTTGGCATTGACAGGATCGGGACGGCTGTCCGTTGCCACTCTGAACATGTTTTGGGTCAAATTGTATCTCCCGTGGATGCGAAGGAGAAGACCCTGATCCGTCCGGACTGTGGTGGAACGTAGTTCTGGGCACAGTTGGAAGACACGGGAGTTTCCCGGGATCTTGAGGGCAACCTGCAGATCATCGATGATGACGTGGTTCCCTGACATGGACGCAGTGTAATTTCCCTTGGGGTGATAATGACACCGCGCCGTGAAGTTTTGTGCAGGCCAGACAATGACCCCGTCTAGAGTAGTGCACTGGCCTGCAGTGGGACTGCATCCACCTACATCGCCTAAGGTGCTTAGGGCCGTAGTGCCGTCCCACGAAGCGACTTGTCCCTCCTCGATGAAGAGGTTAGTCACTGTCTTGCAGACGTCGCTGCAGCACCATTCGTACATCACTTCCAATGTTTGGTTTGTGCTATAAAAGCCAGGGCGAATGCCGACAAGTTTGTGTGAACCAAACATTTTAGTGCGATGTGCTAGCGTGCATGCCGCAGGCGCTAAGTGCTGAGTGGTGATGACGTCTGCAGTGATGCCCCTAGAGCCGAAGAAACCAGTGTTGGTGCAGACTTTGCGGGAGCGCAATGTGCATTTCCACGCTGTGGTTGTAATCGGGTCTGAGCTAGGGACATACACCGTAACATTCATGCGCCGCGGGCTCCATGAAGATTGCGGTGGTTTACACTCTACACGCTGGGGTAACTCAAGTGGATGTCCGCTTCTTGAGAGACCGCAAAATTGATACTGAGCCGCCGGTGCTGACAAACTCACCCCTAGAAACAGTGATGCTACCAAGGTCAATTTTATTGTCAAAAACAACTGTACAAACGTAATTTGTAAGTGTTCACTCAATTTCACAAATCTGGCCTGAGGGGCAGTGTCAGATTTCTTCTTCGTCGCTGTCGGACGAGATTGGTTCCTGGTCGGGGAAATCGAGGACCAATTCACCGCTGGGGAGGATTTCCCGAAGGGTACCGACTTTCGGCGACCGTGGGTTGACTGCCGTTGGGAACGGTGATGTTTCAACAATGCTGACATCCTCATTAACTGGACGTAAGGTCTCGTCGACGGCCATGGGTTCGACGACGGGCGACTTGGTCGCGGCGGTCGGAGATGTCGTTTGGGCTGGTGCCGGCGATTTGATCTGGGCTGTTGCCGGCGGTGTAGGATCATTTGCGGGTTCCTTGGCCGGGGGCGAGGAAGCAGTAATGTCCATTTTAGTTGGCGATGTCGCGGCAACAGGTGGTGCTGCTGCCGGTGATGTAGCGGCGGCAGCAGGCAGGAGGATCCGACTAGCCTGTTCGACTGCTCGGCGGACGGCATCGACTGAAGGCGAGGATGGCTCCCCGTCCAATAAGAACTTCTCGACGGGCGAGATGGTGATAGTCCCATTGGCAATGAACTCGAGTGCCCGGCGGGCGACGTCGGGTCGTAATAGGCGCATCGAGACGGGTGCTGCAAGCACGACGTCGGCGGCCGTGAGCGCTTCGACATTTGATGGCTCGTTGAGGAGAGTCCACGGCAAATGCGGGTATTTCTTGGCCAGGTCGACTGACCAGATGGCCAACATCGCGTCTTGGACGGGCGATGGCGCTGTGAACAAGAAGTCAATAGAGTCGTGGACTGGGAGAGATTCCTGGTTCCTACTCTAGGATCACCTGAAGAAGAAGGTAGTATACCTGACAAATTCATGGGCTCGACCTGGTCGAGGACTTCCGTAGCCGAATCCGTGGGGATCGAAGGCGGTGGTCCTGGAGGGACGATGCGGGCCGGTGGCGCCGAAGACGTCGTATTCGCGGCTGGAGTTGGCTCGGCAGTCTTGAGTTTAGGTATGCGATACGATGCGAGGATGTTAGCGTGGCCAACAAACTGCGGTGTCGTCGAGGGGTCCAGAGTGACCGGCATCGCATACTTTGGTGGTGGTGGTGGCAGCGGTATGTCCGATACGTTCATCGGTACGGGTACCTGGGCTGCTTGGACCACTGAAAATCCAATACTGATTACGCAGACAGGATAACACTGTTGTGAAGAATCTGTCAGGTGTTCAGCAAGTGCCTCATCATCCAGGTCAAGAGGATCTGGATGAGGAGGGCCATCGGTAGCCCCAACGGCGTTGTTGCGGCGTATGGGCTGCCGATAATGGTTTCCTGTCCCGTTGGGAGGGTGATAACCATTTCTTTGATGATACACATTTGTCCCCTGGGAAGAATAACCAGTATCTTGGTAGACATTCTCACCCGTGTTTGCCGGATTGCGCTGCGGACAGGCAGTTGATCGGTGCACTCGCACTTGACGACAATGAGGGCATGGCCTATCACATCGGTCCGTGGGGTGGGCACGTGTACGGCAAAAATAACAGCGACCACCGTTAGCGGCGTTGTTACCGGGGGCGGCACCGGTGGGACGCTGGGCCCGGCAGTCGGCGTCGCTATGTGTACACAGTCCGTGGAAGGAGCACGTTTGAAGGTGTGCTCCCGACGAGCGTCGCCCGGCGGACTGATTTGGTGTCGACGGCTGTGGAGGCGGCGTCTGTTGGATTGGCGCGGGTGCACGTTGCTGGGCCGTGAGCTTCACTACGTGGGCCGTGAGCCTGGCCATTTCCTGTTTCAAGCGGCGAACCTCATCGGCGGAGGATGACGACGTTGGAGCGTTGCTCTGACGACCGTTTGCGCTTCTGTTAGGCATATCGGGATTATATCCGGCGTGTTTAGGTTCTGAAGAGAAAACGGCGTTAGATGGAGCAGTGTACCGGATCTCGTCCCGAAAGATTTGGGATTCTGCGTAACAGGCTGCCTTGAGTGTCTCTTCAAGAGTCGTGAACTCCCTAAACTTGATACTATCTCGGAGGACCGGCTTCAGTCCCCGCAGAAAGATAGGTTTGATGATAGAATCTCGGACATCCGTCGCGAGATCTGGATACGCTACCCTGGATAGTCTCTTGAGGTGCTCAAGGTAGACTATCGCGGACTCTGTCGGCTTCTGCAGTCGATCTTGGATCAGCTGCTGATGCAGATCAGAGTCGCGCCCTACCGGAAAATCTCTCCGTAGAAAAGCCGTAAACTCTTCGTAGCGGGTAGGTATTGGAGTGCTGCTGCTAAAGTCCCGGTAGGAGGCGAGAGCAGGACCCGTGAGGCATGACTCCAGAAAGGCGATTTTATACGCATGATCCGTTTCGCTTACACCCTGAAGTGTAAAGAAACGAGTAAGATGCGACATAAAATCGGTGATAGACTCACCAAAAGCACCGGAGAAGGTGGGAGGGGCCATAAAGCTGGACACGGGAGGGTGCCTCCGACCATTCATGGCCTCTAACTTTTGGTTGAGGGGTCCAAGAGCATTCTCAAATGCTGCCTGGACCTTGTTCTCGATCTGTGAAGGGAGATCAGTTTCCGACTTCATGTCCGAGGGTTCGTTTTCCCGTAAGGTGGTTAGAACAGACGTCCTTGCCCGTGAAGCAATTAAGTCAAATTGAATAGAGAGCGGCTCACTGGTCTGTACAGGCTGGGTACTGAGACGGCAGGAACGACGGGGTGTCTCTATTGTGTAAAATGAAAGTGAGTACTACTTTTGAATTCGCGGCGAAAGAGCGCGTGAATTCGGGAAAACGCGTGTGCGACGGCGTTTAAGACGTAAATTGACTTAGCTTAAGACTAGCGACCACGGAAAGGGAGCTAGAATGGAATAGGATTATAAGATGTAAGATCAGAGTACATCAGGGTGACGCAGAAGGGAATTTATCTGGTCGCCCGTGATGGACAGAGGCTTGGCCTGAGATATGGGGAATCGATCCCGGCCAAAATGTAGAATTTGGGGCCTGGACCCGGCAATTAGAATAGGTGAAGAGGACAGAAGATCCTGTAGAAAGGAGAGAAGAGGCGGTTTTTCCTGCCGAGAAATAAGGTGACGGATAAACCCGCTCAGGAGGGATTTTTCCTGGAGGTTCGACCGCTGTACTAGTTTACAAACCTTGGGGCGAGGCGGACTCGTAGCCGGCAAGGTCCTACTCACCAGGAGTAGCGCATAAAGTGGCATAAGGTGAAAAAGGATGGGGTCAACTGAAAATGAACTTAAGAGGGAGCAATAAATAGGGACAAAACTAATTTACAAACCCAGTTACGCAAAGGGGGTCGTGCAGTTACGCAACGGGCCTCACTCGCCAGGAGCGATTGCGATCTCTGCATAGTGAGACGGACTATACAGGAGGTTCCGTGCTGGACGACATTCGCAAGTAACTTACAGCCGTGTCCGGAACGGGAGCCCGCATTCCGAACAGAACGGACACTCTCCAGGAGTATTATACACAGCTGGTGGCCGGGTTTGCCGATCACTGAGATGAAGTGAGGTTCGCAGGTCACACAGTAGAAGAGGGAAGGAGCACGGGTACCAAGGGTGCTATTCTGACACACTCAGTCAGTTAAAATGAAATACTCTGGATGTTTTGAGGGCGCACCCGAAAACATCTAAGGGATCACGGGTACAAGGTGTCCCTGATTGAATATGAGTGTAAAGTATGTATCGAGGCGTACTCAATACCTTCGCTGAGGCGGACTCAACGGTGCCTATTATTTACATGACTAATAAAGGGTAGACCGCGGAGGCGGACTCTGGGTCAGTGGCGACTCTAGCGCGGGCATCGTTAAGCCAGTTAACGAAGGCGTTCGAGTGAAAGAAATATGACAGGGGGTCCTATACACTCTAGGCCCAACCGGAGGCTGTGCCGCGGTCCCTTGGGAACCACTACGGTGGGGACACTAAAGAAGATCTATGTATGACAGCTCGATGAGATGAAAGAGAATGAGTGAATTTAGATAAGAAATTTACAAGAAGATTGCCGAACCCTTGCAGACGTCAGACACAGGCAGTACCGACTGCAAATGCCTGCTATCTGCTCGAGTCAGACAACCAACCCAGCTGAGGCCGAGTGTAACTCGTTCAAACCTGCAGTTAAAGCTTGAAAATAGCCACATACTGATCAACAGTGCCGCTACCCGGGCGGACAACCTGATCAGTACGCGGGCTAGTGAGCATCTCAGGTGGTGTATGTATGTGGACTGATGTTTCCCAGGCATCAGTCCCCAGACACACACAAACCCTCGAACAAGAGAGGTAGGTGATAGGACCATGCGCCAGCGACCACCTACAACTCAAGTGGAATACTCATAGGGCCGACAGTAACCTGGTGCGGACGTCAGAAGGTAGGGGGTATGGACCAACACATAACCTTGGTGCTGACTGCAGGTGCCTGGGATAAGAGTATTCAAGTATCACGTCGCAGTTGCAGACGCCAGGGGTGAGTGCCTAAGGCCAGCAAACCCCTGCAGTAGCACGTAATGTTACCGTTGCAGACGTCAGAAATAGGATCATGTAACCTCAATTCCTGCTGCGAGAGCATGATACATTGTCATTGCTGACGTCAGCAATAGGGCCCTGAAGCCAGCTATCGGTGTACAGCAACACGTGATGGTGCCGTTGCTGACGTCAAAAGGTGGAACCGAGGGTCTGATACCTTAGGTCAATGACATGAGATGCAGTTGTTGCAGACGTCAGATGTGGCACCCGTAAGACCTGCACATCTTCGAATAGTGACACGGTGCGTCACCATTGCTGACGTCACAGATGGGGTGCAGAGAACCAGCCGAACCTGTCGCAACAACGTTGGCTTCACCTGTTGCAGACGTCCGAAGTCATTACTGCTGGAGTGTTAACTTGAACAACAACACGTAGTGTCGGTTGCTGACGTCAGGAGTAGAACCCGGAGGGCTACCCACCCCTTAAAGCAACAGCAAGTGAAGCGGCTGTTGCAGACGTTAGTGGTTGCATCCGTGAGGCTGAACCACACAACAACAACAACCCGTAACGTTGTTGTTGCTGACGTCAAAGAACATGACCCGTAAAGTCTATGGTCTAGATGCAACAACCGGAAAGTAGAAGAAACAGACCTTACAGTAAGTAGAAATGCAGAAGAGAGAAACTTATGTAAGGGTGTCATACTGTAGCGGTGGCATCCGAAAAACAGAATTTTTTTTTTTTTTTTTTTTTTTTTTTTTTTTTTTTTTTTTTTTTTTTTTTTTTGACACCGCTCAGCTGACCGAGAAAGGAAAAGGGAAAGGAAAATAACCGAAGACGGGGAATACGGGATTTGGGCATACGCGTGTTAAATGTGTAAACAGTCGGTGTAAATTTTGGGGCCGGAAAAGTGAGCAGTTCCGACAGTTTCCGCCGACAGACAAAAATGCTGTACACAATTAACAAATCGCAGCCACGTATGACGTCCAGGATCATACGTGGAGGGTGTACGGTATCATGGGGTCACGGACCACCAACAGTCAGGAGAGGCCGTAAACCCCTACAGCTGTGATACCAGTACCCGCGTATGGGTATACTGTAGTTACAGTACGGGAATGGGCACAGGCGTACTGTAATGGCACCCACCCGGAGGGCTACAGTATACCACCCAGGATTAGAGGAAGGGGGGGAATGATGGAAAAGAGAACAGATAAGGGAATTTACAACACCGATTTAAGTAGGCAGAATGTACAGAAATAATCAGAGGAGAAATACAGGTACTCGATATATAACTCAACTCTGGGACAAATAACGCGACTCTGGGGATAGATAACTCGACTCAGAGGGGAATTTATTACTCATAGGGGATAATACACACGCATGAGATAGTTATTTACACATATAGATCACATTTAGATCACTCGTAAGGGCAAATCCCGTCTTACAGTAATTAAATTTGATGTTCAGGGATAAATTCCCGACCTACAGTAATAACTCTCGGTGGCACGGGAAAAAATTTCCGACTACAGTAATAACACGCGACGTGAGGTGGGGGTATCCGACCTACAGTAGCGGTAATCCGAAATAAGGGCATTCCCGACCCATTAGGCAGTAAACCCGAATTTGGGGGGGTCTCCGACTTATTGGATGGCTAGTGCCCAATTTTAAGGGGGCTTGTCCGACTTAAAATGGGAGTTGACCCGACCTGGGGGTAGATCCGACCCAAGGGTAAAGTTTTACACTTAAGGGCGAGTGCCAGACTTAAGGTCGATTTTCCAGCCTCGCCATGTCACATATTGCGCCATCCATGTCACATTTTACGGCATGTCATGTGTATGACATGTGGACTTGGGAGAGCTGGGGAGGTTTGGGTATCTCATCAGGTAATACCGTGTTTTAGACGTCACATTGATGGTGAACCATATCAGATTGATCCTATTACAGTGAGTAATAGGCTGTGACTCCTGATGGATACTGGCATTTTCCCCAGGCTTCTCTTGGTTGGCGTTGGGGCCTAACCTGGCAATTGGTGGCTATAGAGAGGTCTATAGTTGGTTCTCTTGGGTTGTCCTTGGGGTCTTGCTGTAGGGTAATGGACAACGCTGCCAGGCTAGGTGCGACAATCCCCGAGTCCTACTCAGTGAGAGTGGGGACAGGGTCACCCGTAAAATGACCTAAATTATGGGACCCGATTATGAACCAGACAGCCCCTTTTAGCCCGAACCTGAGAGGTGGAGGCCCTACTTATCTGTGGAAACCTTGGGAAACCGACTTAGGAAGGATTTCCCAACAAATAACCCACAAATAACAACAATCCCCTGAGAAGACTCACCTAGTCCTGTTTCTCAAGCGATTACGACGCAACGGGCGGCAAGTCCCTGGATGCTTTCGGTCTTCTGGCACTGGGAGCGGGGGATGCGATCCTCAAACGTCCTAGGCGGCGAGCGGCGGCGAGCGGCGGCGAGCGGGAGGGAGCGGGAGCGAGCGGGAGGCGAAACTCCAACGTTTAATTCACGAACCGGGGCGGTCGGACACCTGGCACTGTTGGGCAGCGGGGTACTGTAGACGTTAAGCGGCGGACGCAGTGAACACGGGTAAATTTATGCAAATTTATTGATAGTAAGGCGGCGGACGCACAGGTATATAATAAAATTATGCAAATTTGACGAGGAGGCGGCGGACGCGGAGTGACAACTGGACGAAAGCTTGGTGAACCCAAGAATGAGCGAAAAACTAAAGAAACATGTCCTTTTAAGGACATGTTTGGCTACAGCTGCAGCTTGGGCGGAGTTTCTCGGCGCTCAAGCTAACTTCTGCAGCTAGACGCGATGCAGAAGATGCCTATGAGCACATAGACATTTTTTCATTCACATGCGTTTAGCACTGAGGCCGGCTGCAGTGCCTATGCTAAGCATATGAACGTCTTTAGCTAAAACTTCTTAGCTAGTCGTTTTGCGTAACAAAAACGACGCTAATTTTGATGATAAGAGGTGCGTGAGCGCACCAAAAATAGCCATGTGCTCGTGGAGCACGACTGGCGGAAGTTTTTAGCTAAAGGGCCTACTGTAGCCCGCGTTTGTAAAGAAATAAAAATACAACAAAACGAAACATAGAAATGCATAAAAATATAAAAACGAACGTAAAATGCATGTGTAAAAATGAAATAAACAAAAGCATGATCGGGTAATAAACAAAACATGAAAAATAACAAAATGTCGGCATGATCGGAATCACGTGACGTTGGAGAATTGAGCGGCACGTGACAATAGTTTACAAGTATGATATGCTAACGGCCGCGCCTGATAGAAACTAGTTAAGATTATACCCATGACCGGCGCGAAGCGCCGAAAAATTTTGAGATTTTGACCCTTTCAAGTCCACCAAAACGCATCTTTTCGGTTTTGAATTCCCCAAAATTTTTTCCTCAATGAGAACCATACCCAAAATTTTTTTCCTCATTTCGGAATTTTTTCCTCAAAACACCTCATTAGAGGAAAAAACGGTTCCCCTCCCCCGAAAGTATGACATTGCGTTTTGATACGCGCCAGGCACAGTAGCCATGTATTATCCGCGCGTAATATTTTTTGAATTTTCTACCGTGCATCCAAAAATGTTTTTCCCAGCTTGGGAAACAGTCCAAAGTTTTCCCCCCGTTTCAGAAACAAGCTAAAAATATTCGCATGCGATCGCATCGCGCCAACGGGGGGGCTGGAAAATGAAGTTTAATCGTGCGCCATGGGCAAAAAACAATACTTTACTGTACTGCGGCGGTGGTTCCTGATCCGCATGAATTATAGATGTGCGAAAAAGTAGAAATGGTTTCTACTTGCCCGCACGCGCAAAATTATTGGGTCCCGCAAATTTTTCGCCTGGCACCCGCAATGCGGCGCACGATTGTGCGTTCAATTCCCGGGCCGCAAATTGCGGGGCCCGCTCATATACGTGCGTACGGGTAAGTATATACCCGGTTTACGGGTACGATTTTTTACGAAACTTACGCAAAATCTTAATTACAAAAAAATTAATAAAACCATTAGATTCTATTTTCCTCAAGTATTCTTTAAAATTTTTTTGATAGAGATGCGAAAGCAGCAATTATTTTCATCATTTCCTGCAGAACCAGATGCTGCATTGGACTCAAAATTTATGAGCCTACTCAACTAACCATTAATTAGTTTGTAGTTAAAAATTCTACAGTAAACGTTCTAGATAAGCGACTCATGAGGCCAGCACTTATTTTTTGTCGTTTTTCAACTTACAACCATAGACTTGGAAGCGAGCTGTTTTTCGACCATCCTGGAAGCAGACGTTTTTCACATCGTACCACATACTTTATTAATACAGTATATATCCATTCGTGATTTTGCTCCCTTTCCTTCTACACGAGCTCTACATTAAAGCCGAAAACTCAAAAAGTCTCATTATAAACAAAAAATGCCGATAAATTTTTTTTTCTTCCTTCAATAAACCGGATAATTGACGTCCCATCTCATCGACTCAGGGACGAAGAAATCGCCGTCGACCATGAACGACGGCGATTGATGCGCCGATCTTTTTCGACGGCGTCGTTCGGTCATGTCGTTAATTTCGGTTATGGCGCCGCGCAGCGTGCCTGTCGTCGACCATTCGTTGGCCAATCGATTGAGGAAATCTTGTCTAGAAAACGGTCGTTTATCGATGTAGGACGAAGACCGGCGATCTCCTATGCGACGGTAAAAATAATAGGACGGCGATGTCGACGGCCCGGATGTTCGACCGCGGCCCACTCGCGGGTATAGCATAAGGCTGCGGCGGCCGCCGACGACATGGATTCCGGACGACGGCGGCGGGCGATCGAGGAAGCAATGGTCGACGGCCACGAAGGCTGAGAAAGCTGTACAAAAATTGAAAGTTGTCCGAAAATTGACGATCATCAAAAAGGAGCTGATTTTTATGATTCTGAGAATTTTGATCAAAATTTCGATCTGATTTTAGAGAGTACTTGCGTTAATAAGCCGTACTACTATGAAAGACTTCATATTCATTGACCCAAAAGCTTTTTAGTCAGGATGTTGCTGATCGAAGATTTCGATCCAAACATCGGATAACTCGAAAAATTTGACTCCAATTCTATACTCCATTCATTTTGAAATGGTCGATGTAGCGATCCCAAGAAAGTAAGTTCAATGCGGAAAAAGCTAGTAAGCTAGTTACTGTAATAAATGAGAAAGTTTTTTCCATCAGTGAGCGGCAAGCAGGATGGCTTTAAATTTCCCTCAATAACTTGGTTAAGTAGTCAAAATTTCTGCATTTCAGTCCAAATCCACAGTGGATAAGCATGTCGTTTTTCCGATAATTTTCGCCATTCCTATTCTCACGAAGAAATGCGTTTTTCTACAGTAGAAAGTTTCACAAAAAGTGAAAATTTTATTTGAAATTCAACCTGATTTTTCGATTTTAGCTACGCCAAAATCATTTTCAATTTAATGGAGTATAGTCCTCAATTGGTTTAATTCCGCATAAAGGCATAATTTCCACGATCCCAAGAAATTTGATTATAATCTACGTGAACGAATTTCAGAGGCTTTGATCTAATTTTCGAGGATTCCTAAAACTTTGATTGCAAATTTTGACTTGAGGACGTGATTCATACAACTATAAAAGACTTGATCTTTGTTGATCCAAAAACTTTTTTTTCATCTCGTTTGATCCACACTATAACACTTGACTATTCAACGAGTTGGATCCACGTTCTGGTTCTTAATTTGAGTATCTGCGCAGAAGGATATGATTTTCATTATCCTAACAGTTTTGCTCATAATCCACTGGATTGAATTTCAAAGACCTTGATCTGGTTCTCAAGTTTTGCCAAAACTATGATTACAAAACCTGATTTTTGAATATGAGCCATAACACTAGAAAGAACTTGATTTAAAAAGTGTAAATTGATCCAAAAACTTTTTAATCATGGTCCTTTTGATCGAATTCCGAAAATTTTAATCACCATAAGACTCGAAGTATTTGACTCTGACTCTGATAATTATGTTTTGCTCATAAAGATTTAATTTCCACTGTCATGCGAATTTAGACAATAATTTCAAAAATTCTAGAATATATGTTAATTGACCGTTAGAATTAGGGCAAAAACATCATTCCAAGAATTCGTATTCCAAATCCCGATTTGGTGATATGGACCATACTACTATGAAGGAATTGATCTTATTGATTCAAAAACTTTTTCGTCATGATCCTGTTGATCAGTCTAAGAATTTGACACTATTTTCTGATTCTTAATCTCAGTATTTTCACATAAAAATATAATTTTCATAATCCTGAGATAACGATTGTTTTCGATCCAAATGAATTCAATGATACTGTCTAATTGCATAAAATTTGATCCTTATAATGCATCCTGATCACCAAAATTTTTTGAAATTTAAACTGATATCGTACTATCCAAAATTGATCAAGTGTAGTAACTTTAAATTTTTTGATAATGGTCCTTGATTTACGATTCAAACTTTTTATCACTTAGATCAAATGTTCAAAAAATGTTAGAAATAACTTCTCGAGCCTTTTCGTGCGATTCATTGTTAACTCTGACCACTGGAATCATTTGATCAATATGAAAAATCAATTTATCGTGGCGCTAATTTTGAATTAAAGGGATTTCATTGAATTTTGTAATTCAGAATAACTTCGCAACTTTATTCTAAATTATGCTTGATCATTGAGAAGAAAAAACTCATTTTTCTGAGGATCTAAAAATTATAACCGTGCGAAAAAAGCATGAATCAATTCTGTATAATACATGAAACTTTCGATCATGGCCACGATTTGAGCTTATGTAATCTAAAAACACGAGTATCTGCTAGTCCATAAAGTTAACCACTGAACCATACTAAGCATTGCCGAGCGAGAATTGTCATCAATTTGATTGGTCGGAAAAAAATGTGTCATCAGTTTGATTGGTCGAAAAAAATGTAGTCGACTGCTTCCTATCCGTAAGTCTAAGCCCAAGCTAAAGCCTAAGTCTGGGCCTAAGCCCAAGGTTAAGCCAAAAAATTTGTCATAAAAAGCTGAAAAAATCGATAAATTTTGTTGACCAATCAACGCTCGGTAATGCTTAATCTGAACCAAATGACTTATTGCAAAAAATCGATTTTTACTGAACTAGAAAATATCGCTTTGATTTTCCTCTCCAATTTTGAGCTGGAGAAATCTCAAATGATGCTACCAGATTCGAAGACATTGACCAAACCTCGTATTGTAATTCAGGATGTTTTGATTCTAAATTTCGATCCACGATTTTGATCTCGTTCTTCGAATTTAGAATTGCATGCTTGTATAATTCAGCACATGAAAAAATCATAAAGATTTAAAAATTGTGATCGATTCAATCATTTGTTTTAAATTTTCACAATAGTAGTTTTAAGGTAACAGAAATTACAGTATACTTGATCAGTTAAGCAAATTGATGCACAGAAACTAGCTCATTTTGTGACAATGCATCCTTTGAGTGACTTTGGACTGTCAAATCAAGTCTTTAATTTAAGATTCTAGGTAATTGATCATTAGAATCACAAGATTAAAGACATTTTGTTGTTTAGTTCCTTGATGTCACACGTCTCGTTTCAATCAATGCATTGTCTGGAAAGTGCAATGACACTTTTTGTCGTTCTACTCGCTTTCCGTTTTTCTGTTGTATTTTTATTTATATATTTATTTATATTTATATTTATTTATATTTTTATTCATATATCTGTTATATTTCTCTTATACACCTTTTCATTCTCGCAGTATTTTCTATGAAAACAGGCTCACTTACCCATTAATATCAACGACGTTGTCGATTTCATACTTTTTTACCTCTTCAACGAGGAGAAAATAAACTAAACGACCTATGTATAATCTTCCTATAAATTTTTTATCATTAGTCGTATTAATGACACTAATGGCGAATCGAACACTAAAATAGAAACTAGACAAACATTGAGAAATTTAGATTAAAAAACGAAATTTTGTGTGAAAATTAACAGCTGATTGAAAAAAATGTGAATGTGTTAAACGTTCAGTGACCCAATTCACAATCAAATTTCATGTGCATTTTTTTGAATACAGAATCAAAAGTTTAGAATGTATAAATCGGAAAAGTTGAATACAGAAAATTCACTAACTGAATTTTACCTTATATTGATGTGATTGGAATGACAGAAATAAAGATATGCTCCGCTTTTTGTTTGCTTCATATTTTGGTTTTCAATGTTGTATCTGATGTCTGCTTTTTTCAGACAAGTGCATTTGACATAGCAAGATCCACAATGTGGGTCAACGAACGGAAATGCTCGACAAATCCTACTGTAACATTTCACATGCCTTGCAGACGTCACTATAACCAAACCGCCGACAGAGTAGGTTCTAGTGCAGTCTACTTTTTCACAGGAAAAATCCCCTGAAATCGTGCGAATTCACATAGTGGATTGGTCACTGATTTTTCCAATCTGGCTCTTATCAGTCGTTTTTTTGTTGTGATTTTTATCGTTAATACAGTAAGATTCTAAATCTCGTTTAAAGAATAAATTTTGAAAAATCCTAAACCGCTTAAAAACAGGATTGATGCTTGCTTTCCAAAAAAAACCCTCAAGCATATAATTGCACGCAAAATCATCCTTCGTAGAAAGTTCCAGTGAAGCAAAGACAGTCAAAAACATGTAGATCAGAAAATCTTGCTTTCGATCTTGTCCAAAAAATACAGTTTAGTACAATCATGCTGAATTTTTTCCTCGGACAACTTCTTTGTTGCAGTACCTTAATGTTTCATACACTTTTAGCTACAGTAACTATTGAGTCACAGTCTTTCACGTTTTATAACCAATGACCTGTAAATCAAGTGAAAATAGTGTCATTCGTACCTTACTGAATCGAGCAGAAATCGAACCTCTGCGAAATTTTTATGCCTGCGTAAAATTTAATGGTCGACTAAAATAATGTCTCAAGTAGAGTAAAGTTTTTATTATTTTTAAACATTTAACAGTATTGTTTTTGAAATTAGTCGATATTACAATCCAGAAATCTGTCTTGACTATAGTTTTTTCGAACGAATCTGAACGAATGATTCAGATTTCTATAAAAACACTGAAAATAAAGCCAAACACTTTACCAGATCGTCACAATATTAGCATTTATGATAAATTTCGTAATTTTCACTTTGACAAAAAGAAAAACTTTGCATTAAAATTCAGAAAATCAAAATGAAGCTTAAAAATCTAAAAGCGCGGTTTTTCAATCCCAAAAATTTGAATGCTTCCGATGAAAGTAATTTGGCGCGAAAGATTATTTTGATGAACTGCACTACAAGAGATGAAAATATGCGAAACAAAAATAACCGGGGCCTCGAGTTGATGGTCCATCAACTTAATGACTTAATTTGCATAAAAAATATTCCCTCGGGCGATAAAACGTTTGTAAATCCGTAAATGCTTATTGTTAGCGCAGTAAACAGCGGCTTTTTTCAAGATTTTTTCACGCCCACGTGATTGAAATGGGTTTCGGAATAAGATCCGGCGTGATGAAGAATTCTCGAAAGTGCTGCGGTATCAAAGGTTTTAGATGTGACAGCTTACAAAAAAAATATTGAACCAGAATCAAAAAATATGTGCATCAAACATCAAACAGCCATAACCTATGTCAAAAACACAACGAAGGATGATTAAAATTATCGAGATCTTTCTATAGTACATATTTGAAATGATGGACGCAGAGAAAGCGAGAAAACTAGGTTCAATTTGATGAGAAATTTTCACCTTGCGGAAATCTTTATACTGTAGGAAAACGCTGAGTTTCTTCATGAGAATGGGAAGGCCAAAATCATGGAAAAATATCGTGCTTAGGCATTGTGGATTTTCGTCGATAACTGAGTGCTACTCGAGAAATTTTGACCATTTAAGCAGCTTTAGCAAGAAAATTTTCGGCCGTTTTCCACGGCAAAACTTTTCACAGTAATAAGTTTACTAGTTCTTTCTGTATTAGAACTACTTTAATGGGATCACTGCATCGATCATTTCGAAATGAGTAGAGTATAGTGAAGCTATGCTTGAGTGTGAATTCCATACTATTTTGACCAGAATTCACTTGACAAACTGTTTGACGATATACCTGACGCCATGAGAAGACAGGCCAGAGACCTTTTTTGGGAGTGAAGTCAGCTGATGAGGAGAAGATCAAAAGCATAAAAAACGAATTTAGGCCTTAAAAATCTGCTTTCTCACATTTATTCGTCAAAATTCACCATTTGTAGTCCAAAAGCGACATTTTCTGTAGATTTTGGTCAGATAAAAACGGGGATTCGAAGAGCCACCTTGGGTTAGGTACCCTGTCAGGCATCAATAATTTTTTGTCATGGGGTCTTATCACTGTTGGGCAAGTGCAGAAGTTCTTCCTGGTTGAAGAACTGGCATTTTTGATTGGTTGACTGATTTTAGAATTTTGGCTGCCTGTTTTCAGCTTGAAATTTACATGATTTTCGCTGTTTTGCCCAAATTTATCAACAATAGTTGATTTCTAGCTGTTTTTTTGGTCTTCTAGATGATTGACGACGCTATCTATCCGGTTAAAAACATCAGGGGCCAGTTTCATCAAAGAGACTTAAGCTCCAGCTGAGCTGCAGCTTAAGCTGTAGCTTAACTCTGTATGTTATATCATTGTCGTTAAGATTCAGGTCAGCTGCAGCTTAACTTTCCTGATATGTTTTGCGTGTATGAGTTGAGCTATAGCTGAGCTGCAGCTTAACGGCAATGGTATAATACATAGAGTTAAGCTACAGCTTAAGCTGGAGCTTAAGTCTCTTTGCTAAAACCGGCCTCAGCGACATATCAGATAATTGAAGCATTAAAATTTTGTCAAAAAAATCTTAATCGACAATTTGCATGACCACAGACAATAAAATAGAAAAAAATCTCACGTCAACGCTCAACATGCACTGATCTCCTAATATCAAATCTTGCTGACGCCAAAGTTTTCGAAGTAGTTACATCTAAGGAAAATAACAGATCAAACGAATTTTTAACTCTCTCCAAAGATGGATCTACCGCGACGTACTTCAAATACTGTCTCTTAAAAAAATAAACAATATAAAACGCACTTTGATCATAATTAATTAAATGCAATTCATTTTCTCTTTATCAAATCCCAATCCCCCGCTCTTTAGCGCAATAGACGCACAACAAACAAAACTAGGAAGGAAATATTTCTCACATTATTAAATAGTCTACAATTGTAATTGCAGGGGATGAGTACCCTTCAGGGGATACTAGCCAGATGCAAAAAATTAGGAAGATACTAAAAAGAGGGAATATAAACTAATCGTGGAGGTTCGATATGCTCAAAAAACGCAATCAATATGTTACGCGTTGCGATTCAGACGGGATTAATTTGGGATTGTATGTGTAGTTAATTGGGAGGAGTGCCATAAGAACCGCTCCCCAGAATTTTTTGGCCATGGTGACCATATCACAAGATTTTGTTGGGTCAAATTTAAAGTTTCTTCAAAAACACTCAGAACCCGGTCAAAATTGATCAGAATGCTTAGAAACTTCGTTTCTAGATGTTTCTCTTCAAGTTCCAAAGGGAAATATAAACTTTCTTCTCGATAATCCTTTGGGAAAAATTTAGTCCTACGTTTCGTGGTATTAGCGTTCTGCTCGGGGTGAGGACCCCAGCTAAACACCACAAGAGCATGTACAGATAACCCTTCCAACATTTGTCAACATACCTGGACAATAGGATCAACCTAATTCAAATTGGTACCAGATGAGGCGACTTCAGTACCGTATGACACAATTCTAAGCACCAGATCATCTTGTTGTAGTGTGTTTTCCGCCGATTTTTCATTGTTTTGTCAAAATACGTCACAGGCCCGCAGGTGGCAAGTGGAGAGAGCAACGCGGACCACCAGTGGCCATCTTACTGTAGCGCACGTCGGTACGCGTGCGCTGGTCTCTCTATTCACTTATCGTTCAACGTATACTTTGCGTGTGTTTTTATTTTCACTACTAGTTGTGCGCCCCGCCGGCCACCACTAGTCCTTATTAGCAGCCTCCCACCACGCCTTTTCGTCTTTTCTCGCCCGTGCGCGGGAGTCGATTTATTATTGTTATTTTTCTTCGCCTCGCCTGCCGCGTTTTGTCACGTAAGTTTTTCGTACTTTTATTGTGTAGTAATAAATAGGTAGGAAAGCTCCTTCGTCTCCTAGTATTGAGAAATAAGGGAGACAATTAAAGAAACTAAGCTTTCTTTAATTGTTGGGTGAATCATCGTCGGGGTTTAAGTACCAGCAGTTAGGTTATCGGGTAAACGTGGGCGTGGGACGCATGTACATTAAGGACGCAACCTCGGAATCCCAATCCTGCTCTTGCCGCATCATCTCCGCCCCGACCAAAACCAAGATATAACACTGGTGACCGTTTGGATTGTACGTTGCCGCTCCCCGCTGTTGCGTTGCATCCGAAAAATCCAAAGAATTCAAAATTCGACCCCGCCGTAGCTGCGCCAAAGGGTACAAACGAGGTTATTATACCTTGAGAAAAAAGATGCCAACGGTAAGTCACACACGGCCGGACTTCACTCGATTTCTGTCGCATTCCAGTTCTCCGAACGCCGCCACAGCCGCACGCCGCACCTTGAGTTTTGATCAGATGCTGTTGCCGCGACCGTCAAATATTACGCAATCCACAGCGGTACCCACGGTAAGCCTCCCGCCCCATAATCCGCCCTTGTCTAATTTCAGCACTCCCGCGCTGGACGGGACGGCACAACCGCAAGCACCGCTCATTCCCGCAACCGCGGCGACGACTAATTCTCAAACTCCGCGGCTTGTAAATCAAAACCTCCTTGCCGCCGCCGAAAATCGCCTCAACGCACCGCCCGCATCGCAAATGCCGCCGCCGACCGCGCCGGCTCGAAGTAATAATGACCAAATTGTCGCCAGAACCGACTCTTCCGAATCCTTTGTCAATATTGAACCACCGCAAGCCCCAGCCGCCACCCGTGCTTCAGTAAATGATCACCGCAGCAGCCTAGCCATCGCAAACGCCAACGAAGTTCAAAATTTCCGAATCGAAGCACGCGACGCGCTGGAACAACTCAACACCGCCGCCGCGCGTATAACCAACAATGTCCCCACGGTACAAACCATTGATCAAATTATCGGCGCCGTCTCCGATCAATTCCAAGCCCAGCAATTACACGTCCAACGCGAAATTCAAGAACAAACAAAAGCCACTAACGCGCGTTTCGCCGCACTCGCTGAGCAAATGCAACAATTGATTTCCACAACCGCCGCCGCGACGCACGCGCGTAATCCGCCTACACCAAGACCGCCGCCGGTGTCCTCACGGTTTCACGGCGAGGAAACAAGAGATATCTATATCCCAAACGAAACTCTCCGTGAAACTGAACTGGCTCAAGTCTTTGGCAGGCTACCAAACCAAGTCAAACCCAAGGCACCATCGACAGATACCTTATATAATAACGAATTTGCCCGCACTACGCGCGCCGACGAAGATTTACACCGTTCCGCGCTTCAAAGACGCCCACCGCCCGCGGCAAACCAGTTTGGCTTCTCAGATTACCCACCCGAGGATTATTATGAACACCCGCATCCTCGGTACGACATGCCGCGCACGTCTCATCGTGAGGAAGATAGCCGCATCAAAACAATCGTCGACAATATGCACCCGCTGATAATTGACGCCGCCGCAACCAATAAACGCCTGTTACGCTTCTTCATCCGACTGGAAAATGAGTTCGGCTACGACGCCTCCAATCACGTAAAGGTGAGTGCCCTTCGCCGACTTACCCGCGATACGCCCAGCGATATGATCCAAGATATGACGCGGTACGAAGACGCCAAACACTTGCTCATGTTCCAGTTGGCACCCGATTGCAACCCGATGACCCTTAAACGCGAACTTGCGTCAATCACGCCAGAAGCTGGAGAGGAGCCCGCCGCATTCCTGAGTAAGGTAATGACTTATGTACAACTATTGTATCAGCATGAAGATCAAACTTTCCGGCATAAACAAGTAATTGATACCTTTTTGACCAAAATGCCTGTTTTCTATCAACTCACAATTGGCGAACAAGCAAAGGGTTTCACGAATGTTCAACAATTGGCCGACGCTGTAGCTAAAGCCCGTAGTGTCCTCAATGCAACTAAAGCCGAAATCGGAACCGCGGAACGACCCATTCTTGTAAATCAAGCTGATCAAGATGCACCACCACCGAAGTCGCCGCAACCATTTGACCACCGTTTTGAACGCCGCCGCAGCATGGACCGCCCTCAAAATCGCTACCGCGAGCGCCCTCCCTCAATGGACCGTAGGACGCAAAATCCGGCGCCGCAACCCACTAAATTCGTCTCTTTCCAGCCACAAGCAATTGAGCCACCGCCGCCGCAACCGCCGCGCACGGAGATGCTTCTGGAACAATTGATTCAAAGATACGACCACGACTATGAAGAACGAAAGTCTCGACAACGCCCTGAAGAAACGATATCCAACAATAGGCAACACAGCCCACGCCATTCATCTCAGAACAGAGAACCATACACAAATCGCTTTGACCGATCCGCCAGCAGAGACCCCGCACGTACCACGCAACTCACAGGTCTGTGGTGCGACGCCCACAAATCCCGCACCCACAACACCGAAGACTGCGTCTGGCTCAAACGGCAGAACGCTCAACAATCAGCCCGACTTGAACCAAACCGCCCAAATTACGCCGCCCAACCACGGCAAGTTGATTTTCGAAACAATTCAAACGATGTCCGTGGACAACGCGATTGGCGACCCCGCCGCGGAGGACCGCCCCAACGAGGAGCAAACCACGCCCGCGGCGCGCGAAACCATTTCTATGAAGGTAACCCTATACAACGCCCAAATGATTTAGTTCAGAATACCTACGCCGTTTACCCGAACCATCAATTTCCGGCGCCATGGGAACAACATATCCATTACAATGCGGTACCGGCCCCATACGTCACGACGCCGACGGATTCATCGCGTGCTAGTTCTCAATCTTCAGAATTGCAAATTACCCTACCCGCCCTTCCGGCACCAATTACCGCGCCAATACCCGCGCTCGATACACGCGTTAACAATCAATCAAAGTCAACGGCCAATATGGTTGTTCCATCCAAAGAAATCGCTTCCCCCGCGCCCATTGTTAGCCCCGGCATTGTCCGTTGGAACGCAACGGGCCGCGCTTTTCAAGATCCCTGTCATATCCGTTAGTCCGTTTGTCAAATTGATAACCTCACGCCATCTTCCAAATCGTTTGTTCGCAAATACGCTTCTACGAGAGCTTTCCAAATCCCCATCAAAATTGGAGCCGTCAAAGCACACGCGCTCATCGACACAGGTGCCCAATGTTCCGTCCTCTCATCAGGATTAGTCAAACGCGCTTTCGACAAACAATCGCTTCAACTCCCGATTTGCGGAAAAATCAAAGTAGCCGACGGCGCCGTAGTCAACGCTCACGGCCCGGTAGTCGTTACGATGGAATCCGCGTTCGGAGAGCACATGATCAAATGCGTAATCCTTGACAACGACGGAAACGATCAATTCATCATTGGAACCGACTTCCTCGCGCATCCCGATATCCACGCCATTTTAAATTTCAAAGACAATTACATCGAAATTGAAGACGTTAAACTGCCGCTCAAGGTAATCGCCTCGATCCGCCCGCAAACGGAACTGTTTCTTAACGCCGCTAACGACAACGTTTTAGAAGAAATACCAGAGGACGAACGAGTAAGTTTTTATGATGATAAATCCGATATTTTTAGCCAACCCGAAGAAATCGAAGTTGAACAACCGATACGGCAGGCTCAACCTAGTCCACACCAACCGCCCCCTCGGCGGCTGGAGGTTACCGAGCTCGCCGAACCAATTTTTCTCGTTGCCCAAGTTTCTGTTTCGATTTCACCGCACTGCCAACAATGGGTTAGAAGTAGCGTTTTTCCCACAACATCGGCGACAGTGCCCGACGTGATCGTACAACCCCTCGCCACGGATAACGTTGCCGCAGAACTCCCAGTTGAAACCGCTGTGGTCAACATCACCAACGGTCATTGTCCGCTCCTCTTCATCAACAATACGCCCAACAGTATCAAACTCCGACCAAATCAGCTCATCGCAATGGCAAAGCACACGCTGGAGTACTCCAAAACCCACGCCAATTGTCAGATAGCAACCGCAGCCGCCGACCGCGACTTAACCGACCACGAGCCGGCCGCACTGGACAAATCATTCCCCGGCAACACCGCACAACAAAAGCTGGAATACGCCCTGAACAAAATGACCCAAAAGACTTACGTTTCTACCGCGCAAAAAGCAAAAGCCCTCAAGATGCTTCGACAGCACCGCGATGTTTTCAGCCTCCCCGGCGACAAACCAACTATCACTAGCGAGTTGACCATCAGCATCGACACCGGCACAGCAAAGCCAGTATCCCGCCATTATTACCGCGCCGCGATGGAGCAGAGACCGATTGTCTGTCGCCATATTCAAGAAATGCTTGACAACGATTTTATCGAACCATCTCGCTCGCCCTGGGCCGCACCGCTGTTCTTGGTAAAGAAAAAGGACGGCTCTTGGAGACCCGTTGTCGACTACCGCGGAATCAACGATGTTACGCCGAGCGACAAATTCCCAATCCCGCGCATCGACGACTACTTGGACGCAATGGGACACGCAAAATTCTTCACCACGCTCGACCTCAAAGCCGGGTATTGGCAAGTACCCCTCGACGCCGATTCCCGTGATAAAACAACCTCCATCTGCCAAGAAGGTTTGTTTCGATTCAAAGTTTTGCCCTTCGGCTTGAAGAACGCGCCCGCCAAATTTCAACGCTTAATGGAATGAATTCTCCGCCCGTATATCTGGAAAATCTGCCTCGTCTACATCGACGATATCATCATTTTCTCAAACTCTTTTGAAGAGCATTTGGAGCACTTACAAATCGTTTTTGACGCCCTCCGCGCAGCCAACCTTAAGCTTCGGCCAGACAAATGCGAGTTCCTGCCGCCGCAAGTCAAATTCTTGGGACATCTACTTAGCGCCCGCGGAATCACCGCCGATCCCGAGAAAGTCAAAGCGATCGCCGAATACGACTTCCCAAAGACTAAAAAAGGTATGCAGAGTTTTTTAGGTCTCGTTCAATGGTGCAAGCGATTCATTCCGAATTTGGCGACCTTGTCCAGTCCTTTGTACGGACTCTTACGCAAAGACGCCCAATACTTCGCCACGGATGAACACCACGCCGCATTCAAAGGTATCAAGACAGCCCTTACGTCTTCGCCCTTTCTCCCTTACCCGGTTTACGATGGCAAAGCTCAATTCGTTATTCAAACCGACGCTAGTACGACCGCCATCGGAGCAATTCTGTATCAAGAAAACGAAGACGATCAATGGGTTATCGCCTACAATAGTCGCGTACTCACCGATACCGAAACCCGCTACAGTACAACTGAGCGTGAATGTCTCGCCATTGTTTACGGCTTCCGGATGTACCGCCACTATGTGTACGGCCAGAGAGTTATCGTCCGCACCGACCACAAGCCGCTCGAATGGCTCAAAGACGAGAAACACCGCAATTCACGACTCCAATGCTTCGCGATCAGCCTCCAAGACTACGATTACAAAGTGGAATATGTTAAAGGTAAGGATAACGCTTGCGCCGATTTTCTATCTAGGAAAGACGACCGCGACAAATCCCCAATCCAGAAGGCCGAAAACTTGACCGCAACGATTTTCCGCGAGAATTTTCACCCTGCTGGTGCAACTACAGAAACCGACTTAATGGTACCGGAAATACACCCAGCAGCGGCTTTACTACCCATGGAGGTCGACGCCGAAATCAACGCCATCACCCGTGCAATGACAAGAAAGACCATCAGTTCACCCACACTCTCTAATTCAATGCCTAAAGACGCCGGCCATGAACCGCCTCCGGCCGAGGTCATTACGATCGCCGCTCACGAAGAAGTTTTGAAAGCTCAAGCCGCGGACCCGGCCATAACAAAAGTCATCGCCTCCCTCAAAACGGATAACGCCGCCAAACACCCACCGATTTTCTTCCTCGAGGATCAACTTTTATACCGGCAAATTAAAGAGGTCAAGCAATTAGTCGTACCCGCCTCCATGGTCGACCAAACTCTTCATCAATTCCACGGCGCAAAAATTTTGAACCATCAAGGGACAAATCATACGCTAGCAGCCATTAAAGCTCACTTTTGGTGGCCCCGCATGGAAGAAGACGTTCGGGATTGGATCAAAACCTGTAAAATTTGCCAACTAACAACGCCGCGCACGTCACCGCCTCCGCCATTGTTGCCAATTCAACCCAAACACCCATTCGAAATCGTGGCAACCGACATCGTCAACATTTCGCCAGTAGGTGAGAAGCGTCCCTACGTTATTGTTTTTCAGGATTACTTTACAAAATTCGCCTCCGCGCATCCGATACCAGATCAAAAAGCCTCAACAATAGTGGAATGTTTTATCAACAATGTCGTCCTCACGCACGGCAGCCCACTTGTACTCCTTTCCGATCAAGGTGGATGCTTTACGTCAAAACTCATGCAAGATATTTGCGAACTTCTCAAAATTAGAAAAGTTAAAACAACGGCGTACCACCCCCAGTGCAACGGAATGGTCGAACGTTTCAATCAAACATTGATCGCCCAACTCAAAAAGTATACCGCCGACGATCCAGACAACTGGGAGCGATACCTGCCCTACGCCGTGTTCGCTTACAACGCCACGCCACATACAGCCACACGACATTCGCCGTTCAGTTTATTACGAGGATATGAACCGCGCATCACCTTCGACTACGACTGCGCCCGCCGCCTCACCTTGCCGTTGAATTACGACGCTTATCAACATATTCTAACGCAAGCCCAACTCAAGATGCACGAAAAGATTAAAGCTAACCTCGATGCCGCAGCCGCCGCCAGCAAAGAATATTTTGACCGCAAAGCTCGAAAACGCGACTTCGTCGTCAACGACTTAGTTCTTTTGACCAACACGCGCAAAGCCAACAAAATTCAACCCGACTTCATCGGGCCTTTCCTTATCACGGACGCCTGCCGCGCAGCCGAAAACGTTGTTACCATCGACTCACTTGACGCGCCTGGCCGCCCGCAGACCGTCTCCATAACACGTCTAAAACCGTTTGTCCCACGACCGGCAAAGAATGCATTTGACAATGAAGAAGGTGGACCCCGCACGCCCCACACTTCTCGCCGGCAATAGTTCGCGTTGAAATTTTTCTTTTGTGATACGGCGCTCATCACGCTGCGTTGTAAATAATCTTTATGTTTGTTTAATTTAGATCATGGCGACCTCGATAACGAGCAAGGATGCACGGCAGTTTCAACACGTTTCCATTCCACCCGTCTTTTACTAGCCTTCGGCCGACTTTACAATGTCACTTTACACCCTGCCCCGGTTTCCACACTTTCGCAATAGGAGGGGGTTTCTTCTTTAATGTTAGGTTCTGTTTGGCGCGAGGCCATTCGGTTTACTTCCGCCCGACCCTGGCCGCTATCACTCTCATAAGACTAATTGGGAAAGGTTGATTTTACTCTCCATTAACATAGTGGTGTTTGTGTTGCTTTTCGTGATGGTAGTGTTTGCATTTTCCTACTTTACACTTTCTTCACCTTTCAGCGGCTTATCTTTTACTATTTCATTTCCATCTTTCGCTTCCATCAGCAATAGTCGCATTTTCCAGCCGCTCCAAAAATTTTATTTTTCAAAATGACGACGCCGTCGACCGGATCAACCTCCACGGCCGACGAGCCTCCGCCGTATCGTGAATTGATAAACGTCAACGAACGATACGTCTGCTGGGCCGAACAGCAGCCCCACCAGAACGATCTAAGTTTCGCCTGCGACGGTATTTTCTCATTTTTTGCTCTTGCTGCTTATACTTGCATGCTTTTGCTTGGGACCCCATGGGTATCTCCCCCTCTGTAGTCTTGGGTCAGAGTTCCATGGTCAGCCTCCGCGATCCCGTCATCGTCAAGTTGTGGCCTCCTCAGCCCACAACCGGCCGCTGCTTTGATTTCCGCATACCACAACTCTCGTTATCTCGCTATCATAGCCCGATCCAGTTGTCCAAGTGCGCCCATCAAGGTGACATCGCCGCCCAAGCCAACGCCGCCTCAAAGCATGTGTCCTTCTAACGAACTGACAACAACACAACGCCTCCCTCCCGGTTCACGTTTACATCATCCTTCAAACCCCATGTCGCTCATTCGACGTGGTGTCCCATATGTCAATGATGAGTATCGCATTCGCTCTTGTTTAGAAAACAATGTCAAACGCTTGACTCGCGTCGCCGACTTGGAGTCGTGGTACATATCCATGTACGCGCGACCCCCGAACGTCTTGCCGCCGCCGATATTCCTTTCACCCGGAAGTTTGGGGCAGGCCTTGGCCGCCCAACCCACACCAAACTTCCGCGGCTACACGCTGGTCGGCTTTGACACCGAATCAATCATGGCCGCCGACTTCAAACAGTTTCAATTCACCGTGCCCATGCCAGCCGACCCCACGGCGTCTGGTTACCCCCACTACGTTCAACTTGCGTTCCCCAATGGCACGATGTTCGTCTTCGAAACGTTCACCGCCACCCCGGAAGACTGGACCGCGCTTTTCGCCCTAGTCGACGGCGACCACACCATCGTAGTCTCTTTCGATGGAGCCGACGACTGGGCGGGAATCTACGCGCTTCTGGGCACCCAATTTCGAACCGACCGACAAAAGAAGAACAAAGACCCCGTCGTAAAAGCAATCCACTTCGACCCGTACCGCGTCATTCGCAACATCGACATATCCCCGTCACTGTACGAGTTGGCACGACGGATCGGTTTCTTTCCGGAAAAACCCACGCTCAAAGCCACAGTTTCCGCAATGTGGGCGCTGGACGTGTCAAAGCTCACTTTACGCTTCCCCGGAGCCCTACGCTTTTTCAACAACCCAACAACCTCGTTCCTGCAATCCGACGTCCTGGCCTGCGCGGCCCTCGACGCCTATTATCCGCTGCTATTGTTCTTGGCATTTGGTCGTTACGCCTCATCCCCGAGGTCTACAACGCTCCCGCGTTGTTTCCCCACGACTCGTTGGACGCCGCCGAAATCGACCATCTCGCCGAATACGTCATCACAACTTTTCACAACGTCGCGCTGTCGGATGTCCTACCCCCCGACTACGCCAACCGAATATACCCGACGACATCGCAAGTTGCCTTACCCGCAATCATGCGAGATGAAGTTCTTTCGGCTTATAAATTTTTTATGTATGATTGCACATCGTCCGACCACGGTCGGTCTTTCTGTTTAGGTACGGTTCCCAACGGCTTCCGGGATGTCAAAACCTTGACGCGAACAACTCACCCGAAGCTTCTCCCCGTTCCAAAAGTGCCGAAGAAGAAGAAAAAGAAACAGAAGGACGAATGGAACAAGTCACCAGACGTCTCCGATGACGAAGATCCGGCTCTCAAACCACAATCGGTGTTCGATGATCCCAAACGTCTTCAAGCAGCCGTCACGTCGGCTATGAAAAGCAATCTCATCCATCGGATCATTGAGCTGCTCAACTTTCCGCTTTCACCGATATACAAGTTGGCCGTCCGCGATCGTATGCCATACAACGACCCCAACTTACCGCCGCTCCCTCACGAAGTTGACGATCTTTGGACAGAACGCGTAGCCGCCGACCAACGTCTACGCGAGCGCACTTATAACGGTACCCATTATCGTTATCACCCTTCAACCATCCTTAACTTTTTACAGGTTGACGGAGAGTGGTTCCGAAAGCTAACGTCTTTTATGCCGTTAGCCGCGCTCCTAGCTTCACCGTGTTCCGCCGCCCAATATGCCGTCGTCAATGATGTCCTCCTTCGCCACGCTCAATCTATGATGCCAGAAATCCGCGCCGCATTTTACGAGTGCATGTGGTACCGCAGCGAGGGCAACCCCAATTCGCTTCTCACGAATTGGATGAACCGTATCCCGGAACGCGAGCCCAGTTTCTCTAGCGACCCAGGCACGTATATTTGCAATCGCTTTGCGCTACGCCCGATTGTGTTCAACGAAAACTTCCATATGGAAACGTCGGTCGAAGAAATTGACATCGATGAAAACGACTATACGGCCAATCCACACAGCCGTTTCCATTTTTACTCAACGTTCATTGCGCTCATCGACTATCAAAACCGTTTTTCGTTCCCCGCGCCGGTGTATGCGTACCCCATGCCGACTACGGCTTCGGTGCAAACGCTCACCGCCGAGGAACTCCTCGACCGCCCTATCGACGTCGAAGTTGAACCCGCCGACGACGAACTACTCGAAACGCCAATCTTCGACCTCAACATAGCGAAGCTGCCGCCGTCAACAGACGTGTCGGCCCTTCCTATGGTACCCGCGCCTTCCGATATAACCGCAACCGCCACGCAAATCAACGATTTCTTGAAATTGACGCTCGATGAAATTTCCAACATTGCTCCGGCTCCGATGGACGAGTCTACACCCGTCCAACCCGCCGCGATTGATTCCGAGACGTTGACGTCAGAACAAATGTTGACCGACATACCCGAAGAAATACAGTGGATCAATCCACGTCTATGGACGTCGCCTCTATGGAACCAGCCGCTACGACAATCACCACGGCACCCGCCGTGGATCCACGAATATATTTGGCGACGCCGGCAGTCCTGCCGGGACCTCCGATCATTGCTACTGTTGCCGCAGCCAGGTATAGTGCTCCCGTACGTTTTTCTCAACAAATTATTTCAGCTACGCAATGGGACGCCTTGGCCACAGCACTCGCCGCGTATCATTTCCCGCCACCGCCGCCCGGTATGTTGTTTCCCGAACATCACTGGAAAGACTACCCCGAAGCGTTGAAAGAACAGATACAACAAATTTTGTTGCCTCCACCGACGTTGATCGCCCCGGCCCCGCAGGTAGCTCAAATGGCTCCCGCGATGGCCCAACCCGCCATGCAACCACCGGCTCCGTTACCACCGCCGGTCACATCGCAAACGCAACTGATCCCGCAACCCCCGCAACCAGCGATTCTAGTGCCGCCGACGGCGCCTGTGGATGTTCAAACCCCACAGGCTTCCAGCACGTCCGTGCCAGCTCTAGATCGCTACGGTAATCCCATCCGACGACCCGGTCGGTATGAACACTCAATTAAACGAAAACAACAGCTCTAGGAAGAATCGGCATACCGCAAATCTCACAAAACAAGAACAACGGACGAACCAAGTACGCGGCATACGCCGCCACCCAGCACCTCGCGTGCTGAGCGCGGCCGAACGCCCAGCGAACGCACCACTCGACGCCGCGAACAACGCGATAAACAGAGAGCCCGCGAAGAAGCCGAACGCTCTTCGCACGCCACGTCAACGCCGAAACCCAAGTGCGATTCCTCCAAAACAGCAGCGTCGGCAACGAAACCGCCGCCTGCTCACCAACCCGATAGCCACCGTTCACGCCACGAGTCTCACTCTCGTGATGATCGCCACCGTAAAGAAACAAAACAAACTCCATCAACCGGCAGGGATAGTCGCCAACATGAACGCCGCGATGACGCACCGCCGCATCGTATGCAAAGTGAACAAACACGTAAGGTACATACGACCGGTTTTTACGAAGAAGCGCACCGCCATCAGTTCCGCAGGTCACCGCCCAAGTTGACGGACTTTATCAGTCCGCTGCATCGGGACGCCGAAATCCAACGTCGCCCGGAAGCCCTGAAAAATCCGCCGAAAGATGAATTCAAAGCTCCGCTTCCACCACCTCCTATGGACGTGGAGCCCGCAACACCCTCAACTACGCCTACGGTAACATCGCTGCCGCCTACGGCCCCGACAACCGCCATAACGACCACGGTAACCCACACCACGTCGCTGCCGCCTACGGCCCCGACGTCGGCTCCGGTTACTGCGTTCAAACAGCCGCAAATGATCATCGCCACTAAACCGGTTCTTGGAGCTCCGTTGCCACCAAGTTCCGCACCAGCCATTAAACCCCGGTTGCCTAGCGAGGCTACACACTTGCCGAATTACACGCGATTCCGAACCACCGATCAGCCGCATTGCGTTACAATCGTCACACCGAGCTACCCGCCACATATTGACCCGGCCGTCGAATTTTTCTCACCACGCACGCTGCACGAAATGGTGCTGATCAATTTTTTCGGGCGCCTTCGCATTCACATCATCATGCCCGTGCACATACGCGCCACGAACGCTTCGCTTGTGCTGTACCAATATTTCCGCGACCATTATCGCCCCACATACGTAGAACAACAACCCCCGATCTCGCACGCCGTCGCCACGCTGATATTGAAATGGGTCGCCGGTCTTTGGGCCGAGGAGCTCGGCGTCGTTGACGCCGTTCACACCGCCCACTTGACCCTTTTCCTATACGAAGCCCGCGGCCTGGATAATCCTTCGTGCCTGCTCCAAGCCTATAACACCGCTGTCGGACTCATCGACAGCTGGATGGCTTACCCGAGCTACGCACCGTTTCCACAGCCGCCCGAAATCGCCGACATCCGAAGAATTTATTTGCAATATCACAGCGAGACGGATCGCCCCGCGCCCCTGCTGCGTCGGCACGACTTTTCTGCCCGGTGGAATCTTTTGCCACCGTGACCGTTGCCGCCAACAGGGACGCCGTCCGACAGACCGTCGCTAATTGCCACTCAGTTGCCAGCACCAGGCGTGAACCCGCTCTCGCCGCTTCAACTTCAAACGTCAACCTCATCGTCGCGCCGCCGGGATACCTCTGACTACGGTCGATCCCGCTATTCCCGTAACGTCCGTTTTGATGGTCACGACGACCCGTACGATCCCCACGGCTACCACAACGATCGCTACCGACGAAACGAACGCGACCGCCGCGATCCTCCACGAAATCACCGCTCTGCATCCGATACTCGTTACCGCCGCCGCCATTGAACAAGAGCTTTTGTACAGTAACATTGTTTTCCTTCGTTTTTGTGTTTCTTAACCTCATTTTAATCCGGTTGTTTTATTTCTAATCTCGTTTTGCTTTATACTTTTGTACTAGTTTCCAGCGCACGTGCAGCCGACGCTGCAAACACACAGTAAGTTGACCGCCGGTGGCCCGCTACACGCCCCCACTTGCCCCGTTTTGTACATACACTTCGCCGCTGGGCTTATGGTCGCCGCCCCAAAAATCGGCTCAAACTACCCCAACAACTCCGCTGGCCCCGCTGTGTGACGCCGAAGAATTCTTCGGCAACCCCGGCGACGGCCTGTAGTGGCGGAGCCCTTCCCCTTGCATGCTTTTCGGTATTTCTTGACGATCGCTTAGGGCGATCTACTGCAAGGGGGGAGGGGTGTTGTAGTGTGTTTTCCGCCGATTTTTCATTGTTTTGTCAAAATACATCACAGGCCCGCAGGTGGCAAGTGGAGAGAGCAACGCGGACCACCAGTGGCCATCTTACTGTAGCGCACGTCGGTACGCGTGCGCTGGTCTCTCTATTCACTTATCGTTCAACGTATACTTTGCGTGTGTTTTTATTTTCACTACTAGTTGTGCGCCCCGCCGGCCACCACTAGTCCTTATTAGCAGCCTCCCACCACGCCTTTTCGTCTTTTCTCGCCCGTGCGCGGGAGTCGATTTATTATTGTTATTTTTCTTCGCCTCGCCTGCCGCGTTTTGTCACGTAAGTTTTTCGTACTTTTATTGTGTAGTAATAAATAGGTAGGAAAGCTCCTTCGTCTCCTAGTATTGAGAAATAAGGGAGACAATTAAAGAAACTAAGCTTTCTTTAATTGTTGGGTGAATCATCGTCGGGGTTTAAGTACCAGCAGTTAGGTTATCGGGTAAACGTGGGCGTGGGACGCACATACATTAAGGACGCAACCTCGGAATCCCAATCCTGCTCTCGCCGCATCATCTCCGCCCCGACCAAAACCAAGATATAACAATCTTTCTTGTGTGAACCGGTTTTAACAGCAAAAACGGGATAGAGGACCTTGAGATAGACCATCAACCACTAAAAACTAGATAATCAACCAACTAAAAAATAACCCAACCGACAAACCAACCAACTTATCATAGAACAATAAATCAATGATCCAAGCAGTCAGATTAACCACCAACCAACAAATCAGAGAACCAACTAACCAACAAGAAAATCGATGAATCAACTAAGCAGGAAATCAGGGAGCCAACCATGCTTTGATGAACCAATCAGAGAATCAGAAAAACAACCAACTAACCAGGGAATAACCATTAGATCAGGAAAGCAACCCATCAGTCAGGGAATTAGCGAAAGAACCAATCAGGGAATCAATTAAAAAATTATTGAATCAGAGAATCAACCAGTTAAACGGGGAATCGATGAACGGACAAACATGAAATCAATCAATCATCCAACCTAACCATGAAATCAACACAACAATTAGGAAATCAACCAAAAAATCCGACAATCAATGGAAAAAACTAGCCAGGAAGTCAACCAAGCACCCAATCCAACCAGAAAATCAACCCACTAATCGGGAAATCAACCAACCCATCAAAGAATCAATCAAGCAATCAGAGAATCAATCAACCAATCTGAGAATCAACCAACCAATCAGAGAAGCAACCAATCAATCAGAAAAACAACCAACCGATCAGGGAATCAACCAATCAACTAATGAATCAATGAATGCGATGCACTAGAAAATTTTGATATTTTAACCTTCTAAAACGCACTAGAATGCACTTTTTCAAATTCTCTGACTTTTCATGGTTCCAGGCATATTTTTTTCCCTGACCTTCTAGTTTTTCCAGGTTTACTAGATACACTGGCACGTCCTAAAAAGTGTGTAGACTGAAATAAGCTTGAAAATCAACTTCGACTGCATTCTGTCTATTATGTACAAGACAAATGTACTATACATCTGGTTCCCTATTCCTACCCCTATTTGGCTTGACAATCACCAAAACGACTCGGCAAATAACCAAATTTGTGGACTGACTGGTAGCAGAGGAACCGATAGGCTTTATTCAGGTATGTTTGCCAATCATATTTCTGGAATTGGCTAGGCGCAGAAACCGCCATCGTTTAGAGGGCAAAAAGCAAAAAAAACAATGTTTGGTAGAAAATACATTTATGAACGAAAAAATAGAGAAAATTTTCGTTTCACCTCATAAACGTCTATTTTTATTTAGACAAAAATTGTTAGTTTTTGAACTTTTTGGATGGAATAATTGAAAGTTTTTCCTTCCATAACTCCCCTAAAATTTCGGTAATTGATGACCCTTTCCAGCAGGCTATTCAGGTATGCCTCGTTTTTCTCGGAAGCTTGTAAACAATGGGACTGGAAAGCAAGTATATTTTTGCTGAACCGTAAATCAAAGGTTTGTAATATTTGTGAGCATATTAAATTAACTTTTGAAAATTTTTTGAGCGTAAAATCCTACAGTAAGAGCTTTATGGAAATGATTTTGACGACGATACCGATTCTTCTAATTTTTAATTCAATGAAGGAAATCTTTGATCTTAATTTTCGATCGCTTGCTGACGTCAAAATATAAGAACTTTAGAACACCCACAAAAACATATAATTTATAGGAAAATTGAGCTGTCTGATCTTATTCCTACCTATGCAGGATCACCTACTGGGAAAATAAGTAATAGAGTTGAATAACCATTTTAGAAAAAGAGTGTTTTCGAAGAATAAAAAACTTTTGAATACGATTCTAGCTTTTCTTCTCCTCAACGGAGGAGATTTAAGTTACAGGAAATCTTTTCTTTCGAGGAAAATTCCTAAATAAAACATTGGACACGGGAACGAAACTTGGCCAATTTATTGAATGAAGCAGGTTCTTTCGAAAAATATAATCTTCAACAATATATCACATAATGCTCCATTTATATTCATAAGAGTCAATTTCACTTTCTCATCTTCTGGACGAGAATTTCGATGAAAGAATGTCATCCCGGTAGCCAGCCTCGGAATGTACAGTTTTTAATTATAGCTGAAGCGTACAGCCCACGACCAGTGTCGTTGGTATGGAAAAAATGAACTATTAAATATTTAGCCGAAGTGATAAAAAAACCGTATGTGGGCGATTTTGATACAAAAATAAGCCAAGTAGGCAAAAACTGTACACTTACTACGTACAATAATCTGAAAATGTTCAGTGTTCGGTGGTTAGTTGCAGAAAAAATGATTAGCAGTAGCATAGGGTAAATTCGCGATTTGTCTCCATGTTTACTGTAATAACTTATTCGTCGAAAAAAGGTCTATCGAACACATTTAAGGCCCGCGTTTATACTTTCCTTTTCCGACGGAAAAAAATGCGATCAACGGAACTTAATCGAACGAAAGGGAAATTTTTGTTCCATCTGATTGAGTGTTACTGTCGGTCGTTTTCTGGGAAATTGCAGTTATGCTTTCCAACCGAGAGTGGATTTTCAGGCTGAAAGTGTCAAGCTGTCGACGATCCGTTCCGATCCGTTCCGTCGGAAAAGGCAAAAACGTCTAATAGCAAAGAATCGGTCGATTCTCACAAACCTCAGTTTATTTTAGTTTCTTTGGAATATTGCCGATAGTATATTTCAGATTAAATTTCTAGCATCACTTTGTGTATATCTTACATATATAAACTTTAGACAGTCGAATATAATTTCAGGGCTTCGGTTACAAAACTGTCTGGTGATAGTTAATAAAAGATACTCAAACAAGAAGTAATCTCGTAAATCTAGAGCTTCGCACGGAAAATTAGACGTTGCTAGAGCAGATTTTGACGGATGATTTATTTAGCATAAAAGTTGATCTACAATGTATAAATTGTAGAATATGCAAGCTTGATACCAGCGGTATTCCTAGACGTTTCCATGACGGTCATGGAAACGCGTTTTTTGCAAAAACACGCATCAAATTAAATTTCACTACAAATGATGCGATTTTTACTGTAATCGGTTTCGAAAGTTCTAAAAAAAGATCTGGAACGCTTTTTAAGGAGAAAAATCACATAAGTACGATTCTGAAAACTATAGAAGGCCTGTAATGTCATGTCAGATGTGAAGTAGCTTCTACATCTACAGTCAATATCCAAGACTAAAAATCCAGGTACTTTAGCTGTAGCGCTTAACTCTATGCGTTTCATCATTGTCGTTAAGGTGCAGCCCAGTTGCAGCTTAACTTTCTTGATATATTTTATGTGTATGAGTTGGGCTGCAGCTTTAATGGCAATGGTATAACATACAGAATTAGGCTACATCTTTAGCTGGAGTCTCTTTGATGAAACCGGCCGCTGGATTTTCATCTTCTGTGAAATAACGACGCGAATAAACATTACTATCATGGAAATCACTAACAGTAAGTTTTTTCTTTCCTAACCGAAATTTTTAAAGGTATGGTTGAATTGTTCAAAATTTTGAGCTCTACATTATGCGTAAAAGAAAAATAAAAAATCTGGAAAAGAAAAATAGAAAAAGACATGATTTGCCATTCTATTTTTAGAAGAAAGCAGAAAAATGTACTATATATGCAAATTTTCTTAGATATCTAAGGCGTAAATATCGATTGCAGAAATTTGCAAACGTCGTCAGTGTTATTCGATGGTATAAAACAAATGCAAATAAAATGGTTCTTTCTGATTAATTATAGAACTAAAGATTTTAGAAGTTGACTATCGTTTTAATATTCAGCGCTATCGTGACTATAGTCTGTTTTCTTGAACGAAAAATGACACAAATTTCTATAGTATTTTTTTCTTGAAATGCTTCTAAAAAGCAAGTACTATTCTATATTTTTACAATTTGCTGCTAAACCGTTCGTCACGTGACACTGGAAATTTGTGAGAGCTTATTCAATCAACATTCAACAATTTTTTGAATGAAAAATCTTACTGTGAAATCTTTGTGTACACGATTTTGACGACATAGTTGATTTTTGTTGTTTTTCAATTTAGAAGCATTTTATTAAAAAAGAAAATATAGTGATTTGAAAATCTTCTGGAATCTTTTACTTTGTAAAATTTGTTGTTTAAGAAATTTCAGAGTGTTAGTGGATTATTGTCACGAATTATGACGTAAGGCTTGACAGAGAATTCTGAAAGTATCAAATGGTACTTGCTTTCCAGATTCATTATTTGGAAGTATTGTAAGAAAGCCAGACTATGAAGAATTATTTATTTTACTCGACATTGAACTACCAATATTAATTTTTCGTGACTTACAAATCTGCAGTATGTTTCAAGAAGCAAATCATGCTGAAGGCGGAAAAATGGATCATTATCGCAGGAAAACTCTGCTCCAGATCAACAAGGCTTTAGGAAAAGGATATCGATAATGAGTTAGTGTTAGTGAAAATTTGTAGTAAAATTACTGATATGTAATCAATTCAAGCAAGTTTCTCTTTTTCCTTACAGTAAGCAAATCTTGGCAATCCATGGACTGCCCTTGGAGACCGAAAACAAATGAATGAGACTTTTTAAAAGCAAGTTATTTTAGAAGGATCCATCTAGCAAATAATGGCATCTGTAATCTCGACAGAAAAAAACAGGATAATCGAAATTTTCTGGAACATACAACATCAGATGGAACTCTTCCAAGAAACTACTGTATTTCACAAAAAATTTAATGGTCATATAATTTTCCTTGTAGATTATAGCATCAATCTTGTCAAAAATACAAAAAAAGGGAAGTGGAAAGGAAAAAAACGAAGCCATTCGTTCGAGAACCCGAAAATTTTTGCCGTGTTTACTGTAACTTTGTATAAAATTCATCAATTAATCATAACAGTAGTTATACGGGCCTGTACATGGGATACACAAAAGATACTCCTGTACAAAACATATACTTCAAAGTTTGCTGCGTTAACTGTGCAGGGCGATACAGGGGGGTGTAGAAAGTACGCCCGAAGCTTCAATGTGTAAAATTCTATTTCCATGTAGAAACTACGCTGGAAGCTTTAACAGGTAAAAATTGACCTCAATGTAGAAAGTATGCCTCGGCCGACTTGACTCGGACGTTACAGCTGATGATGCAATATCTCTATCAAAAAAAATTTTAAAAAGCACCTGAGGATCATAGAATCTAATAGTTTTATTTATTTTTTATAATTTTGTCAAGAACAATGCAGGACAAACCGACCATTTGACAAAGCAAAAAACTATCATAATGAACTATTGGGGATAGATAGTGAGCAGTTGCCGCGCCTGTTCCCAGTATCAAATTACTGGACGTACTAGACAGCATTGATTTTTATAAAAAAATCTCATTTCAAGTGTAAGACCCCTGACCTTTGGAACCTAATGGTTTGACTCGTTTAACATAATCAAAGCATATAACAGGCAAATTATGAAACTTTGGAAATAAAGTATAGTAGGCTAGATTTGATTTACCGCCAGCATGCAGGACCATTCTATCCCAACTTGCCGTCCATCCCAACCTGGTGTCCGTCCCAACTTGTCGTCCAATGTTATATTAGAGGCTAAATATAGAAATCTCAACCGTCCTAACTTGGCATCCAGTGTTGAAAAAAATCCTAACTTGGCGTCTGTCTTAACTTGGCGTCCATTCCCAACTTGGCATCCGATACACCATAAAATCAAAGTCAACTTGATTCTTCCATCTTTCATCTTTTTGGTCTTCGAATTTATCTGTATTTGTTCTTTTTCTTTAACTTTATTACTTTTCTTCTATGGGACTCTTTATATAGGTATCCCTATCTATAATTTGAGTACTAACTGCATTAATACAATTTTATACATCAACATTTTATTACACAACTAACCAAATGCAAAATCAATAAAAGAGAGTAATAGAGAAAATGAAAGGGAAAATAGAAAGAGGAAGAAAGCATAAACGGAAACACAGACAAAAAAATTAAACAGAAAAAGAATACGAAGAAAAGTAAACAAAAAAAGATGTGGTATTGAAAAAAAAGTTTTAAAGCATTTACGTTAGTGATGGATTGCCCACAATAACTGTTAAACTTTGTGCATTAATCTTGATCACTCGTATGAACTAGGAACACATTGGATGGCTATGTACGTATTTGGACAGTAATGATAATGTTTTTTATTTTGATTTTTATGGTTTTAGTTCCAGAATTTGCAGATTACATGAGCAAGAATGCTAAAGTTGTACATATATATAAAATGTGATTATAGAATTTAAGCAGTAAAGTTCGGGGTGTTTATGTCGTGCGTGAGAAAATAGAAGATGATAGTTGACGACGCAAAGCTGTGTAGCTCGACGATTTATCGCGTGTTTAGAAGAGACGTACGGAACGTGGAAGAGCGTGCGGAACGCTGTAGACGAAACACTCGGAGTGTTTAACGGAATCAACGCAACGATAGTCGAACGCAGGAGATTGACGGGCTCGTAGAGAGCGCTGTGTCAATTTTATCCAGGGATCTTCGCTCAGGTCGTCAAAGGTTTTCGGATGCCAGAACTCGCGCCGTAAATTCTTAACCGCTTAGGAGTTTTACTCACTCACTCAAACTATTTTCCAAATAGTTTGACTCAACTTAAAACACACTTTATACACACTTTACTAATGTACAAAGCCGCCACACACTTTTTCAGACAAACGCCAAAAACACAACCGTTCGGCTACAGTACAACGCAAAACTAATGAAAAACACTTTCATAATTTCTTCACGTTATAGCCACGCCTCTTCGGTGGTCTCGTCGCGATCTTTCCAATTCAAACTTGCCGATCTTTTTCGCAAACGACACGAGCTTTACAAATACGTCAAATCGCTCCACAACACTCCTCCCCCTTTCGATCTAAATCGCCTCAAGCGATTTCGACGTGTCGTGGTGAATTGGCGTATTGATTGAATGAGAGTGTTTAGCTCGTTTTGGGCAAGTTTCTTTCGACAGTTTGTCATTTTCGTTTCTCTCCTCTGCGGCACATACTACACAAACAAAGAAAATTTAAACAATGTTATCACAAAAAATGTTACGGCACAAGGTGATGAGCAAATGAAAACTAGTATTTAACACCGAGAAATTTAAAATTTTTAGAGATTTCAAAGAAAAGATTCTAGTGGAAAAAGAATAAACTAGTGAAAGGAAATGAGATGCATTAGCATCGTGATACTTATCCATTTTGACTCATTTCGGCGGAAATCCGCGACCTTTAGGCAAAACTTTGACCGGGGTTTTGCTCGCTTTCAGAATACCCGGCGGGGGCATCTGTATCGATTGACTCGTGGTAGGTGCTCGTGGTGCCAAAGCTCGCTGCGCGGCTCCAAGCGAGGTTCTCACTCCAACCATCGACGGTTGAGTTGTCGCTGTTGTTGCCATAGTGATGATCGGAGCCGGTGTCATTTGGTACTTTGGCGGTACGGCCACTTTTGCCATGGCTTGGGCGTCTTTCTTTTTCTTTTCTTCGGCTCGCTTGTCCATTTCGATTTGATACTCGCGATGTATATCTCGAGTGATACCCTTTCTTTCTTCAGTTGCCGGATAATTCGGGGCTCGCGTGTCGGTGAGGCATTGCAAGATGTAGCGTAGAGCCATCGAATACGAATTATCGGTAGTTTTGTAGTCATAGGCTTGTCTGGCGTGGAAGAGGAACAGCGTGAGCTGTGTTATCACGATTGCGTTTTCAGCGCCGTAATACTTATAGTAATCGCACATCCAACTTAGAAGAACTGCAGTGAGTTCTTCTGTGCAATGTGGATCTCGTCGCAAATATCGCGCTTGAAAATAGTCAGGAAAATCCTGCGCTATTTGTTGCGAAGCCGCGGTGGCTTGACGTAAAATTACAGGATCGAAATCCAAATGAGCACGATTGAAGTAATTAATGATAATTACGTCATCGGTCGTTCTCGGTTGGATTTGAGCCGTAATAGGTGCTGTAGGTAGGGTACCGTTCTTCCGGCGGTGTACGCTGTCTACCGTGTCGTCGATGCGCAACTTTGTATTCTCGGACGGTTCGTTGCGACTTTTGTTGTTCGCTAGCCGTTTCCGCTTGCTGCGACGTTGTTGGTTCGTCGATCATCGGTTCGGAGCCAGCCGTCGGAGGCTGTTGGCTCTCTAACTGTTCTTTTTTCAATTGATCGCGTTTCAAGGCGCTAGCCCATTCAATTCTTTTTTGTCGATCTTTTGATTCGCTAGGATGTTCTCCTCTATAATCGCGATCTCGGTGAAATTTTCTAGGACGCTCATTCGACGCGTATTCACCATGTCGATATTTTCGACTGTCATAATCGTCGCTTTCTTTGCGAGCAGTAGACCGTGAGGGTCGTTCTCGTGACCGTGATTCGGTTTCTTTTCGTTCTCTACTACGAGTGTCTTCTCCTGATTCGCGACGTTTTTTGGATGGAGGCACGTAATTAGGATCTTCTGGGTGCGTGTCCAGATAATCCTGTATTGTGCGCAGCTGTTTATCGATGGCATTTCGTCTGCGAAACAGTGAAAACTGATACGCTCTGACGTTGCGAATGGGTACGCCGTGTTCATCGCACAATCGGTCGTCTTTCACCTCCAAAACTGGAGTGGCTGTTTCGGTACTGATCGGAGTAGAGGTGTCTTCCTCGTTTTTCTTCGGTATTCGATATCGCGTAGGTATGATTTTCGGAGGTACCATTTTCGTTTCGTCTTCTTCTACGTCTTCCATACGCAAAACATCGTACATCGATGATGTTTTTACCAACGCGGCTACCTCTTGTATGTTTCGTTTCTTTATTTCCTCCCATTCCAATTCGAATGTACTGCTCGACAAGTTTTTGGATAGCGGAGTGAACGAAGAAGTTGTTTTAGTCGTCCTCATAGGTGCAGTAGTATCAGCTGTGGATACGTCTTCTTCTTCGCTTTCGAGTTGTATGACGTCGGATTCGGACGGTAGTTCTGTTTTTACCGTGAACGATTCTTCGGCGGTTTGTTTGAGCAACGAATCGACGGCCATCGCCGTTTCCGCATCGAATTCGGTATCCGCGGTGGATTGTGTAGGAGCCTGTGTAGGCGTTTTTGTGGGACTTTCTCCCGACAATATGGCGGTCGGTATTACGGGCAAATTCGAACTCATTGTTAGAGTGTGAATCGGCGGAAAGCAAATGAGTTGCTCCCATTTTCTCGACGTTAAAATCGGCGAATTGTAAGAAAAGTAGTAATAGGGGTTTTCCCTATACTTCTTTTTCGTTACTAGATCGGTTTCGCTGGAGACAGGAAAACTGTCGTTTTTGAATATGATTTGTCGCATAAAATATCGATTCGCGTATATCGGTCGTTTACTGTCGCTGCGATTCTTTTCGTTGTAGGGCAAGCGACTAGTCCATTCCATTAGTTCGAATTCGAACGTGCCGTCTCGTTTCACCCAATTTTGTTCGCAAATAAGATCTATGTAGATACTGTCACTTTTCGATAACAGTTTCGAGATCTCATTTTTGAGAATGGCTCGCAATTCCATTTCGGAATGTGGGGAGCAGACGTGAGCGACTAGCGGCATAGTTCCGCGAACAGCATTCATCCATTGATGATGGTTCGGAATCGAGTAGAGCGGCGTTAGAGCCGGCTTTTCGGCGATCTGATGGTCGCATTTTATTTCGTAGATAGGCCACGTTTCTGGAGGACCGTAGGTGGTGAACGGATCGTTTACGACTAATTCGAAGTTTATTTGTTTCGCGTCATCACTTGTCACCATGTTTTGGTCTATTTCGGAAAGAAATAGCAAAGACATAGGTGCGCCGACTTCGTGATGGATGCTAACTACGTCATTGGAGCGTAAAGCTCGCTCAATTACTCTCGCGCATTCGGCGGCATCGTCATACGGTTCAGTCTTTCCGTCGTCGGTCAACGAAGACGTGTTGTTTTTGCTACCTTTTATCGTCGGTAGTTTTGTCGGATGCATTTTCAATCCGAGCGGTTTAGTGGAGTGCTCCACGTTTACGTGATTATACGTACAGTATCGCATGTTCGGAACATTATAGTCGTAGTATACGATTCGATTTAACGCCAAAATTTCGTCGCGCATTATCGCATGCAGCATACTCTTCGAGAGGGTCGGATCTACGACACCAAAAGCGCCCTTTTCGTCGCCTTCGCGATCGACGTTTGTGTTGTCATACAAATTTTGCGTAGCGATGTGTATGTATTCGGGCGGCAAGAAATCGTGCGGAAAGATTTGTATGTTGTCGTAGACGCTGTCTACGAAGCCGTAGCGTCCGTACGCTAAAAACATTAGTATCGGATAGTACGCATCTAGAATCGAATACGTCAAAACTTGATCGTCGGGTTTGCCTGCTTGGGCGATGCGATCATTCGCTTGCGGAAAATACAACGTGTAGCGTTCTACGTCTAGCGCGAACGCGTGGGCAACGATTCCTTTCAATTTTTTATTTTCGGGGCACAAGCCGATCAGACGAGCTCTTTCCCACTTTTCGGGTGAGCGTTCGATATTTTCTAGTATAATCTGGACGTCGACCAGTATACTAGGCGCGAGCACGTTAGAGTGCGTTTTTCGAGCGTCGGATGAGTAAAACTCTCGTCCGTGCATGTCTTTGAGACATTTCCAATCGTCGGCTTGATCGAATCCGATTACGATCGTTTTAGGGGCCGACACGAACTCGTAGAAGGCCGTCCAATCCTCGGGTGTCGCCGCTAAGGCGTCGAACATTATAGTGTATCCAGTGGGAAAACCCAGCTGGACGAACCGAGCGACGTGGGTCGCGTTCTGGTTCACTATATTCATCTTCGTTTTCTTGTGTATGTATAGCTGAGTAGTCGAGATCTTTTCGACGTCGAATCCGACTAGCACATGGCCGCGGAAATTCGGTTTTGCGTATGCCGATAGGGCGCCTTTCAATTCTCCGCTCTCAACGTATTGAGGGTCGCGTAGCACGTTGAGCGGTCTTGCATATACCGTCTCGAACCAACGTTCGAATTCCGTGATTCGGATCATTCTTTTGATATTGTATTCTAAAAAATATCATAAAATTTCGATTAATTTCTGTGAGATTTAGTTTCGCATGGAAACGTCACTCATTCGAATCGCAGGGTGCAAATCTTCTAGCGAAGTAACCGCGACTCCCATTTTCTTATCGACGGATCGATACTTTACTCTTCCCAGGGGAAGTGAAACCCGGAGTTTCTTTTTAGAGACTTTAGTCTATATGGCAGTGCAGAACTTACCATCAGCAAAGAAAAATCTGTCGTCTTGACGGTATTGCTTTTTCTGATACACCACGTATCGGTCTTGATTGTTAAAAGCTTTTCGAAATATCGGCGGCGGATTTATTAGTGACGTTGATATCGCCGATTCTTGCGACGTCGTCGCCTCCGATTCACTCGCCATCCCTTTTCTCTATCAACTTTGATCTTGAAGAATTTCAAATTCGATGCGACCGTTCTCTATCGTTTCAATTTTGCGAAATGAAAAATATAAGACAAACTGTCTTGCTAAAAGATGAAGGTGTAAAGTGGAAAGTTGTTAAACCACGAATTTAAATTTTCATGCACATGGCGAAAAATGTAAAGTTCAGATTGGGTGGGACCAGAGGAAGATTTTCCTACAGCGTGCGCTTTCTATTCAATCTCTCTTCTGCGCAACTACTTATGGAAGGTCAATTTATTCGAAATGGACGTGAATAAGTACAAAATCACATAATAATATCACACGCATTCCTTTCATTCATTCCACATAGAATCTGTATGAGCGCGTTTTGCGCATTTTTAGATATTCGAAAATTTGTACTCATCGCTTTGCTCAAAATTATTAAATAGTTAGACTTTATTTATCAAAATTAAAAATTTGTGTTAGTTGAAATATATCAAAATTATTAATTTTAATGTTTACAAATTTTTGGAGGACCGTTGTCTTCCGTTTCTAAGATTGCCGATGCCGTGCGAGGCACGTATGGCTTTACGCGAGAAAGTGAGACTTTCTGAGATTGTCCGGGACAATCTAAACTATCGATAGTTATGACGTTTTTCGAGATTTCGGAGTTTTCGACCACTACGAAGGGTCCGATATAGTCTTTATCGATTTTAGTTGCTTTTTTGTTGTTAAGCAACAGTATGAGATCGTTTAGATCGTATTTCTGGTCTTTCGCTTTCTTATCGAAGTATCGTTTATGCGATTCGGACGCGTTTTTTAAGTTTTCCGAAACTTCGTTATATAGCGTTAGTTGCGCTTGCGTGAAGATGTACTGATACGCATCATAGTTTAGCGGTAACGTTAGACTTTTCGCGCAGTCGAAATCTATAGTGATTCTGGGTTCATACCCTTGCAAAAGTCGAAACGGAGAAAAGTGAGTAGCTGTGTGAGGAACAGCGTTATAGGCGAATGTCGCAAAAGGTAGGTATCGTTCCCAATTATCGGGGTCTTCCGCGGTGAATTTCTTGAGTTGCGAAATCAACGTTTGATTAAATCTTTCGACCATTCCATTACATTGCGGATGATACGCAGTGGTATTGATTTTCTGGACTTTTAGTAGTTTCGCAATGTCTTTCATCAAGTTTGAAGTGAATCCTGAACCCTGATCTGATAGAAGATGTTTCGGGCTGCCATGAACCAAAATTACGTTGTTTACGAAACTTTCAACTATAGTTGCTGCTTTTTGATCCGGAATCAAATGAGCGCTTACCCATTTAGTGAAGTAGTCTTGAAATACGATGACGTATGATCTTTTCTCACCCAGTGGGGAAATGTTTACTATGTCGGTCGCGACGATTTCAAATGGATATTTCGGTTGAATCGGCATCAAAGGAGGAGGTTTCGGCAACTGAGAAGTCGTTTGTTGACATGTTTTACATGTTTTGATCCACTTTATTATCGATTCTTCCATTTTCGGCCACCAGAAATGTTGACGAATCATTGCTGTAGTGCGTCTATGACCTTGATGACTTAAAATCTTCGCTCCGTGAAATTGATACAAAACACTTTCAATCAGAGTAGTTGGAACTACTATCGCGGAAGCTGTGTTAGCTTGTTTTGATGTTCGGTACACTATTTCGTTTTCGGTATGAAAGGCAGATGAAATCGTAGAGATTTGGTTTTGTTCCAGAACTTTTATCAACTTCGCGATGTACGGGTCTTTTCTTTGAGCTTCTCTGATTTCTTCTGGCGTTTCTATGGTTACTAGCCGTTTTTCAGGCTGTTGGAAATCTTCTTCGAACTTCGGCACTTTATTTCTTTCTTCTTTTTTCGTCATTGACCTTGTTATGGCTGCAGCGACAGTCTTTTTTCCTTCGCGAAACGTTGGTCTGAATATTTCATTCGTTACTTCTTCGCTTGTCTTTGACTTCACTTTAGCGCGAGGCTCATTACGAGATAGAAAATCAGCACAAGCGTTTTCTTTGCCTTTTACATATTCAACACGATAGTCATAGTCTTGAAGCTTTATTGCGAAGTTCTGAAGACGCGAGTTTCGATGTTTTTCCTCTTTGATCCATTGCAAAGGTTTATGGTCAGTTCTGACCGTTACTTTTTGACCGTAGACATAGTGTCTGTACCAACGAAAAGCTTCTACAATTGCTAGACATTCGCGCTCAGTCGTACTGTAGCGGGTTTCTACGTCAGACAGAACTCTACTATTATACGCGATGACCCATTGATCATTTTCGTTTTCTTGATACAAAATCGCACCAATAGCAGTTGTGCTAGCATCAGTTTGGATGATGAATTTCGATTTTTCGTCGTTATAGACAGGATATCGCAAGAAAGGAGTCGAGGTTAGAGATGTTTTAATCTCGTTAAAAGCTATACGATGTTCTTCGCTTATTTCATATTTCGCGTTTTTTCGTAGTAGTTGATAGAGAGGTCGCGAGAGAGTGGCAAGATTCGATATGAATCGTCTACACCATTGGACTAGGCCCAAAAAACTTTGAAGATCTTTTACCGTTTTTGGCATTTCATAGTTTACGATCGCGGAGACCTTTTCGGGATCAGGCGAGATTCCATTTTCGCTTAGCAAATGACCAAGAAATTTTACTTGTTTCGGTACGAAATCGCATTTATCTGGTCTTAGCGTTAGATTCGCGTCACGAAGAGCATCAAAGATCAGTTGGATGTGTGCTAGATGATCGTTATACGTTTGCGAAAAGACTATGATATCGTCGATATAGACCAAACAGATTTTCCAGATATATGGATGCAGGATCCGTTCCATTAATCTTTGAAATTCAGCGGGGGCATTTTTCAAACCGAAAGGTAGAACTTTGAAACGAAACAAGCCTTCTTGACTGACGAAAGTAGTTTTATCGCGTGAAGCGATGTCTAAAGGGATTTGCCAGTACCCTGCTTTCAAGTCTAGAGTTGAGAAAAATCGTGCATTGCCTAAAGCATCTAGATAGTCATCGATTCTCGGGATCGGAAACTTATCGCTAGGAGTAACTTCATTTATACCTCTATAGTCGACTACGGGTCTCCAACTTCCATCTTTTTTCGTTACCAGAAACATAGGTGCTGCCCACGGTGTTCGCGAAGGTTCAATGAGGCCTTTTTCCAGCATTTCTTGGATTTTCTGACGAACCATTGGTCTTTGCTCAATCGGGGCACGATAGTAGTGTTTCGCGACTGGTTTTGCATCACCGGTGTCTATAGAGACCGTTAACTCGTGAGTGAGAGTAGGTTGATCTCCAGGGAGACTGAAAACATCACGATATTGCTTGAAGACTTCGATAGCGATTTTTCTATCTTCATCGTCGATATTCGATTTTTCGGTCATTTTTTCGAGAGCGAGTTGAAGTTTTTCTTCTTCCGACATAGTTGACTGATCTTTAATCAACGTGGCTGGCTCATAGTCTTCTTCATGATCACTTAGCGACGCGACGGTCATTTTCGATTCTTCGAGTTTGAATTTAACCTCAGCGATGAGCTGGTTAGGTTCTAGATGGATACCGTTCGCACTATTATTGACGAATAATAGTGGACATTTGCCCTCAGTTATGTTGATTATCGCAAGTTCGATCGGATATTCGCAGTTTTCTTTTCCGAAGTTCACGGGTTGAACTATGACGCTTTTGAAGCTTTCGTTTGTGAAAGGGAAGACTTTCCCGTTTACCCAAGTCTGACAATTCGGTTCTACGTAGCATGACGAGATGTTCAAAATCGGTAGCGATCTGTCGATTTTTACGATTTGCGTTTGACTTTGTCCCGTAGAAGTATTTGAAAATACTTCGTCATAGGGCGCTTTTTCGATCGGTTTCAAAACTAGGTTTAGTTCTTGTTGAACGTCTCCGATTCTGATGAAATTTTCGCGAAAGTTTATTACGGCTCGAACGCTTGGATGCACTAGGAAATCGGTTCCTAGGAGGCATTGCTCTCCTGTAGTAGGTAGAATCCAGCATCGTACTAGATGCGTTCCGAAAGATGAACTAATTTTGAAGATTATCGGACCTCTGGCATCGACGATAGCACCGTCGGCTACTTTTATCTGCGCGGATGTTTCCAAAGTATCATAGTCAATCCCCAAAGAGCGTTGAGCTAGACATGAGGAAATGACTGAACATTGAGCAGCGGTATCCATTAATGCTTTCGTTTTAGTTTTTCCGATTTCGGCATCGATATGAAAAGCACGAGTAGGAGCGTACAAGCTCAGCAGTTTGATATCTTTTTGTGAACATTCTTCGATTCGACACACGCTAGATCTCGCGATCCACGGTTCAGTAGGTTTTTCGATTGTGAAATCAGTGATTCCGGGAGCGACGAAGAAGTTTGTAGCTTTAGAAGCTTCTGTCGGTTCAAGCATGTTAGCTGTACTAGTCGTCGGTTTCATCGGAACGAAAGTTGTAGGTGAGTTGGACACCGTTTTGGTTTCTGATGGCAAAACTTGTTGCGAAGATTTCGGAGAAGTTAGCTGAGTCTGTATAGACTGTGAGTTGTTCATCGGATAGTAGTAGTGCTTCTCGATTATCTTTTCTTGTCGGGATTCGGAATCGCAGAGAGAAATGTTTGCAACATCTCTCTGGTAGTTTCGATTATCGCGATTGAAAAATCGGTTATTTCGATCAAAATTTTGATTCTGATTGAGCGTGTAGTTACGCGTATTTTGTTGAAAACGAGGACGCCAATTATGGTTTTGCCATTGATGATTCGGTTGCTGTTGCCGAGGCTGAGAAGCCTGTGGTTTCAATTGATAGCATTCGGAGCTGTCGTGTTTACATTGACCATGATAGGTGCAATATTTTACCGGTCGTTCACGCGACTGATTTCCTTGGAAATTTCGATTCTGAGAGAAATCCCGTATAGGAATGTTTTCTCTATTCCGAAAGTTCGGACTCGCCCCGCGATCGAATCACGATCTTCGATTTTCGAAATTGTTAGCGTTTTGCGAATTTTCTCGGATTCCGAACTTTTCTAGGACTCGTTTTATGCTTTCTTCCAATTCTTTTGTCTTCGTTAGAGTCGAATTTTCTTGAAACCTCACGCTATTTCGCTGTCTAGAGTCGTCTCTGTTTCGGGATTGAGAGTTATCTCTGAATCGAGGTTTCGAATCGTCTCTGAAGCGCGATTGAGCTGGTTGCTCTTCCGATGGATTTTCGAGTGTATTAACCAGTATAGGTTGTTCTACTCTGACAGTTGACTGTTTATTCGCTCGCTGAATTTTCTGAACTTTCGCGACGGCTATAGCTAAGTCAGTGATCGTTTCTAGAGTACTCGCGTCAATCGAGACTCTGTAAATTTCCGGCATTTTCCAAAGAAAAGTTGTGATAACTTTTCTATGGCGATACTGAGCGCTTCTGTCATAGTACAGTAGATGTACGTAGGTACTGATTCGATTTAAGAAAGCTGACGGATCTTCGGTTTCAAACGGAGCGATAGACTGGAGCTCGCATTGGAGCGTATCTTGGTCGCAATTCGGTGCATTCATACACATCAAAATCTGTTTCGCTTCATCATAGGATCCGACGTCTCGTATGGTATTCAGGGCACCATCGCAAGTCAAGCGACGCAACGTGTGAAGTTTCACATACTCAGACGCATCGAGGCCGAACTCGTTTTCGAGCGCAATGAAGAATTTCAAAACTTGTTGATTTCGAGTCGAATTATCTAGTTTTTGCGGCGCTATCTTTTTACAGATAGTCTTAATTCTCGTTTCGTCATCGGCGAAAGATCTATGCACCTGAGAAGGTGGGATAGACGGAAAATTTATTTGAGAGTTTAGCGCGTTTAGCGCGTTAGAGCGGTCAAACGTTTGTGTCGGGATGATCAGATCATCATCATCGTCGATTATTCCACGAAAACTAAGTTGACTTTTTCGATCGCTAGTGACGTTTTTCGGTTTAGTCGATTTCTGAGACTGAGCGTAAGAGCTCGTAGGTCTCGCGATATTTTCGATTTCAGGAACATTCGGTTTCAATAGCTCTTCTTTCTGAGCTCGCATCGCTTCGATTTCGGTTTTAAACTCATCGAGAAGTTTTCGCTGTTGAGTCGCGATAGTTACGATTTCGCTTAACGCGTTAGTAGCGTCGCCACGAAAGTTTATCATTTCGGCATCGCATTTTTGCATTACGTCAATATACGCGTCATTATCGAAGATTTTTCGAGGATCGGTATCCTTCGGTTTCGGTTTTAGAAAGTTGAATTTTCGATTTTCGACGATTTTCAGAGATAGAGATCGCGAGGTTTTTCGCGTTTTTAGCGGAGCGGACGTTTCTGGTAGATCGAAATTACGCTTATCTGCTTCGTAGAGAAGCGGTAGATTCGCGTTTTCGCAGTCGAAATTTTCGATTTCTCGATCGTCGGGATTCGCTAGTTTCTTATAGAAACCTTTTTTGTAACCGAGCCCAGTAGAGCGACGCGTGCGGCTTTCCTCCATTTTTCGGATTTTCGATTTTTCGCAAATTTCGGCGTTTCCTCAACCTTTAGACGAGCTGGTACGGTCACCAAATTATGTCGTGCGTGAGAAAATAGAAGATGATAGTTGACGACGCAAAGCTGTGTAGCTCGACGATTTATCGCGTGTTTAGAAGAGACGTACGGAACGTGGAAGAGCGTGCGGAACGCTGTAGACGAAACACTCGGAGTGTTTAACGGAATCAACGCAATGATAGTCGAACGCAGGAGATTGACGGGCTCGTAGAGAGCGCTGTGTCAATTTTATCCAGGGATCTTCGCTCAGGTCGTCAAAGGTTTTCGGATGCCAGAACTCGCGCCGTAAATTCTTAACCGCTTAGGAGTTTTACTCACTCACTCAAACTATTTTCCAAATAGTTTGACTCAACTTAAAACACACTTTATACACACTTTACTAATGTACAAAGCCGCCACACACTTTTTCAGACAAACGCCAAAAACACAACCGTTCGGCTACAGTACAACGCAAAACTAATGAAAAACACTTTCATAATTTCTTCACGTTATAGCCACGCCTCTTCGGTGGTCTCGTCGCGATCTTTCCAATTCAAACTTGCCGATCTTTTTCGCAAACGACACGAGCTTTACAAATACGTCAAATCGCTCCACAACATTTACATTTTATACTTTTTATATTATAAAGCTAGGAACTATTCATTATGTGAAATGTGTACACATTTTCAATAAAACAAATTATGCCGTGAATGATAAATTAATTTTCAAGTTTTTTTGTAAAAAATTCAGTGTAAGCTGTGTGTTGTGTGAAAAATTGACGTCTGCTTCTACGAGTGCTGAAATCAAAGCTACTCCCCCTACAATATCACAACAGTCTATTGCTCGGAAGTTTTTTGGAAGATCAAAAAACTAAGTTTTTTTATCACAAGTAGCAATAAAATCAGTTATCAATTTATCTTTATGCAATTCTAATACTCAGTTTTGGGGATAGGACTTTTGTGAGCAAGTTTAGTTTTTTCATCAAATGTCACTACTATAAACTCTTTAAAGTTTAATAATGGCCAGTTTTGATAATCAATTTAACATTACTTTCAATTGCACAAAACAATTTTTGTATTCGATTTGAGCCCTACCAGAACTGATAGATTATTCTGGGAATTAGATGAAGATAGTAGTACCAATATACAAATGGATTTTGGAACAGCAATACCTGAAGACAGAGTAGAAACTATCATCTATGCTGAGTTTGACTCTCTTATAATGACTGACAAAAATCATGAAACCTTTACAGACTACAGTATTTAATGTACACATCTTTTTAATTTTGTAGATTTTGTGTATTTATTTTTTTAATTTTTGTATATTTTGTATATTTATTTTTTTATGCTAAAAATAAAATCTGTATAAACAATTTCGTTGCAACATTATACCTTGAACATAAATCCAATTCCAATTATTTTAAGATGAGTATAATTTTACCCCTGTACGCCAAAGAATCTCAAATATGATATACTATTTTATACACATTCAATGATTTATTAGCGTATAGGGTCGAAAATGCGGTATTAATACAGCTACTATGGCATTCATATATTCATGAAATATGCCGACAATAATTTACCTACTGAACACAATTTTGCATGCATTTCGTAAAAAAATCGTATCCTGAAACTGTGAAAAACGTGTCCCAGAAACAGTGCTTCAGCATAGTGTGTCCAAAATGCGGAATTTATGGAAACCCTGCCTGTGTTCCTGGTGTTCGAGTCATGAAAGATATTTGATCTCATCTTAAGTCATTGGTCTACGTCCAAGTTTGGCAAGCAAAAACTTCACAACAACTGATAACTTGTATAAAGTACTGTTTAAAGAAAGTTGATAACAATATCGTACAGAAGTTGGCTGTAAGTACTCACAAAAGGATTGATACTGTACAACGAAATGGAGTCATTAAAGCTCGTAATTAGCCTTATCTTGTAGAGTTTTTTTTGCTTTTTAACTTTATGTTTTGATTGTGCCATAATAAAAATTGGCATTGTAAAAAACGACCTTTACGGTAGTCCAGATTTTTACCGGACACCCGTTATATGGGGAAATGCCATGGAAACCAAACACATTTTTCATTTTATTCAAAATATTAAAACCATACGTCACCGAATAATGATTCTAATTTCACCAGATTATTTTGCGCGAATCGAACTTTGTCTTTCAATTTTATGACTTGGTTACTGAACCTGACGATAAGTGTTCGCATTTTGTAAAAAACGTAAAAATCTTTCAAAATCAGAATAGAGCTGAATTCGTCATTGACCAATCGGCTGAATTTATCAGTAATCACGAGGTCAGTCATGTTCGAATAAAATATAGAATATTTGGCCAAAAAACGATCGACAATAATTTCTTGGTTGTACTCTACGTCGTTAGGGGTTAGGATGATTTTTGTTTCATTTTTAGTGAATCTCAACGGTATAGGTTGCAAGATCAACTCAGAATTTGATTGTTGAATGTTCATTGGAACGTTCCCAAGAACGACTACTTGACTTTTGAGTAAATCTATGGTGAAGCCTTTGAGAAATATTCGAGAAAATCCGAATATCGAATTCACAGGTGTGACATCGTTCACATGGATTAAAAAAGTATCGTCCGATGAACTCACTTCTAACTGAATTTCAGATTTATCTAGTTTTGAGTAAAAATTTCGCAAATCAATAACATAAGATTTAGAATTATTGTATCTTGATTTATATATAAAAACATCAGGCACAATGGAAGAACTGGTCAGCATGTCAGGGTTTAGAAAAGTCAAATTAGGATTACTAATAATCGTGTAGATATTCTCTCCTGGGCCACCAATCATATGAGTGATATGTTCAGGATCATTGCTGATAACTGTGGATGCATCTGTTTCGTGTGAATTCATGTGCATGTGTGCTCCAAAGACTATTGTGGAATTTTCCATCGCATTGTATATGATTAATGGTATTCTCCAAACGTTGAGAAATTTTGTGAAAAAATCCATTATTCTACTTGTCGTATAATTCTTTATTATCAAATGAGCTATAAATGTCTTTCCATCCGGTGTATAAATGAAAAAGTTATTAATAAATTGGAACACACAGTTTTTGAGATGGCCTTCGACGTGCATATTTTGCTTCGGGATGTTCGAGCCACGAATTGTTCTTGAAAATTCAAAATTCAGTTTCGTAATTTTGTTTTCAAATTGAATATTTATAGCAGAAATATGCCAATATGCAAAATCAAACACAAAAACGTGGGATGCATTTCTTGATAAATTTTTTATGCAAACAGTATTATTCGTACTATTAAACTGATAAATGAATACAAAATTACCATTCCTAGCTTTATTGATAATTTTTGTATGATTTGCCACATTTATTGTCAGATTGTACGGTGTTGAATCATCTTCAATAAAGATCTGGTCAAACTTTTGCCCATTACCACCTTGTAAGTCCACTTTACTTAAAGTTGCACTTGTCCACAAAGCGTCAGCTTCGTTTGATCTTCCTTTGATCGAATCTATCCCTTCCACTTTTAGAAAGGACAATGTCTTCGCAAAGTCACTACTGGAATATTCAAGTAACGATCTGTTCATAGAGTAGCTCACCGAACCTTTTGGATTGAATTGGCTAAAATCCAGCGTATTCTGACTGCCAAAACCATAGATAAATCCACTTGTTTCGTTCCCAGTCAAAACGAAGGTATTCGTCGCATTCCCACCATAAATTTTTTTGTAACCATTGCCCAAAACGAACATATTTTCATAGCCATGCATTCCGTACGATACGTCGATTCCATTACCCAAATTTATCAAAACGACTTTATTGTCGTTTTTAGAAACGTCTCTGTGAATTCCAATAGCATTTTCACATAAGTAGAATTCAACCAAATTTTTGGAGGAACGAGAACTACTTCTTGCTCTACAAATCGCCGAAAATCCTCTATTTTGGGTATTGAGATCCAACCAACCGTCAGACGCTTCTTTTTTGTTCAAATAGACTTTGTTGTCTTGTTCCAATTCAATGAATATTGGAGTGGATCGGTTAGTTAGCAGTGGTCCAATGTACATTGCAATATCCGGATTCTTTCCGAGTATTCCTTGATACATGCCCAAAATGGTTTCTATTGGATCGAATCTACTCAACTGTATATCATTCAGGGTCGAATCCGTATTTATGTGGAAAAACTTTCTCCAACCGATCTGAAACTTCTCCCATCGAGTTAAATGATATATATGATCCAACTTGTTCACTTCGTATATTGACCTACAATTAAAAATAAATTCTTCACTGATTATTTGGATATCCATGTCGGCACGGTGATCTTCCATTTGCTTCTCAACTTCACACATACGACTTTATCGATGTAGCATCGATTCTTTTACCGAATTTCAATTACAGTTGTTTTTTTTCAAATGGCTTCTGAATTGAAAATTCACAAAAATCAGTAACCGTCGTCAACATTTCTTACAAAGGAAGCTTTAACAGTAAGATTTTTCATAAAATTGCTAAACGATAAATTATCCGGTGACTTATGCGTGAGCAGAATGTCGTAGAGAATGAAATAGGGACATTCTTTCTCCATCCGTCTTTTATAGTTTAGAAGCATTTTATAAAATTTTTAAGTGACAAAAGTTATCATTGTCGTCGAAATTGTTTACTCTAAGCTTTAACGATATAATTTTTTTTCCGGCTACTCATCATATGCATTTTTAGCCTCAGATTCAGTTGAACCTGCGGCACATCGAAAGCGTGCATTCAAAGAATCAATCAAATCCGAGCTTTGCATGAAAAATATGAACTTCTTGTCAATATAACCTGCTTGCCAACTTTTAGTTTTACTTTAACCACTTTCTGTACTCTCGATCTGGGTAAAATCATAGGTTATTTTTTCTACCGAAGATTATACCCGTAATCCAAGATCTTACCCGAATTTTACTCAGCCTCTACCCGAGATTTTACGCGACTTTTATTCCCCTACGATTTTACCTACCATTTTACTCTTAAGGGTCATTTATACTTGCCTTTTTTGACGGAACGGAACGGAATCGAGCATCAACAGCTTGAAACGTTCAGCCTGAAAATCAAATTTCGATCGCACAGGATAACTGCAATTTTCTAGAAAATTACCGACGATCCCAACCGAACCGAACCAAACGGAACGAAAATTTCCCTTTCGTTCGGTAACGTTGTGTCGATTGCATTCCGTTCCGTTCCGCCGAAAAAGGCAAGCACAAACGACCCTTTATACACGTCTAACTCTTTTTTTTGTAAGTTGGGCCCAAATACATTTTCTTTTCATGTGAATCATTCGAAATATTCAAGTCAATAATGCAGAACCGCATTCACCATTTGCTCTCAGTGCATACTGTTGTATCATGCAATAGTGCAAGCTACAAGAAGCACAAGTTTGAATAAAGTGCTGTGAAAATTTTGCAGGAAAATAAATTTTTTTCAAAAATTTTTTCAAATTTTTTTTACCCATTTTCTATGTCCCTATGAGCACAGATGAAAAGAATCATCAAACTAATAGTAAATCGTGGGGCTACAATTTTTTGCAACGGAGAACAGCTTTGTGCTCCTACGCCACAACATCGTGATACTTCGTAATTGTGGTAAGTATTTCTCTTTTGTACGCGTTTCAACTTACTATAGTCGGTTTTTTATAAAATGCTTCCAAATAGAAAAGTGACACAAATCAGTACTGTCGTTAAAATCGTTTAACACAGCTCTTACGGTAGAATTTTTCACTCGAAAAATTGCTAAAGGTTAGGCCAGTATGCTCACAAATTTCCAGTCCTATATGATATATTATTTATCAGAAAATCGCAAAAATCTGAAATACTACTTGCTTTCTACTTCCATTATTTAGAAGCATTTGACGAAAAACAAACTATGTAATCCATTTTTTCTAATTGAGCATCGCGAAGAAAAGAAACGCACGCAAATAACCAACCTGCGTACACGTGCGACTTTTTTTCTCAGAATGACTGTAGCAGCTGCTGACTAGTCAGGACTACAATTTGAAAAAATAAAATTTTGACTTATGATGCGTGGTCATCACCTGCAAATGGATTTCTTTGACTTTTTTCAGTTTCGAGACCGATTTGGGAACGAATAAACTGTAGTGAAACTTATCAGATCTAGCATGAGCTCCTAATTTTTTTAAGCTGTATTGTGGGCGCAGCGTTTGTCCAAAGAGAACAAAAACAATATGTTTGACAAAAACTTACTTGTAAATTTCCCCACCAATCATGACCACTACACCGACGCCCAGTCCAATGGGTCCTGTGAAAGTTGACAGGCCTTCGGCCAGTCCGAAAGCTTCTGCAATGTCGACTCCTATGTCTAAAGCATCAACTGACAAGAAAACTCCGTCTTCTGCTATGTCGACCACAGCTTCAGTGTCATTGTTCTTATATCTCTGGATGCTATTTATTAGATCGTAAATGATTAATCCGGATGTTGCCCGTCTGATAAAAGGAGAACTCAGCATCAAAGCTTCGCCTAGACGACTCCCTACGCCTGATAACCGAGTTCCCAATCCTAGAACTTTGTCAGCCAGGTGAGATGCTGCAAAGCCTCCCGATATGAATCCCATATTAAAACACAAACCTTTCAAATCGCCATTGGCAATATCAGCAACCATGTCTTTGATTATCATACCATGTGCGGTTATTAAACTGATCTTCTGCACTGTTCTAAGGTTCGCATAAAAGTCGGACAGTTTTATCAACTTCGCGTTTGAATCAGCCAGTTTTGTATCGCTATCAAGTTGGAGTTCACAAATTCCTCGCCTTTTCGTCCTCATTAAACCATCATATTTTGTGCAGCTTTTCAGGAGGCGTTTGAAATTTTTCAAATTCGAATTGTAATCCATTATTGTTTTGACGATATTTTTCTTGCTTTTCTGGCCTCTTTTGTTGAATATAACATTGCAAGATGCTATTTCAATATTGCTTGTTCGAGCAAGCGAAGTCGGAAAATTATGAAACATGCCATTGCCAGATGTCATTGACAATGGTCGGTCTAAAAATGAGAAGGACAAAACGCGCAGTTTCGACAATGATCCGGGTCCGTCAACTTTGAGCGATTGGTACTCCTTTTCTTGCAATGGCATAATTTGGCATCCTACCAATCTATTGCCTACTGCGGTTTTCACAATCTCTTGTATTTTACGCCACGGACTGAATATACCACCAACTACTGATATTAGCTCATGTGGATTATTTATCAGTTGTTGGCATTCGTGGAAAAACGGTTCCAGTTGATTGGAACGTCTTGGAGATGGAAGAACTACTTCATCAACGTTCAAAATCAGGTCATAAATATCGACTGACGGCAATCGCGTAATAAGTTGTTCTACTAAATCGGGATCAGTAGAAAATTTTCTGATCGGCTCAACGCTGATTTTTCTTTCAAGAAAACTTTTCACTGGAGATGCAGATTCATCTCTGGTACTGAAAGAAAAATCAGTAAACCAGCTCATTACATTTATGACTATAGTGTGCGAAACAGTTTCTCTTGTCCTAGGTATTTGAACATCATCGGTTGCATCGTAAACGCTGTCGAACGGGTATCTGACACGAGTTTCGAAAAGATTTACCACCACGTCTAAAGTTGGAATTGTCGTTTCAATGACGAACGTTGTTAGATGTTTTCGTAGATCGTCAATTAGTGGATCCAATTCGTATTCTAATTCTCGACCAATGTATATTTTAGCTGAAGTTCCTGCTTCACCAACGAAATATCTGCTGATACAACGCACATCATCCATCACGGTCAGTCTGTTCGTCGATTGTACTGTATCAAAAGCGTACGATAGAGTTTCAACAAAATTCTGACGGTGGCTCTGGTAGAGCATGTTATCTTCTTGCATATCAACATAACGGTTGTAAATTTCTTCTGCATTCTCAATTATCAAACTTGAGATACCGTTTGGCTTAGGCTCAATTTTCGCATCGATAATCGAAACTGGATCATGTATCGATGTTAAGCAAATAGCAGTATAAATACATTCATCGGCCAGAGTTTGAATATGGGCCGGCAGTTTTACTACTTTCTTATTGCTTACATATTCTGTAGCCTTCGCAGCTGCTCTGGCAGTATCGACATCTTTAAAATCTACGACAATGGGCTTTTGCGTCATCTTTTCTAGCAGATCTTCTGAGTTACTCATAATTATCATTTGAATATTATCATGGTGGTTCATTTCTCTATTCACAACGTGCAGTGAAACTTGATGGAAAACTTTCAGATTCATGCTCAATGCACCATGAATGAAACCACAATGGTCAATGCGACTTGTTGATAATTTCAAGTTATACTTCATGTCGTAGTTTTGGTAAATTTTGGCCATTCTTGTGAGCAGATCATTCAACTGCAGTTTTATTTGTTCAGTCTCTTGCTGCAGACTAGGAAAGTTTAGCTGCTCAAATTTGTCAAATACCTGGTCAAGAACGTCTATAAATTCAGACTTGGTACCTTCCACGGGTAAATTTTTTTCCCATTGAATAATTGATATGGGAAACTGCCTTACTACAATGGGTGACTTGCTAGATGGTATTGCCCGGAAGTGGTCTGCAATCGTTATTTGTGAACCTTCAATCTTCCAATCTTCCACAACTTTGTACAGTCCTGTTGACGGTTGGAAGATTTTCAAATGTCTAGCACTTGATAATACATAGTCAGCCATGTTTCTGCCTTTCTGCTTTAGTTCATGAGATAGCTGTTCAAGATCCTGATTGGTTAATTTTTGTTCATCGGAAATCAACGTTCCGTCATGAAAGTCAAATATTCGATAATGAACAGTTTTCTCACTATGGCCCACAAACGTTGTGAAAACTTTGATCACATTCGGCTTGTTGGAATCAATCGATTCAACTTTTAAAAATACGTCTTCAATCGATAGTTTATTGTATAATCTTGTTCGAGGTAGTAACAAAATTGAACCCAATATAAAATGGAATAAATAAGTCCCGTAATTGACATCTTTCCTCACAGTTTGGCCCAGATCTAGTGCACTGTATTTGGCAAACTCTGCTTCGAATAAAGAACCAAAATACGTGTCTTCATCATTGATGTTGAATAAAGATTCGAGAATTTCGAACGCTGTATCACGGGACGCCATAATATTTTAAAAATTGGGTTGAATGATGTATTTTTCACTTCAGACTCATCATATATCGAACTATACTCGTTATTCTGCATGGATTTATTTGTTCAACATATTTCAGATGCATGTTGTTCACATGAAACTGTGCGTTGGACATTTAGGATTAAATACATCTAAGTAAACATTTCCCTGGAAAACATGTTTTGATGTGCGCTCCTGTATGATCTATTCTATTTGCGAAACGTAGTTGTATCAATTTGATGAAAATTTTCATGAAGGTTTGTCTCAGGAAATGTTAACTGTAGGAAGACGTCGAGAATTTTTTATTATTTATTCTTTCAACCCAAATTCACAACAATTCACAACTCAGGACAGTGAACTCCACTGAACCCGCGTAATAAGCAATTACTAATAATGTAGCTTATAGTCTGTTTTTCTTGAAATGCTTCCAAATAATGAAAGTGAAAAGCAAGTAGTATTTCAGATCTTTGCGATTTTCTGATAAACAAAATATCATGTAGGGCTGGAAATTTTTGAGCATACTGACCTAACCTTCAGCGATTTTTCGAGCGAAAAGATTTACAGTAAGAACTTTATATAAACGATTTCGACGACAGTACTGATTTGTGTCACATTTGTATCTGGAAGCATTTCATAAGAAACAGACTATAAATATTGAATTTTTTGGACCTAATACCTACATTATACACTTCTCTAATTACAAGTATTTGCTGACGCTCTGGATATTAATATTTCTTCAAAGCCTCTTAAATATATTTGAGATTTAAAAAAAAAACTTGGTAAAGTTCATCAATTCGTCTGCCGATGCAAATATTTGGGATAAAAACTTTTTGAAAGTGGAAAAAAACATGGAAACGCTGAGACAAGCAAAAAATCTCGATGGGATTCTAATATGGTTTTCATGTCGGTACACACTTCAGTTTTTTTATGTTCAAAATGGTTAACGTTCTGCTGTGCTAGGCATTAACTATAGAAGAACAAGGAGCCTGTGACATTTCGTTTAGCAACTTCGTTGACTGAAAAATCGAAAACGTAAAAATCAGGTTCGAAATGAAAAAGCAAAGCAACCAAAATCATAGTCTATTGATTTTGAAATGGCACATCTTTACTATATGAATCTTCGTGTTTAAAAGTCACTGATGATGATTTTTTTATAATGGCTCTTACCATACATGACAGCATGTTAATTCTGCTGGGAGTCAGCCAGGACAGGGGTGTAATAAAATATTTTTTCGTTCTTGATAACGAAAAGAATGGTCTTAGAAACTCCTAATATTCAAGCAGCACATTCTTCAACCTGTATCAGTCAGATATGTGAAATTATTCGCTTAGACAGCATGGGGGTCGAATCTGCTGGGGGTCAGCAATGTAACGTACCTGCTAAAGCAGTACTGTAAATATGTAGCATACTGTATGTAATAGACATTTATTAAATATTATTAATTTTCACATTTTATCGTCTCAAGGGTGTCTGGGATTCACACCCAAACATTCCTACAAAATTATGTAAAGTACTTTATTTTGATCCGTTCACACCCCGGTAGCCCAATTAAGATGCCCTAATTAATTCGCACAAACGGCAGCTGTTCCCCTAGAACCCACACTAAACTACGCATTCCACAGCTACCGTAATCCCCAGTAAAAATCGTAAACAACACCTGCACACAGTAAAATGCGTAGAAGCCCCGCCGTACAGTAGTCTCAAGTGTAACGGTAGCGGCGGCCCCACAAAACATGTGTATACAGAGAAACCAATACAGGAAGCATGCACAGAAGCACAAAGGTGTGGCCAAGCCCACCGTAGAAAGCAAGCGAAGCACAGAAAGCATACAGTACCAGAAAAGCATTAGAGAGGCGTAATTAAGAAAGCATAAAAAGCGTAGCAGGAAACGACGATTGGCGGAAGAAGATGGACAGAAGCTCGACCTCCCGCGACGCCCAGGGAGTGGCCAGAATCGCCGTATAAAAGAGGAAGCAAAGCGTGATTTTATTCATTCTTGTATCCTTCAATTTTTCGTCCCCGCGCCCGTATTTGCAAGCATTGTTTTGAGAGCGAGTCTCATTTTTATTCGGAAGCAATTAAGCCGTGTATACTCGCCGCGTTATCGTATCATTGTCGTATCGACGTCTAAAGCAGCCGTCGAGTATTGTAAAGCCGTATATTATCGCCCCGTCATGTTATTTGTCCCCGCCGTATCGACCGATTGGTTAGAAGTAAAGTACCTCACACAAATCTGGTCGTTACATATTTTGGTGACCGTACCGTTACGTTAACCACTGGAACTCCCTGCCTCCAATTAGGTGTACTCTTATCCGGGCATTTAGAAGCATTAGATAATACAGTAGTAATCATTTCCTACAGTAAGACAGTATTCCTAGAAAGCAAACTGGAAATCCCCTCCAATGAGACATTAAGCGATACATTTAAACGAATACAGCGTGAAGCAAAAATTGAAGCATTTAAGCAGAAATCCCATCGTAAACCAAGAATGACCCACCAAACGCAAGATCATTTAGGAGAAATCGTTAGAGAACAGATAAACGATTTGTTTTCAGAACATTTTCGTACCCTACGCACACAATTGAATCAGAATACAGTAAACCCTACCCTAATAGACGATCTAAGAACAGCAAACATTCATAATAACATGGCAAACAATTTCTACGCGAAACCTACAGTATTCACGGGCCGCGTGACCCAACATTTTGGTGAATGGAACAAAAGATTAGAACAATTCATGGCACTCCAAGGCATGAAAGATACAGACGTACAGTTAAAGTTGGCATGTTTAGAAATTCATTTAGGAGGAGCCGCGTTAGCAAAATTCAAAAGTTTAGCAAATTCCGAAAACCCTCCCCACACATATGAGCAGTATAAAGTCGCATTACAGGCATTTTTCCCAAACAATAGAGATAATGAGCTACATCAACAATTCTTACGCGAAAGAAAACAAAAGCGATCAGAAACAGTAACGGAATTCTTATTTGATCTAGAACATCTCGCAACCCTCGCCTACCCTAACTTTAACACAGACGCACGAGAAATGACCATAAAACCCCTCTTTGTAGAAGGCATGCAAAACGAAATCAGGGAAGCAATTAAGTATAGAAGGTTCGCAACTTTAAAAGAAATGTCAGACGAAGCAGCTTACATTGAACAACAAATTCTTAGAAATGAGTTAAAGTCCAACGCCCTTCCCTTCATACCCCCAAAACCCGAACCCATCTTTTCCCTAACCAAAAATACAGACCAACAGGATCTTTTGCATCAGTTAGAACAACAAGTAAAAGATTTACAGTTGCAGATCAAACAAAAACCTCAACCCCAACAACAGAGTAGCTACAACAATTTCAGTAACAATACTTTCAGCAGGAATAATGCTTACAGGAACAATACCACCCCCAGGCAACCCACATGCTTCCAGTGTGGACAAATCGGACACATAGCTCGTAATTGTAAATCAGTAGGCACCCGAAAATCATGTGAAATCTGTTTCCATAATAATCACACTACACGTGATTGTAAAAGCCGATGCATCCACTGTTCCCAAACAGGACATAGATCAGATAACTGCCTTTCAAAACCCTACTCCAATTTTCAATGTTTCACATGCAAGCAGAGAGGTCATACAAGCAGGTATTGCCCAAAGCAGCAGAGCCGTAATATTCAAAATTGCATTGAGTACAGGCAACCCCAACCCCTCATGGACATTGATGACCCCGCATTTTACTCAAAATTACCCGCCATAACTAACAGCCCTCAGACTACTTTAGGAACAATCATGCCCAACACCCACCGCGGCAGTGACGAATACGTCCTTGATCTGGACGTACCCGCTTGGTGCGCCATGTCACCACCCCCCACGCCTGAAGCCGCAAAAATCGAAAAATCGCCACCCACCATCCCCGTAGGCTACAAGATCCCCCAAAAACAAGACACTACGCCCCCATCACCCCCGAAACCCCTGCGAAAACAGGCAGCAACTTGTTATCCCTTCTCCATGGCCTGACCCCCGAACCCTACCAATTCCGCCCATGCAAAACACTTCTACCGACCCCCATAAGTAAGCAAGTCCAAACCCCATCCCATAACTCAACTTCTAAAGTTTTACAGAATGTTCAGATTGCAAACCGGCCACCCCCCCAGCGCAAAACCGCAAAACGACAACACCAAAAGCCCCAACACCAAACCGGCCACAACAAAAACATACAGTGCCCCGCCGCCTCCACTAAAACATTCTATTGGCCGATGTTTTGTATTTTTCTTTGTATAATAATCCCCACATCGTGTAGTGCCCAATTTCAGATGTGTGGAACTTCATTGAGCGGTCACTCAGTCAGCATACCAAAACTTGTATCATGCATGCCCCCTTCCACAGTAGACAAACCCTTACAGACACTCGGAAAAATCTATATCCCCTCCACTTAGCCCCACATTACAGACGCATACAAATGTAGTGTTCGCAAACGCAAAATTTGTACTAATACAGGATTTTTTGGATCAAAAGGTATTGTCTTCGACCAAACCGAAATGCAAAATCTAACCCCACATGTTTGTAAGGCAATCCTTATAGACAAAGAACACAACGGTCAAAAATTATACGAAACCCAACCAGGATTTTGGTCAGCAAATAACTCCTTAAGCGTAGAATACACATGGTGTTGTACAGACCATTGTACCTCGGTCACTAACGTCATCATAGAAATAGGACAAATAGCATCTTGGAATGGAAAATCTATGACAGGTACATTAGGCGACCTAGGATCATGCAAACTGACATCAGGTCATTGTGTCACAGCCGACGGATCCATTATATGGAATGAAACAGCATTTGAAAACTTATGCCCCTTCGAATACAAAAATACACATCCCATAAAACTCACGCCAACCCACATGATAATAGAAGAGCTACAAGGTGCATTCTCGGTTAAAAATACAGTTTTTTCGAACCCCAATTGCCCAGAAATCCAAGACAGCATTCTAACCGAACAAGGCATTATTGTACAATTAGACAAAAGCACACCACATCGTAACGCATTTTTAACCCCAAAAACCAACGAAACTCATACTACACTATACGATTTTGATGATTTTGAACCCATCAATGCAAAACTAAACTATCTAGCAGACAAAATACAGGAATTCGAAATTCAAAATTTCAAAAATGTATGGAATGAATTATGCAGACAGGCACAGCGTCACCTTGATCTCGTATGGCAAATTTTACGTCTTGATGCAACCCTTGGAGCGCGTGCATTCCTACAGCGAACGGACATCATAGCAGAATTCACAGGAGAAGCCCTCACAGTCTGGCCCTGCAAGCAGGTAAACGCATCCAAAGTCTTTTACAACCATAAAATCAACCAAACATGCTACAAACTTTTCCCCTTTCTCGTAGGAACTGAACTCATGTTTTCAAATCCAGGTGGCAACGATTTGACCCCTTTCTCACAAACCGTTGACTGCCATCACATGCATGTAGCCCTTTACAAACAGAATAATACATGGGTCAGTGAAACAGGAACCCCGCATGTCACAAATTTACCTTTAGAAATCATCTGGAACCAAAATTTCTCCCTCTTCCATTTTAATACACCCGCCATTTTTCATGATCAACTTGCAACTATTTCAACCAACTTACTCTTTTTGAAACAATACATTTACAAAACTCACACACTCGAAAACATTGTCAAAAAACTCGTCAATTACACCGCCCAAATGTCTCTCAATTCCGATACAGTTTACAACATGATCTCAGGCACTGGCCAAGCACTCGGAAATACACTCTCTGGCGCCGGTCAAGGCATAGAACATGTAATAACCGGTACCACCCAAAGTCTCACGGATGGATTAAACAATTTACTCAAAGGACCCCTGCAAATCATTATCAATCTCGCCGTTATTACTGTAGTTATTGCAGGCGTCTTTTATTCCTTTCTCGTTCTTCGAAAATATTTCCCCTCTCCAAAGCATCATGCCACAAACGAACATGCATACGAAATACCATCAAACAACAGACATTTACATGAGACCATTCCCCCATCATTCGGCCATGCTCTCTTAGAATAAGCTAATCGTCGTGGGGCACAAACACAGCAGAAATACGTCCTTGTCGATATTGATACCCCCTGAACTCCTGCAATCGAACTCATTAATCAAATTCACCAATCTGCATCAAATAAGCAACCCCAAAACGTACCTGAGAAACATACCCCTCATATTCCAATCACACTTAACGGCAAATTAATGACAAAAGGCATGATTGACACTGGTGCAGTTTACTCACTCATTGATTCCCGAATCACTCAAATCCTACAGTTAGACATGAAACCCCCGCTAGTCCAAGCAAAAGCCGCAAATAATCTTCCGATTCACTTTGTAGGGACCACTTTTGTCACAGTGACAGCCCAAACAATCCAGGAAGCAATCATGGTCCATGTCCAAAAAGATTGCACAGCAGACATCCTTCTAGGCTAAAACTTTCTCAGTCGATTTTCGGAATACACTATCAATCAAAAATCACAGGTCAAATTTGGCAATGTTATACTACCTTGTGATGGCCTAGAATATAGCCCTCTTTCAACTTGTGGTGGAACTTATTTGGATGAGAAATTAGAATTACCACCCCGTACAGTAACCGAATTTACTGTCCCCTTGCCCAAATCGTACTTACAGGTCAAACAGCTTGAATTCACCCCGAAACCCAAACAGAACTCTAAAGTCCATTTCGCAGCTTGTATATCTGAGAATCAAAACAGTCGCATACGCATATTGGTCCTAAACACACAAGAAACAGCCCAAATTCTTTACCCTCGAACATGCATTGGTACAGTCTCCTGTTACATCCTGAAACAAAATACTCCCGCTAACGTAACCCAGGCTTTTTTTTTAGTTTGAAAACCAGGAGCCAAATGGCTCCTAGGCCTAAATTTTTAGGGGCCAAATTAAAATTTTGGGAGCCAAAAATTTTTAATTGAAGAATATTGAAAAGCGTGCTTGTAACACACTGTAGAACGTACTATATAATTAAATTGTGTAGATATTCAATCAGTTGATACGAGTTTTAAAAAACCACTATTCAAAATTTGATTTCCACCCAGCATTTTCAGTTACAAGCATATTTCCACATGTACAAACATCGGCCGAGAAATCTTTGTGCAAAGAAAATTTTTTATGCAAAAAAACGCGACATTTCGTTTAATTTTGCACAAGTCTTCATCCAAGATTGCACTTGAGTTCATTTCCTTCCGACTCAAAAGTATAGGGTTTTGAAATTGCAACTTCTGTTCTCATTGTTCTGTTGTTTCCTATATCTTTCCGGCGCTATGCAACGATTTTTTTCAGATTTTGACACTCTAAATGCTGGAAAATCAATTTAAGGATAACTTATTTGATAAACATACAAGGTTCGAAAACATGTATTATATCATTTTACAAACTAAAAAATATGTTCATACTTTCATAAGTTTGACAAGCTCAAATTAAACTTGAAATTTATGAAAATCACCTCCATTCCATAATAACCATGAATTCAAACTCGGCTCCATATTTAAAATAATAGTAACAAAAATGGAAAAATTGAGATTTTGATCACCAGAATTCTTTTGCACCAAATGCACTAAAATTCATCTTTTCCATGTCGAACACCCATGTTTTTTTCCTTCATCGAGAATTTTTTTTCCAGAAAGTTTGATTTGTAGAGAAACAGTGAATAGACTAATTAAAAAAATTATATAATAAGATCCGGCGCCTAGCGCCGGAAAATTTTCGAAGTTTTATGATTTTAGAGCCTGTAAAACACTTACTTCAAATCTAAAATTGAATGAAAACAGCTACAATTCACTATAATATAAATGAATATGTCAAAATTTCAGGAGCCAAAATGGCTCCTAGACCTAAAATTTTACGAGCCATTTCCCAACTTTTAGGGGCCCAGGCTCCTAAAATGACTAAAAAAAAAGCCTGACGTAACCCCTTCCACGCAAAACCAGCCCAACCGTTTTGATACATTCACATGGTTAAAAGAAAATGTTAATTTAACCTCCAGTGACCTCACAGAAGCAGAAAAAACGCAACTCCTACGCGCCCTATCGAAGTACCCTACATTATATGCTAAATCCAAAATGGACGTAGGCAGAACCACCCTCGTTTCACATACAATTGACACCAATGGCTCCCAACCCGTACGTAGACAACTTTATCGGACTTCCCCAAAAGAAAAGCAAATCATACAAGCCGAAGTTGAGCAACTCGCAGCAGCAGGTGTCATAAGCCAAAGCAACTCCCCATGGTGTACCAACACAGTTTTAGTTCCCAAAAAAGATGGAGGCCATCATTTATGCATTGATTTTTGAGGCCTCAACAAAGTCACAAAAAAAGATACCTACCCCTTGCCCCGGATAGACGAAATTCTAGACACCCTCCGTGGAATGAAATATTTTACATCCCTTGACCAATCCAATGCATACTATTCCATTCCCATAGCACAAGCAGACAGAGAAAAAATGGCCTTTAATTGCTCAGCTGGCCAGTATCAATTCAATTACCTCCCCTTTGGACTCACCAATGCCCCAGCCACATTCCAAAGGTTAATGGATGTTATTCTTTCGGGTCTGCAATGGAACACATGCCTTGTATATCTCGACGATGTTTTGGTATTCGCAGACTCCCATGCCCAAATGCTGGAACGTTTAGACACTATTCTTGCCCGATTCTCACAAGCAGGCCTCAAGCTAAACATACAAAAATGCAAATTCTGCCAGCCCCAAGTCCAATACTTAGGCCACGTCATTTCTCAGCAAGGCATTTCACCAGATCCCCATAAGGTACAGGCCATCTATGACATACCCACACCCAAAAGCTCAAAAGAAGTTAAGTCATTCCTTGGCCTACCCTCATATTATCGCAGATTCATCCCAAATTGCTCTCAAGTTTCTAGCCCACTCACATCGCTACTCAAAAAGAACTCAGAATTTTCCTGGGGCCCTGAACAGCAAAATGCATTCACTAAGCTCAAAGAATTACTCATCCATGCCCCAATACTACAGCATCCCGATTTCACAAAACCATTTATCCTGCAAACTGACGCCTCAAAACTCGGAATTGGCGCCATTCTTAGTCAGCTAGATAGTAAAGGTCAGGATCGCCCCATTGCTTTTGGGAGCCGCACTCTAAAACCCGCAGAACCCAACTACCCGATCACTGAGTTGGAAACCCTTGCAGTAGTCGAATTTGTCAAGTATTTCTGCCCTTATCTTTTCCAGCAACATGTTATTGTACACACTGACCACACAGCAGTTCAGGCAGTCTTGCAAAAGGAAAACCCGTCCCCTCGCATTGCCCGTTGGGGATTAGCCCTCTCTGGTATCCAGTTAGACATTCGACCCAAGAAAGGCACTGCTAACCGCAATGCAGATGCAGTTTCTCGATTCCCCTCACAGACAGCAAAACAATCCTTTGACATTGAGCAATTAGAAACCCGCCCCGAAATATCAACTATCAATTCAGTTTTGGAAACCGAAGCAACTGAACAAGAAGAGCAACAGAAAAATTTTGCCGAAGTCCAACGCACTGACCCAACTATCAAAAGTATTTTAGCAAAAATCGCCCAAAAACACCCCCTTACCCTTATCAAATTTGCAGTGTATCAAAACATTCTCTTCCGTATAGTCGACAAACAGGCAAAACTATACATTCCCAAGTCCCAAGTCCAGCATCTCATCGCCTCACATCATGACAGCAAGTTCACAGGCCATTTTGCGGCCAGGAAAACTTTACACTTGCTCAGACAGAAATATTTTTGGCCCCAAATGAGCCGGGATATCAAACGTTACTGCAAAACTTGTCACCCATGCCAGACACAGAAAGCCCTCCGACACAAAGTGCATGCAAACTTGGTACCAATTCAGCCGACTGGCCCATTTGATAGAGTTGGTGTTGATTGCATGGGACCGTTACCCCTCACTGAAGACGGCAACCGATTCATTGTCGTTTTCATCGATTATTTCACAAAGTATGTAGAGGCATTCCCGACCCCTGACATCACCGCAGCCACTATTGCCAAGCTATTCGTAACCAAAATTGTTTGCCGTCATGGGTCCCCAAAAATCATCCATTGTGATCGTGGCACCGATTTCGTATCCGATCTTTTCTCACGGATCACCAGTTTATGCAATACTCAGAAAATTCACACTACACCATATCATCCCATTGCCAATGGGGAAGTTGAGCGTTGCAACCAAACCCTAGCCACCCGTATCCGCATGTACATCAATTCAAATCACACTGATTGGGATACTTATCTCCCATATGCCGTTTTTTCGATCAATATTCATAAAAATGATAGCACGTCATATCCCCCATTTGAATTACTCCACGGTAGACAAGCTAATCTGCCGTCAGACGCAGCCTTAAACTTTTCCCCACATCCTACATGGTTGATTTAGACGATTACGCCCTTCGTGTAAAATCGCATTTCACAGAAGCACTCTCAACCGTGCAGAAAAGTTTGCAAAAAGCCCAAGCCCACTATACCCGTCAGTATAACAAGCATGCTCAGAACATACATTACAAGGCAGGTGATCTTATTCTCTACAAAAATCATTCGTGTAAACAAGGGCTGACTCCCAAATTCCTCCCTCGCCAAAACGGACCCTATACAGTTACGAATTTCATGTACCCCAACGTTACACTCAAACACCCCCATAAGAATATTACATTTACGGTGCATGTAAATGAGACCACCCCCTTCTACCCTCGGAAAGCAACTATCGAATCTACCCCCACCCTTCCTCAACCTCGAAAGCCTTGAACGAGGACGTTCAACTCCGGAAGGAGGGAAATGTAATGTACCTGCTAAAGCAGTATCGAAATATGTAGCATACTGTATGTAATAGACATTCATTAAATATTATTAATTTTCACATTTTATTGTCTCAAGGGTGTCTGGGATTCACACCCAAACATTCCTACAAAATTATGTGAAGTGCTTTATTTTGATCCGTTCACACCCCGGTAGCCCAATTAAGATGCCCTAATTAATTTGCACAAACGGCAGCTGTTCCCCTAGAACCCACACTAAACTACGCATTCCACAGCTACCGCAATCCCCAGTAAAAATCGTAAACAACACCTGCACACAGTAAAATGCGTAGAAGCCCCGCCGTACAGTAGTCTCAAGTGTAACGGTAGCGGGGGCCCCACAAAACATGTGTATACAGAGAAACCGATACAGGAAGCATGCACAGAAGCACAAAGGTGTGGCCAAGCCCACCGTAGAAAGCAAGCGAAGCACAGAAAGCATACAGTACCAGAAAAGCATTAGAGAGGCGTAATTAAGAAAGCATAAAAAGCGTAGCAGGAAACGACGATTGGCGGAAGAAGATGGACAGAAGCTCGACCTCCCGCGACGCCCAGGGAGTGGCCAGAATCGCCGTATAAAAGAAGAAGCAAAGCGTGATTTTATTCATTCTTGTATCGTTCAATTTTTCGTCCCCGCGCCAGTATTTGCAAGCATTGTTTTGAGAGCGAGTCTCATTTTTATTTGGAAGCAATTAAGCCGTGTATACTCACCGCGTTATCGTATCATTGTCGTATCGACGTCTAAAGCAGCCATCGAGTATTGTAAAGCCGTATATTATCGCCCCGTCCCAGTATTTGTCCCCGCCGTATCGACCGATTGGTTAGAAGTAAAGTACCTCACACAAATCTGGTCGTTACAGCAAGAATCTGGTGGGGGTCAATCAAAAGCTGCTGAGGGTCGAAACCCTCCAAATTTCTCCGTGCATGTATGGCTCTTATTAAGGTAACAGCTATGATTTTCTGATCTCAAGCAAATGATTTAGACTGCATTGGCACTTCTAGGTAATGTACTATGGTACAGTCAGTTTTTCTTAAAATGCTTTGTAAATAACAAAAATTGAATGTTTTCTGGGCAAAAAATCTTTGGCTAATGCTTTATGTAAGCGAGTTCGACAGGAGTAGGTACTAATTTTTGTCATTTTTCAATCTACAGAAATTACTGAAATAGCTGTATGCAGCTCCACTAAACTAGTGAATTACTTCAACAAAACAGTCACTCAACCATATAATAGAGAACAATTTAATACCAGAAAGTTGAAATGACTTTTCTTCCTCAAAATCTTCATCAAAACCACACGTCACTAGATAATGATTCTAAATTCACTAGATTAGTTTTTATGAAGCGTGCTTAATGGTTGAATTTTATAACTTGATTGGTGAATTTAATTATCAAAGTTCGCATTTATTAAAAAATATATAAATCTTTGAGAATCAAAATCGAGCTGAATTTGTCGTCGACCGGTCGATTGAATCGATCGGTGATTACAAGATTACTTACGTTCGAATAAAATATCGAGCATTTAGCCAAAAATAGTCAATATCATTATGGGTTAGAATGATTTTAGTTTAACTTTTAGTAAATTTGCCAGTAGTATCAGTTTTAAATTTGATTCTCGAATTTTCATGGGAACATTACCTATAACGAGCACTTGAGTTTTCAATGATTCTGCAGTGAAATCTTTAAAAAAAATTCTGCAGAGTCCGAATTTCATGTTGATAGACGTGACAATATTCACATGCACAACGAAAATATGGCCCAATGAACTTATGTCCAGTCGAATTTCAGCGTTGTCTAGTTTGGAGTATAACATTCGCAAATCGATAATATAAGATTTGGAGTTACTGTATTTCGATTTGTTAATGAACATGTCCAGAACTACAGAGTATTTGGTCAGTGTTTTATGATTTAAGGATGTAGCATTGAAATTAGTCGAAATTGTGTAAATATTCTCTCCTGGACCACCAATCATGTGAGTAATGTGTTCAGGATCATTACTGATAAAGGTTGACGAATTAGTTTGATGTGGACTTTCACGCATGTGTACTCCGAACACTACCGTCCAATTTTTCTATGATTATGCACTATAAGTGGTATTTTCCAAACACTCACAATTTTTCTGAAATTCTTAATTATCAAACCCCCCGTATAATTGATATTTATTAAATTTACGAAAAATTTCTTTCCATCCGGCGAGTAAATGGAAAAGTTATTTTTGAACTGGAATACACAATGTCTTAACTGTCCTTCTATATTTACTGTATTATTCTGAATTTTTGCAGCTAATACGACTTTGGAAAATTCAAAATTAGGTGTCCTAGTCCTATTGACTGACCTAATGTCACATTAACTGAATTGGGGAGCCATGTCACATTAAGTAGATCTTGTGATCAGTCACATTCATGGGCAAAATCAATACCATATCTCCTCGAAAATACGGCCATGCCACTGTAAGTGACATGCTGTGACCCCGTTGGGTGGCTCCATTAATATATTCAGTTCGGGAACCTAACCCAGCTGGTACTACCACAGGAAAACCTATGGTGTACCTCGGTCTTGTCCTAGGGTTCAGCTGTAGAATAATGGACAACGCGGCTGGGTCAGGGGTGGCAATCCCTAGTCCTCATTCACGGAGAATGAGGGACAGTGCCATTCGTGGAATGGTTTACTGTAGGGGACCCGATTGTCAACCTAAATCCCCTAATTGGCCCTGATCTTAAGGGTTCGAGGGCTGTCTCAACTGAGGGTACTCTCAAGGGAAAACTGGCTTAAGGAGGATTCCCACAAATATACCCTCAACAATAATAACCCCTGAGAAGACTCACTAAATCCTCTTCTCAAAGTACTCGGCACTGGGCGACGAGTTCAAAGGTCAAATGTGGGTTCTGCGGACAGCGGGGAAGCGATTTGGCATGGAGGGTAGGCAAATGCAAGTCGGCGGGCGATGATATCAAAACGTTCCTCGGGGAGGCGACAGGGGTTCTCGATCAACAGGCGACGGGGTAAACTCCTAAGGTTGTGTTACGGTAACTGGCAATGCAAGGGAGACTGAAGGCGAATATGTAAATTTATTATAGAGGCGGCGGATGCAGGCACAATATGCAAATTTATAATAAAAACGATGCAGGCAAACGCAGGAATGCAGGCTGTAAAAACGCAAAGACGATTAGGCCCAAAAATGAGTGCAAAATTGATGAAACAAGCCCTTTTAAAGGGCCCCGTAATCTACAGTATGCCTTGGGCAGAGCTAAGACACACCCAAGCTAACTTCTGCAGCAGAAATCGCTGCAGAAGATGCCTATGGTCACATAGACATTTTCTAGTTCACTACATTAAGCATTGGGGCGAGTTTTCACTCTCCGTGCTTAACATATCAACATCATCTAGTGAGAATTTCCAACTACGCCTTTCACATTGCGAAACATCGCTAGTTTTTACTGATAAGAGGTGCTTGTTGTGCTCTAATTACAGCAATGAGCTCGGAGAGCTTATCTTTAACGGAAATTCTGACTAGCGGGTTACATACCATAGTCTACGTGCCCAACGGAAAAATAACAAATTGTAACGGAAATGAAAGTTCAAATGTGAAACAGAAACGAAACACAAAAATTACACACAGAAAATGCATGTAGAAATTATAAAAATGGGACGCAAAATTAATGCAAGTTACTGTAGAACAAAATGTGGCGAAAAACATAATGGAAAAATATGATGTGAATCACATGATGCTGGGCAAAATTCGTCGGCACGTGACACTAATATAAAAAGAAGTAATGTGTCAATATTCGAAATCGAATACAAATAGGTGGGAAACTTTTTCGGAACTGTTTCGTATGCAAATGGTATTATTTGTGCTGCCCGATTGATAAATGTAGATAAATTTATTATTCACAGCATTATTTTGGATTTTAGTATGACTGGCCACATTCACAGTATGATTATAAGCGATTGTATCATCATCAATGAAAATTGAATCATAATTCTGCTCATTTCCGCCTTGCAAGCCCACTTTACTGAAGTTTGCACTTGTCCATAAACTGTCGGCTTCATCTTTCCGACCTTTGACTATATGCATATCTTCAGCATGTAAGGCGGAAAAGATTATAATTTCATCCACCATTCTAGAATGTTTCAATGATTTTTTTTCTCATTAAATAACTAACAATCCATTCAAATTAAATTTGCTCGAATCTAGTACATTTAAAACACCCATACCGAAATTTAACCCACTGGTTTATTTCCATTCAGTTAGTTGCAAAAATTTTCACCCTTTTGTATACCCCCTGTACGGGCCCGTATCTCAGATTGATTGATTGATCTTAAAATGAGTAAAACGTTGAATCCAGCAATAGTATGTTTTTTTAAATGCTTCCAAATAATAAGAGTGGAAAGCAAGTATTATTTCAGGTGTGTCCCCAATACAGTGAATCACACAAAGCGAAACTCACAATGGAAGACTCAAAACAGCGTTTCTCAAAACAGCGAGGTCTCAAAACGGCGATTCTCAAAACAGTAAAGTCTCAGAACAGTGATTCTCAAAAGAGCGAATATTAATTCAGCAAATAGTAAAAAGCTCTATGCATTACAGTAAGCACGAAAATTATTTTTATGATAAATTTGCAATGTATATTAAAATCGTTTTGAGATAGCCTACTTTTAGTTGCATTGGCCATCTGAGTTTCATTGTGCTGCAGTTGCGGTAGGCATGCACGGAGGGATCATTCCAAAATCACAAAAAATATCTGTCAGAAAAACATTTTTGCAAAACGCTTGAAAGAACACAAAAACAAAAAATTATCATAAGGATTCCCGATTAAAATCGTTTCGCATGAAGCTTAATTGCGAAAAAATTAATTTAATGAAATAAATAAAACAAAATGAAATCAATAAAATAATTAATCAGTAAAGGCAGAACAAAAAACAGATAAAAAACGAAAAGTAAAATAATGTAATAAAAAGTAGGGGAAAAACAAAAGTACACAACCTGAAAAAATTAAACAGAAAGAACAAAAAGTGGCTCAAAACAAGAATATAAAAGGGAGTAAGTCAATAGAGGAAAAAGAAACAAAAAACATATAATAAACAAACCAGAATAAAAAGCTGTAATGTCGTGAATATCATTTTTATAGTCATAATGTCAGAAATCTGGCGATTCGTGCCAAAATGTGTGACAAAGAGCATCCACCAGATCGAAATGGAGAACCAAACAGGCCATGCGCCAAAACATCTACCCCGCCCAATCTCCATTTTTCTATTCTAAAGATAACTTTTTGAAAATTCGCCATTTTGAGAATCTGTCCCGAGACTTCGCTGTATTAAGTCTCGCTATTGTGTGTTTCGTTGAATAGGGCGAAACCTTGTTTCAGACTTGAGATTTTCACTGTCACATAGGTCTGAAAGCATGTGAGCATACCCAACTGACCTTCAATCATTTTTTTCAGTAAAAATTTTGACTAAACGATTTGAACTCCAGTGAAAATTTTAGCTAATTATAACTTTACAAGCATTTTATAAAAACATACTATTAAGGCAATTTATCAATAGGAAAACACGAAGATGTTACAAATTTATTTCGTTCAAAAATCTTTCGAACAAATAGCGAGTTTCCGGCGACAAAACTTATCATACCGAAATTTATATTCAATAAAATATAATGACAAAGTATACACAAAAAATAAAAATTATACATTTGCATACAAATTTAGATAACAACGTCCGAATTCGAAAATTTAACCCAACTCCGTTGCGACAAGGCCGATCGGACATCGGAATTTTTCATCAACGCAACGTATAGATCGTAATTGGCGTAAATTTGCATATTTATACGGCAATCCTGCAACAAAAAATTGCAGAAATTTTCCGAAATACCCGGTTGTTCGCTAAATTGATATTCTAAATGGATAATTGGACATTGAGCGAAAAATTTCAAGCTCGACAACGTGTCGTTGAAACGATGCAATTTTATACATTTTAGATTCGAGTAATTTTGGGCCAATTTGTACAAATGTTGGTCGATTTCGCGTTCAAATAGCGGGCAATGGAAAAATTTGAAAGCCAAATAAATTTGTTCGACATTTTCGTGGCCGAAAGCGCAAACGTCGGCCAAATTTTCCCAATAACGGAAATGAAAATCGATGAAACGTAAATTGGGCAAATAATCGGGCGACCAATGTTCGAAAACGCTGGTTTCGATTTGTATATATTTCAAACATAAATGATGAATATTTGACATGAAATGTAAATCTTGGATAAAAATATCGGCTCGATTCGGATTGAAATATTCGATCGACAAAGATGTCAATTTGGTCAAATTTCGTAAATTGATAAACATGGGAGTTTGCTCTGTTTCGGTGTTGGTGAAAGAGACATTCAGCTTTTCGAGATCTATCATAAAAAAAAATTAAAAGAATCGCTCAAAAGACCTTTCCGTTGGTGAGGTTGCTGTAATAAAAAGATGAGTTAGATTTGAGGTACACTCTCCGAAAAAAAACCGGAAAGCAAGTAATTTCATATTTTTACAAATTTTTACCGAAAAACTATCGCGCAGAGGCGAAAATTTGCCATCCAAGTCGACTCTTGATATAACTTTTATGTCAAGCAGTACATGCTTATTCTTGTCATTTTTTAGAAGCATTTTATAAAAAGCAGACTATAATATTTAAATTAAAGTTAAGGCTGAGCAATAGCATAAATTTCTGCACGGAGAATTTCCATTTTTTTGACCGGTTGCCTGATTTTTGATGCTCGTTTCAACTTCGAAACGATTTTTCTTGTTTCGCTCATATCCATCACAAATGGTTCATCTCCGGCTCATTTTTGGTTTCTATTTAGTTGACATGACAGCTCTATTCGGCTAAACATCAACAGAAAAATTCTGCCAGTTTTCGACCTACAGTATTTCAGTTTCTACGATTCAATAAAGCTTGCTGATGCAATTTTATCTTCATTAAGTTCAAAATGGATAAAATATCATGATGACGTGGACGAATGAAAATAGAAAAATGCATCAGACTGAAAAGAATCAATAAAACAAAGAAAAGTAGAAACGGAGAAGGAAATGAGGAATAAAATAGGAAAAGAACAGGGGCCGGTCCCACTAACCGAAACTGAGGATTATCCCGACGTCGTTAATAAGTGCTTGAAACTGAGTTTTAGCCGAGCGCGACGCCGGTTTTATCTTTTTTGGGCTTCACTGAAGAGTTCGAGTTCGGAATTAGCTGAACCTGAGGTTTAAGCCTGAGCTCTAAATGATCTCAAACATAGCAATAAAGACACGTAAAATGTGGCACGTCATTAAAAAAATTGAAAATGTAAGTTATATGTGAGACATATGTTAGAAAAGCTGCTAAGACAAAGATAAAAACGAAAAAAGGGATGTTTTTTAAGATAACAGTGTGGAAATAAGCTGAAAATATGGTCAGAAATTTGTCATATTTGGTGTTAATTTCTTGTTTGAACGTCGAAATCAAGTTGAAAAAAGCAACGATCTCATAATTCGGCATTCTAACTGATTTTAACAGTATTCTATTCTAAGGTCCTATCCTGAAAATATTCTAACTGATTCTTCGGTATTCTGACCAGGCTTTTTTTAGTCATTTTAGGAGCCTGGGCTCCTAAAAGTTCGAAAATGGCTCCTAAAATTTTACTTCAAGGAGCCAATTTGGCTCCGAAAAATTCAGCTGAAGTTCAACCGAATTTTAGTTGTTTTTCTCTAGTGAACAGATTGAAGACGAAAACTCGGTCGCAACAACAGTAAGGTCTTACTCGATCAAGAAATCAAATAGCAAAGTTAGATTTTTCATCGATCATCAAATCAGGCTGAACATTTGGACGTGTTGATGCGTTAGCAGAAATGCCACAGCAATTGTAATAATTTTGATTTCCAAAGTGCTTACAAAATATGGGCTAAAGAAACGCGATATAAAACTAGTGATTTTGCTAATAAACGTAATGAATAAACGTGTCGTGTTTTGACTGAAAATATACTTTTTTGATGAGTTCCGTTTTAAAAGCGAATTCAAAAAATTTGCCCTATCTGTGATACAAGTAAATTTGGATTAAATACAATCAAACTACACGAATTATATAATGCATTAATTTTTATCAAAGGTGTGCATTAATTATTTATGGCCCCTAAAAATGTCTGTTTGGCTCCTAAAAATTTAGGTCTAGAAGCCATTTGGCCTGTAAATTTTCGATGAAAAAAAAGCCTGATTCTGACTATTCTAACGTTCTATCCTGAAAAACATCGTTAATTTGTAATATGTCGATTTATCTAACGATTGATGGTAAAAGAAAAATCGACGTCAGGATCAAGATTAAGTGAGAAATATTAGTGAACCCCAACATCTTGAGCTCGGACTTAAACCCGAGCCCGAGGTGAACTCGACGTCGCGATAATCTCGAGCTCGGGGCGATCTCGACGTTAATGAAACTGCTGAAACCGACGTTTTATTTTTTGCGGTGGACATAATCTCGAGCTCGGACTTAAACCACTTTAGCGAAACCGGCCCCAGAAGGATAAGAAGTTAGATTCAAAATCAAAACACATATTTCAGAATCAATTACGAAAAAGTAAGCCTTGAATCTTACTATTCAAAGTTGAATTAATCGCATCGAAATATTGCATATTCTTAAACCGACATTCAACTAACGTCAAACTGGTCAGGCTTAATCCAACATTCGTCAACGACGAAACGTTCAAGTTCAAATCGTTGCCGAAAATTCGAAAATTCATACACTTTAAAATTTGTAAATTAGTCGTTCGGGAAGTAACCTCGCGTAATTGATCGATCGATGTAAAAGGTGAGAAAAACTCTATTTCTTTCAACTGTTTATTTTTGGACAAAAAATCCAGCAAATGATATTTTGGAGAGCAAATTCCATATTGTAGGCGAAGTGTTTCTAATAGGGGAGTACACGATCGACGATGACAGGGAAAAAATTTAGCGGCGAATTTACCTTTCAAACACAATTGACGTATTTCGGGATAATCGGCTAAAATTTGTGGGAAATAATGTCTTTCATCGGCTTGCGGGCATTTAATGACGAAAATCGTCAATTGTTTTAAATTGGGCGATATCTTTTTCAAAAATTCCACGAAACTAAGCGGTTCGTCGATTTGCGAATCGATAATCGAAAAATCGTTCAAGTGTTTCAAACTATCGGCTAAGGGCAATAAGTAAATCGAATTGAGAATAATTTTACACAGTCCTAAGCCTTGCAAACGGGCGAAACGATCGGAAACGATGTCAAAAAAATCGGCCGCGATCACTTTTCGCTGTTGTTGTCGTTGCCAGACGGCCAAGTCCCGGTAAGATTTTCGGCCGATGACCGGTTTACGATAATAAAACTTTTTGAGCAATTTAAATTTCCGAAAGCAAATTTCGCGGAATTGGCGATTGACCAATTCGCATTCGCGTAAATCGGGATAGGTCAAATAGTCGAAAATTAGTTCAAAAACGAGGTCGAAATTCATTTTGTCTATAAGAGAAAACACATCAAGCATTGCAAAAAGAGCACTAGCACCGATCTGATTGATTAAAAAAAAGATCAAGCATCGCAGAAAGCGCGCTAGCATCGATTTGATTGGTCGAAAAAAGGCACTTCTGCAGTTTAGGTGATTCGATGCTGCTGATCACGAATATGTTATCCTCTTCGGCTAAATTTTATAAGTGGGTTCCCGGCCTTCAGGCTAACTACTGTACATGAGTTGTTTGTTAATTTTGAGCATGGATTTCTGTGACTAGTGAGTAGACATTTATTTTTCCATTAAAGATTTCCTTAAGCTCAGACTTAGGGTACAGCAGTTGCGCCCCAAGGGCGCAGCGCTGTTGAGGCTCTTCCAAACGAAGTTGTTAATTAAAATAGTATCAAGGGTCTGAAATGTAAAAACAAAAAATTGATGAAAAAACGAAAATAATAAAATCGCGACTTCTCGAGTAGTTTCGCGATTTGGGTGAAAAGAATTAAGGCCCTGTCATACTTCACCGCGCGGCGCCGCGCGGTACCGCTTTTGAAGTATGAATAGGTTTTTGTAATTTTTGCGGCACCCTGTCAGGTTTCAACTAAACCAATACACATTTTTTGAGAAGAGCAAAATCCAAAAGTAAAAAAGCGGCGCCGTAAGGCGCCGCGCGGCGAGGTATGACAAGCCACCGCGCGGTACCGCGCGGCGCCGCGCGGTGCCGGTTGTTTTATTCATACTAACAGGCGGCGCCGCGCGGTACCGCGCGGTGGCTTGTCATACTTCCCCGCGCGGCGCCGTACGGCGCCGCTTTTTTACTTTTGGATTTTGCTCTTCTCAAAAAATGTATATTGGTTTAGTTGAAACCTGACGGGGCGCCGCAAAAATTACAAAAACCTATTCATACTTCAAAGGCGGTACTGCGCGGCGCCGGCCGGCACCGCGCGGCACCGGCCTGTACCGCGCGGCGCCGGCCGGTACCGCGCGGCGCCGTGCGGTGAAGTATGACAGGGCCTTTACCCTTACGACACGAAAAAATATAAAAAAAATTTCGGTACCACCTAACTGCAGTAGTACCGAAAAAAATTTATCGATGTTTCGAGTTTCGTTCTGACAAATTTTCTGGCATAAGTCGCATTTGTACTTCACGGCATGATCACATACCTGTAATTGGCATACCTGTTAGAGGTCCGACCAGTTAGAGGGGGGGAGGTAAATCCGAAATTTTGGGGGGAGGGCGTCGAAAAGTCTAAATTTTTCCCAAAAAAGCCCAAAAATATACACTTTTCTGCTAATTTTTTCCAATCTGGGGGGAGGGGGTTGGGCATATGGTTGGCCAAGTTGGGGGGCGGGGGTTGCCCCCCATTTACAGGCATGGTAATTTGGGGGAGGGTCTCCCTATACCCTACTACCCCATACCATACACCCAAATGTTGGGATCTTCCTCTCCCAACTCGAAAAAATTTGGAAAAAAGTAAGTATTATTGGACTATTCCAGGGATATTTTCCAAATTTTCGACTTTTCTCCCTTTTTCGGCCAATCAGACTGCGCCAGGAAAAACTGACTTTAATTATCATTGGTTGCACGTCACGTGCATTTAAAGTCAATAAAAAAATCAATAAATTCTTTCGACCAATCGATGCTAGCACTTTCTTCGCCATGCTCTGTAAAAAATAGAGAATGCGCGCGGCTTGGCTTGTAAACATTCGGTAGTTAATAAAATATCAATAAAAATGACAATCGACGTGTGAACCATCATGAAATAATTTACTACATAGTCATAATTTACTCGAGATATTTTGTTTATCTGCAAAATTCCTTCCAAGACCTTAAATGTGATTGGATCTTATGGAGTAGCAGAAAGTTTAACAAAAACAAAGAATTACCCGCTTACATGATATATACTGTAGAGATCGAATCCCATCGATCGAAAACGACACCCAACCCAATCCAATCAGTTCGGTGGATTGATTGGTTTGGTTGGATAAGTAAAAGGTAATCATTTTCTTTTCTGCCGAGCTGTTCAGAAGAGGTGTAAGCTAGTCACCTTTTTTCTTCTTTTCGTTCAAATATTTGGAATAACGTAACAAAAGATCGGATCGCTACTTTCACTCATCAAAATTCTAAAGAAATTCTGCTGCTAAGTTTTCACCATCACCACTGTTCTTTCCTCTAACTTCGAAGATTTTTTCCACATGAGAACAGAAGCCAAAATTTTTTCACATTTTTAACAACGTTCATAATGTGACCAAGGATGCTCTTCTCTGCTTTTTAGGAGCATACCCAAACATTCTGATGTTTTTGGAGTCCGTAATCTACAAAAATCTGGAAAAAATTGATAAAATTCTAGTCAGGTCAGTCGAATCGAGCTGACGAACGATACATTGGTGTTCTACAACAGTTGAGAGTATTAACGATCAGTTTCTCATTAATTTGCTATTAACGTTTCTGTGATTCTCATCAGAGCTATCGAAATTCTGACTTTTACTCTCTAAAACGCAACAATCTTCGCAACGTTGAGAAATAATATAAAATGGAACTAATTGAATGTAATTCTCCTCCTCATTCCGGTACGAAGCGCTGGAAAAATTTTGAGTTTTCAATTCTGAAACACTAGAAAATGAATCTCTGCGACAAACATTCCTGAATAGAAACTCTGAATTTACAGACTAGATCTAGAGTGATGTCTTCAATCTTTATCGTTTGTAAGTAGAACTGATATAAAACAATGAAATTTGTACATAGATTTTGACCTTCGCAAGTTCACCAAAATGCATCTTTTCGGTTTTGAATTCCCTAAAATTTTTACCTCAATGAAAACCATGCCCATAACTTTTTTCCTAATCTTCAAATTTTTTTCCTCATACGATCTCTTTTGAGGAAAAACGGTGGTTTCACACATTTTAAATGATATGAATTCTGATTTTTCTATAGTTGACTGACCATCAAAGTTAAAAATTTAGTCGATAGTTTTCACAAATAGTTAAATTTTATCGATGCCACTATGATGAAACTCGTTTCCAAAATCGGGAGAATGGATCGACCAATCAGTAGTCTCCGTTTCTTGAAATTCTTGCATGCAAATAATAACGGTGAATTATACCATACCTGTAATTGAGGGAGGAATTGGGGGCGCCCACTCCCCCACCGGACCTAGTACACAAATGTGGGGCCCCTTCCTCGACTCAAAAATTTTTTGGCTATTTTTCGACCATTTTGGAACCCCACAAGATTTTGGGGAAAGAGTAACACATCCCACAATTCAACTTTACCCTCCTCTCCCCAACCGACTGGAGGCCTTAAAGGTATGAATTATACGTTTAAAACATACTGAGTAGAGCGCTCTATTTTGGGGATGGGTAACAACAGACGTGCACGGCAAGAATTTCCTAGGGGAGTGTCCTCGCAATTTTCATCAGGGAGTGTATTGAGCAAGCAAACAACAAAAAGAGAGCTTCATAAGCATTGTTATTATATTTAATATTCGGAAAATAATCGAAAAACTTTTCCTCAAAAAGGTTCACGCAGGGTATCTGACGGCTTTTCTCTGGGTCAGGGGGGCTATCCGGAGTGCCATGTTGGAGGGTTGCCAACTACTCCCTGTGTGCATGTATGGTGGGTAAGTTATCGCTGAACTTTGTGTCCCCTAACTTACGTATACAGTGACAATAAAACAAAGCAAGTACTATTTAATATTCGTACGAGGCTAAACTGTAGTCATATAACATTGATAATTTGTGACATACCTATAAATAGGAGGGATTGGGAGAAGGGTCCCCTAAAAATCTTCAATCTTAATTGCAGTTGTCGATGACTCCCGTTCCCATCTTTTAGTTTTAGACAGCTACACCACTATAGTTGACTGAAAATCCACGAAAAATACGTATTTTTAGTCGAAAATGACTTTTTTGAAGCAAAAATTGATCAAGAATTATTTTAGCGCTTCGCGCCGAGTTAATGCTCAGTATCAGTTTTTAAACCAACAATTCATTGATCACGGGCGTGTTTTCTCCATTTTTTGGTCGAAAAAGAACACTTTTAGCACTTGCCTAACCTCTCCTCCAGAACTTTGGAGAGTCGTCTACTCCCACCCTTTGAAGGTGGCTTTTATCTTGTACCTAACTGGTCGGAAATCATATAGGTATGATTTGTGACTCAGCAACAATGACGAAAATGCTAATTTTCGTCGCTATTATGATTTGCTAGCATCTTACAAAAAACAGACTATAGTACAAACATTAATGAACTACGTTAGTATATAATAAGAGAAAAATTCATCATGTGGACCATTATATCTACTGCTATTGAACAAATCGTACAAACAATCACGATAATAATAATTTAATTCAGAACTTACAAACGTAGAAGTAAATCTTAAGCCTTTTTGGTCCTTGCCCGCACGTACTGAAGAACAAACAAAGGCCAGGAGGTGTGCATTGTCTTCACACACATAAGACAGAATAATGGTGGGGACCGACCAGGGCCTTCTAATGGTGATGTGTACAATGAACAAAGAAAGGTATGGGCTGAAGGTTTGAAGGTGTCTAGCGACAAAAGGCATCATTTTGGTCGCACGTCTTAGCAAGAAAACGTTTTTTTATATATAAAATCCTAGAAAACAAAAACAGTTAAGCAGAAAATAGACACAAGGAGGTAATCCAACGAGCAGGCTTTTTTCTGCACGGCTAATCGTTAATTAAATTTCGCACCGAAAGTCCATTCTGCTCCAAGTTAAAGAAATCAAGTAAAAAATACACAAAATGATAGTGAAGTATAGTTTTACAGGAAAATCATCAAATGTGTTTTTTCTGGCTGAAAAACATCCTTTTGTAATTATTGCGTAAAAAATGCTTTCGTCTCGACCAGTGTTTTTTGTACTGTACAAACGAAATAGTCCAGAGTACAAACGAAAATTTTGGCTTCGTTTGTACTGGTACAAAGGAAAATTTTAGTGGAAAAAAATTTTCAGCGAAAATTTTTGTGGAAAAAAATTTTCAGCCGTCAGTATTTGGTATCCATGGGCTTGTTAGGACTTGTTTGTTATGCGTTTGCATTGATAATGACAAACTAGCAGCTATGGCATAATAATAAAAGCTTTTTGTGGAGTATTTTACTATTGCATGTTTTGTGTCTTGTAAAAATGGCCAACATATTCATATTTCACATCATGTTAGCATCATTTTATTATTATACATCATTTTATTACAATGAATTTTTTTCAGCCGAAACAGTGTTTTTTTTTGCACGAGCTGTTTTGCACGGTGCAAAAAAATACCAAAAAAGTTTTGCACGCCAAAATTTTTTTTTACTATAAATAAATAAATATATCACTTTTTTCCACTAATTTTTTTCCACAAATAAAGAGGTCAAATTTTTTTCCACACGTGCAAAATTTTTTTGGAAAAAAAATCTTAAAAATCAGATTTGAATTTTGTGTTCATAAATCGTAATTTCTAGAAATTTTATCATTTGAAAAATTTTAAAACCAATAATTTGTTCGTAACCTTTTATAAAATTGGGCGAAAAGCTATGAGTCAGCAGCATAGAAATTTTCCAAAAATAATTCCATGAAGCTTTTGAATTCAATTTACGTTAAGAAAGGAACAAACGCTTCAAAAAGTTTAGAAAGTTGACGTGTTGATCTTTCTCAAAAAATGTATGAAGGAAAAAATACGGATATTCATTAATTATAAATTAAATATTGAAAATCGCCAATTAAACATGAAATAATACGTTAAAGACGATGAAAACTATTAAAAATTAGTGATAAGTGAAGGTAGACTTGCTAAAAGCCGCGCCTGAGCATGGTAATAAATAATAATGATTATTAAAGTTAAAATTTTGAGATTTTGACCTACTAAAATGCACCAAAATGCATCTTTTCTACATGAAAACCCCAAATTTATTTTCCACATTTGATGAATATGTTTGAAATTTTTTACAAGTCGGTTCCCTTCCCAATTATGGTCCAAACTGGCATTTTCGGACTTCTCAAGATGCCAGCTATCCAGACCAGTTCGAAAATCCAGGGGCTCATGGCATTCAGGAACTCATTTGCATAAAATCTGCGCACATGTCACATACCCCTTGTCACTACAGAAAAATCCTACCTACTTCAAGAATCGAATCTGGTCCACCAGCCTATGGACTTAATGCGTTTACCACTACACAATTTCACCAGAAAGTACCTGTAAACACTATATTCTTTTAAGACCCTTGATACTATTTTAACCAACAACTTCAATTGGAAGGATTGGGATGCAGATCCGCAGCCTACTGCACATCAGCAGCCTACTGCACATTAGCAGCCTTAGTCAGATCCACAGCCAAAAAATATAGTATGTATTCATATCTGTTTCATTGCAGGAACATAAACGCATGAGGTATGGGTCGAAATTTACTTTTAAAACAAAAAAAAATTACGCGTTGTTTGGATCCTGAAAGACTAGAAGCGATTTCTTACCATCCAAATAACGCATAAAACGCAAAAAAACTGTTTTTACTCTTTTATATCACTGTACTGTTTTCATCAGTGTACTGTTTTTACTCTTTTACCATAAAATGTTTCTAAAGTACAATGTTCGAGAAAGTGAGATCTTTTCTATACTATGTCCTATACTGATGTACAGTTGACTGGCAAAAAATGCTTTCATTTTCACTGTTAGGCTCGCTTAGCATTCTTACCTTACAAAACGTATGATGACTGATATCGGGGTCCTTACAGATTCGATTATTGCAAAGGATAATTAGGCAGCAACGTTCTTGTGGATTTTCAGCATCCTTTAGTTTCTAGCATTCAACATAAATCCAATACTCGTTAATTTCGGCATTCCGAAGAACTTTGGAAGATTTTTTGCGAAATTCGTAAACTCGTTGTTTGTTGATGCGGGATTCATATTGAATCACCGATTTTTTAAATTTTGAATTCAAAACAGCGTTTGCTTCACCAAAGTCTATTTTTGTATGCAATAAGAGACGAATATGGCAAATAAGAAAAATGGAATTTGCTCTGGTATTTTTTTGTAATACAGAAGCATATGTGTGTGTATGTTGTGTATGTGTGTGGTCACTTTGATGTGTTTATTACATTTTCCATTGTTCCAGAATGATATAGATTTATTATGGGTCAGGGTCACTAATTAACTTTATCATTTGTGTTACAAAAGGGTAAAACGGCCAGATGCTCCATTGTCTGTACTGTAATGTGCCTATTTTTCAAACATCAGTATTATTGGACTATTTTCGTCAAACGTATACAAGTATGTTTTTCACGGATGGCAAAAAAATGAAATAAAATATTTTTTGGCTGCGGATCTGACTAAGGCTGCTAATGTGCAGTAGACTGCTAAGTGCTAATATGCAGTAGGCTGCAGATATGCACTAGGCTGCGGATCTGAGCCCTACCCAATTGGAAGAGCCTCAACAGCGCTGCGCCCTTCGAGCGCAGCTGTTGTACCCTAAGCCAAAGCCTAAGGAAAATTTTGAAGGAAAAATAAATGTCTAGTCACTAGTCACAGAAATCCATGGTGAAAATTAACAAACAACTCATATGCAATAATTAGGCTGGAGGCCGGGAACCCGGGTCGGTGCCAGATCCGCTACCTAGTGCACATCCGCTAACATAGTCAGATCCGCTACCTAATGCATATCCGCTACTTTCTGCTGAGGTATATAAGTAACACGTTACGTTTACTTTTTGCATTGAATAACCTAGGCAGAATTTCATTATGGGAGAATGTACAGTATACATTTACAAATTATTAGACTCATTTAATTTTTTTTACCAATTAGATGGTGCATGTATCGTGAAAATTAAAAATTTCATTCGTTAAAAATTGGGAAATATGCGGTTGCAACCGATGCGACTCAAAATTTTCAATTTGCCCCGTATTTTCAGAAGTAAATGCATAAATTGTATTCTGCCAAATGCGTGCCACGAACCCCAGTGAGATGCGGTGGTTTGTTGTTCTGAACCCAGGGTTATCCCAATAATTTTCGATCGAAATGGGATAATTGCCATGGATCAACGTTTGCTGAAAATAATCAGTACTTGGTCTACTCGGGAGGTATATTCAACATGATATTATTACGTATCTTTACTCATTAGTGACTTATCTTTAGGTAGACTCTCTGTAGTATTACGTTTTTTAACCATTCTTGAGCTTCCATAAAAGTGGCAAACAAAATATTTTTCACCACGCAGAACGCCTACCGTATTCCATTTTCTTTTATTCTTTTATCTTCGGAAAATCCTCAGAAAACAGCAAAACCTTTTTCACATTTTTTGCTGTCTAGTAGCAGATCTGACTATGGTAGCGGATGTGCAGTAGGTAGCAGATCTGCTACCCAATCGGGAACCCACTTATAAAATTTAGCCATATGTTTGCGCAGTGCAAAAAATCTGAAAAAAAAAGTTTTGCACGAGCGGTAAAGGTTTTGCACAGTGCAAAAAAAACCTCTGAGCCAAAATATAAATTACTGTGATGCAAAGGAGTCTCGTCAATTTTATTCGATGGAAAAAGAGCTCAAATTCTGATTCTAAAACATTAATGTGAGTTTTTGTTGTTAGGGTTGTAAGTTCTGCCTTTAAAGCTCTATCGTGGTCTGCTGCAGTTATGATCAAAAACGGCAGTTTTAAAGTTTAAAGTCAATTTTATCTGATGGTAATAAATGTTTTTGCGCTGACCCTTGCTGTTCTTCTGAAACTTAGTACAAAGGTATATTTATGTATTTTCCATGAAATCGAATCGAAAAATGTTAATTTTTATATAAAAAAAGTAGTACAAACAAAAATTTTGGAGTACAAACAGTTTTTGAGAGGTCGTTTGTACCAGTACAAATGGACCGAGTACAAAAAAACACTGGTCTCAACCATCAATGTAACATAAATTTAAAGGCGTTTAAGTATTCCGCGTTATTATAATACCCCACGTTTGAAACACTAAATAGCCATTCAAGGAAAAATACAAACAACTCATTTTTTTCTAGAATGTTGACGTCGATTTTTTTTTCTATCGTATTTTTTAGGTTGCTGGCTCCGAAAATATGGCGAAAGATTTATCTAGCCCAGCCGTGTCCTCGATGGCAAATTTTCCCAAACATTTGGTTGAATATTATATTTAAATTGCATTCTCGGTAGGTGTCGTTTATTTTTTGCTATGATATATTATCGATTCTGAAAAATATGCCTGGATAGAATGAGCCATTTTCGTTTGCCTGTATTTTCGCCTTGGGTTTCGTTTTTATGGGAAAATGGAAAGATCTGCCTTTAGATTGTTGTTAAGCTAAATGAAAATCGAACATTTTTGAATGATTTTTACGTTTCCGACTTTTGATTTTCACGGTTTTAGATGTTAAGTTTATATCGCTTTGAAAATCGAGTTATGAACACATTAGCGTAGATTTTTATGTTGTCTGATCTAACACAGAAGTTTGAGACGAAATTTGTTTGGAAGATTATCAAAAAGGAAATGAGAATCAGTCAAAAAATGACCCTTTCAGTGATCATTGGTTGTTCTGATGTTTTTTAGGATATCGAAAGACTATTAAATTTGCTGAATATTTGAGAAACCCTGTTCATGAGTGACAAATTTTGGCATGAGGATTTTCAAAATACTACAGCATTCTACGAATCCATTGAAAATTTACAACACATTCTAATTTCCATGGGCCGAAATTTCAAAAACGACGGATTTACTCTCTGTCGAATCTCCTTCTCGCTCGAAAAATTGACGAAGGTTAGGTCAGCAAAGAGGTCCCCAAGGTCAGATTTTTCAGGTAGGGGTAAATTTGAAAATTTGCTGTGGTAGTGTAGCTAAATTTCCACTAAACAGTTCATTTTGTATCAAAATTAGGCACCCAGTGGTCAATTTTTAGGACTTTAGGTAGGGGTAATACCCCCCTCATACCCCCTATGGGGTTGTCTGGGTCAGTATGTTCTCAGATTTTCAATCCTATATCATATATTGGTTATCAGAAAATCTGAAATACTACTTGCTTTCCAGTTTTATTACTCAAAAGCATCTCAAGGAAAACAGACTATAGACTCGTATTCATTCAAGAGCAGATGCCCTTCAAATTCATTTTTTCGAGACAACCCGTTTCGACATCAACGTTAGGCGGAAATCTTTCAAGAGCTTCTTGAACATTAATTTTTTTCATTTTTATCGGTAACAAACCTCGGTGACGCCAATATACATATAGTATGTATACACGAACGATGACGAATCTTGCACTTTCTGCTATGTGTTTTTTTGCAATACTAAAGTTTCAGCAGCTAAAGAGTGGCATCGGTATTTGCTAATTTTTCGAGATAGCTGTCAGAATTTCTGATTTACAAGGTCGATATAGTAGTATTCTACAATTAGTAGTGATGAGGGTATACATTCAAACTTTGATCCTGAGTGGCCAAGGTAAACTCGAAACCGGATCCTGCTTTAGATCCGACAATTTTTTCTGGTAAATTCTGGGTCTGGATCCTGAATTGGCCTACAAGTATTAGACTATCCGGATTTTAGTACAAAAATTCGTGGATCCGACGCTCTGACATCTTATTCGTTCGGTTTTTAATTAACATCAGCACAATTCAGTCCAAAATGGAGAGTGACTTTTAAGAATAGTCATTTTTTAATTAATCTTTCAAAATTTATCGAATTGTATAGTAAACGTCACCGTTTGCTTAATCATGCAATGTATGTAGGACATGGCCGGCAAATTCAAAGAAATTTCGACCAGGCGTATCAAACCGACCGTCAATCAGATGGCTATCGATCAAATATGCGATTACGCTTCGAATTGGAGGTCCGAATATGAAATGGGTGACATAACGGTCTACGACGATGGAGTCGAGTTTTTGTTGTGCGATCCGGAATCTCACCAAAAATATTACGCGGCGTTGGTTTTAGGATTACCAAGCCTAAGGTAATGGTCAAGAAGCACAATGAAACGGAGAGAAAAAAAACAGTACAAGTGAAGGAAAAATTAAATATTAAAAAACAAGGGATAAAAGAATCATTAGAAAGAAGAAGATGAACAAGAAAACACAGGCAAACCGAAAGTATGAAAGTGATCATTCAAAAGTATAAATTCATGAGAAAATAAACGAAAAATTATGTAAACAATGTAACTAAATACCGCAGAAAAACTAGACTGATGAGGAAGAAAGGATGCGATAATGAATACAAGATAATAACAAAAATGCGAACAAAAACATTTGGAAAAACAAATATTATAGGGAGGAAGGTTGAATAAAGAAACATTGGAAAAATGTTGATTAGAGAAACATATGAAGGAAGAAAGCGAGAAAGGAACTAACAGCCATGCCACGTCAAAAGAAGAAATAAACAAGGTTTGTCACCATGCATGCATACCTGTGTTATACAAAAAATATTTTTGGTCCTACAGCAAAGTGATCTGTACCATAGTTTTGCCTCAGGGGATGTGCGTCAATATCTTTTACTTTACAATTTCAAAAAATGGGCAGTTAAGGGATATGTTGACCCCCCAAAAATTTCAGCAACTATAGTCATTAGAGAGACTCAATTTTAGGGTTGAGCAGTTTGATCAAATTTATCGACAGATTTAAAATCATATGTGCTACATCTTACTGTAGCTGACACAGCAGTGGTGTAAATTAGCTTCTTAAGTTTTTTGAAAGCTGTAGCTCTAAATATGCTGATTGGGAAAATGAAGATATACAAAATGTAGGCTGTGCGATACATAGTTAACCTATTGGAAGTAATCGAGCTATTGTATGAATTGCTCTTTAAAAACACGTTTACGCAAGAATTATGTGGTTTTATTTAAAATATAGTATGTTTGCAAGTCTACATTTTGAATATTTTCATTTTTTTCATTCAGCTTATTTAGAGCTACAGTATAAAAAATTTAGGAAACTACTTTACACCACTGTTGTGTCAGCTACAGATGTAGCACATATGATTTTAAATCTGTCGATGAATTTGATCAAGCAGCTCAATAATAAAATTGAGTCTCTCCAACGACTTTAGATACTGAAATATCTGGGGGGGGTCAGCCTATCCCTTTTTGCACATTTTTTGAAATTATAAATGGTTGATTCTCGTAAGTTTATATGCTAATATTGACGCACATCCCCTGAGGCTAAATCATGGTACAGATCACTTTGCTGTAGGACCAAAATTTTTTTTCGTATGTTGAGGCAACCTGTTCCCGCTACTCGGGGCTTCAGTAAAAGTTAGGCTCGGTCTGGGACTTGAACCCGGGACCTTGCGGCTACCGTTTGCACGGTCTAACCAACTGAGCCAACCGAGCAGCAGGAAAAGCACTCCCTTTTTGCAACAATTCGTAGTTGAGGTGGCTGCTTTGGCCACTCTCAACACGTATAACACAGCTACAGCAAATATAAAAAGGACGAAAAATTGAAGGATTCTACTGCATAAAGTAATCCACTACACGAAAATTGTGGGTCAAGTTGAAGCTAATTAATGGTTAATTGAATATGCTCAAAAATCCGCAGTCCGATTAAACCTGTGATTCAGCAGAAAATTACAAGGGTGGGAAAGTAGTTGTTTTCGTCTTTTATTATTTGGAAGCATTCCAGAAAAAATTTGAATAATACTTTTGAATGGATCTCAACAGAACCTTTATTTCAATACCCATTGTTGGGCTTTGGAATGAAACAATTCCTGCTCGCGCCGAAGAGTCACTACTTATGAGGGGTCAAATATTTTCTAAAGTGAGGTTAACCCTCCAAAATTTGCCACGCTTATAAACTTTCTATACAAAATCAGTGGGAATTGATAATTATGTTTTATTTCAGATGCCGCGTCATTAAGGATGCGCCAGAAAATTGCGATCCCAAGGAATTGGTTGTTTCGGGTTCTAATGGATCGAGTCAACAGATTGACAATATTGTGACCTTGAATAACATCTTGTCGAAGAAAGGTTATAGATTGACGACGTAGAAAATATAAATTTTTGGCTAAATAAACCACGGCACAGCAGTGGGTTTGCTGATCTGAGCCAAATTCATTTGCTGTTCTAAATTTACAATTTTATTTTGTAAAATTTTTTGTCCGTGAAAAATATTTGTTTGCAGTGTCCATAATTCCACAAGTGTTATACACGTAGATGTACATAGGAGGGTAGGGGGTAAACCCTCCTACCTGAGACCCTGGACACCCCCTAGCCTGCAAAATGTCGTCAAGCACCTTTTTCCAAAACATTTTTTGAAATGATTTTGCTCCCCTACCCCCTCGATAAAAGGTCCGAGGACGCTCCACCACTGGAAAATTGTTGCCATGCATGTCTGGTTATTCTCCATTCATTTTGGACTGATCGATGCAGCGATCACACGAAAGTAGGTAGAATACGGAAAAAACTAGTGAACTTATTACTGTAACCATTGAAAAACCATGGTCAATGAGTGGCAGGCAGAAGATTTGGAAATTTATCCTATAACCTAATTCAGTTGACAAAATTTTTCGAGTAGCATTCAGGCATCGACGTAGTTCTGTAAAAATCGGTGCATGGATAGGAATGACGTTTTTTCAATGATTTCAGGCCTACCCTTTCTCACGAAGGAATTTTGCGTTTTTCTGCACTAGGAAGTTTTTAACTAAGTAGTAATTGGGTCATTCCACGCCAAGTGGTCCAATTTTGAAAATTACCCCGCTCGACCGTCTCAGATTTCTGACCAAATTTTGTGTAGATGTCATCAGAAGTCCACAACTAACTTCGGCAAAATTTTCCATCCAACTGCCAAAATTACTGGAGCTATGTGTTCTCCATGAAATAGAAACGTGTTCTTTTCAAGTTGGTTTTCAGAATTTTATTATCAGAACTAGTGCCTTCTGAAATTCACGCTTTATTAATGATGTCTGATGCATGTTCTTATTAACCAGAAAATTGCTATAACAACAAAAAATCGTAGCATTCGTCCATCCACAGCTGTCAGAGATTGGTAAACGCATCGCCTAGCAGATAGCCATGCGAGGTCAATCCACCGGCCATTCAAATCCTGCTGAAGTCAGTATTTGACTCCGCATGAGATGTTCATAAGATTTGATTGAAATCTGAGATTGTTGAGCGGGGACCTGGACCACCTGACGGGGGACTGATCCAACACTGTATCGAATTGAAATTAATTTTTTTCTCCGCGGCCATTCTTTCAAATTGAATGGGGTCTATAGTACGACAAGTGGGAACGTGTAACCGTTTGGGATTTTTCTCGAATCTAGGATTATTCGCATGTGATTGTATTTAGAATAATTTCCTGTCTGATCGATAATCTACTGTATGGAAGAACAGAAAATCACTGCGAAGCAGCGTTTTTTTTTTGTGCATGTTGTGGTGTGCCGATCGACTACAGTAAGCTCGTCAGCTTTTCAAAGTGATTCGTAAGAATGCATCGTTTCGGAGCTCAAAGTTGTTCAAAGTTGTCCGAAGGTTTACAACATCAAAGATTACACTCGCAGCAAGATTGTGATAAAGTCAGTTCTTGTTTTGTTTGTCTTAGTGAGCAGTCGGTTTGTGATTGGCTCTGAGCATCGCTAGTAAATCGAAAACCGAGCGTGTGTTCTAGATTGAGTCAAACTATTTGGAAAATAGTTTGAGTGAGCGAGTGTGACTCCTAAGCGAATAAGAATATACGGCGCGAGTTTCGGCATCCGAAAACCTTTGGCGACCTGAGCGAAGATCCCTGGATAAATTGACACAGCGCTCTCTACGAGCCCGTCAATCTCCTGCGTTCGACTATCGTTGCGTTGATTCCGTAAAACACTCCGAGTGTTTCGTCTACAGCGTTCCGCACGCTCTTCCACGTTCCGTACGTCTCTTCTAAAACGCGCGATAAATCGTCGAGCTACACAGCTAAATTCTCATCTGCGTTCCGTCGTCTATCATCTTCAATTTCTCACGCACGACATAATTTGGTGACCGTACCAGCTCGTCTAAAGGTTGAGGAAACGCCGAAATTTGCGAAAAATCGAAAATCCGAAAAATGGAAGAAAACCGCACGCGTCGCTCTACTGCGCTCGGTTACGAAAAAGGTTTCTACAAGAAACTAGCGAATCCCGATAATCTAGAAATCGAAAATTTCGACTGCGAAAACGCGAATCTACCGCTTCTCTACGAAGCAGATAAGCGTAATTTCGATCTACCGGAAACGTCCGCTCCGTTAAAAACGCGAAAAACCTCGCGATCTCTATCTCCAAAAATCGTCGAAAATCGAAAATTCAACTTTCTAAAACCGAAACCGAAGGAGACCGATCCTCGAAAAATCTTCGATAATGACGCGTACATCGACGTAATGCAAAAATGCGATGCGGAAATGATAAACTTTCGTGGCGACGCTACTAACGCGTTAAGCGAAATCGTAACTATTGCGACTCAACAGCGAAAACTTCTCGATGAGTTTAAAACCGAAATCGAAGCGATGAGAGCTCAAAAAGAAGAGCTATTGAAACCGAACCTTCCTGAAATCGAAAATATCGCGAGACCTACGAGCTCTTACGCTCAGTCTCAGAAAGCGAATAAACCGAAAAACGTCATTAGCGATCGAAAAAGTCAACTTAGTTTTCGTAGTATAATCGACGATGATGATGACCTAATCATCCCGACTCAAACGTTTGACCGCTCTAACGCGCTAAACGCGCTAAACTCTCAGATAAACTTTCCGTCTATCCCACCTTCTCAGGTGCATAGATCTTTCGCCGATGACGAAACGAGAATTAAAACTATCTGTAAAAAGATAGCGCCGCAAAAACTAGATAATTCGACTCGAAATCAACAAGTTTTGAAATTCTTCATTGCACTCGAAAACGAGTTCGGCCTTGATGCGTCTGAGTATGTGAAACTTCACACTTTGCGTCGCTTGACTTGCGATGGTGCTCTAAACACCATACGAGACGTCCGATCCTACGATGAAGCAAAACAGATTTTGATGTGTATGAATGCACCGAATTGCGACCAAGATACGCTCCAATGCGAGCTCCAGTCTATCGCTCCTTTTGAAACCGAAGATCCGTCAGCTTTCTTAAATCGAATCAGTACCTACGTACATCTACTGTACTATGACAGAAGCGCTCAGTATCGTCATAGAAAAGTTATCACAACTTTTCTTTGGAAAATGCCGGAAATTTACAGAGTCTCGATTGACGCGAGTACTCTAGAAACGATCACCGACTTAGCTATAGCCGTCGCGAAAGTTCAGAAAATCCAAAGAGCGAATAAACAGTCAACTGTTAGAGTAGAACAACCTATACTGGTTAATACACTCGAAAATCGGTCGGAAGAGCAACCAGCTCAATCGCGCTTCAGAGATGATTCGAAACCTCGTTTCAGAGATAACTCTCAATCCCGAAACAGAGATGACTCTAGACAGCGAAATAGCGTGAGGTTTCAAGAAAATTCGACTCTAGCGAAAACGAAAGAATTGGAAGAAAGCATAAAACGAGTCCTAGAAAAGTTCGGAATCCGAGAAAATACGCAAAACGCTAATAATTTCGAAAATCGAAGATCGCGATTCGATCGCGGAACGAGTCCGAACTTTCGGAATAGAGAAAACATTCCTATACGGGATTTCTCTCAAAATCGAAATTTCCAACGAAATCAGTCACGTGAACGACCCGTGAAATATTGCACCTATCATGGTCAATGTAAACACGACAGCTCCGAATGCTATCAATTGAAACCACAGGCTTCTCAGCCTCGTCAACAGCAACCGAATCATCAACGGCAAAATAACCATAATTGGTGTCCTCGTTTTCAACAAAATACGCGTAACTACACGCTCAATCAGAATCAAAATTTTGACCGAAATAACCGATTTTTCAATCGCGATAATCGAAACTATCAGAGAGATGTTGCAAACATTTCTCTCTGCGATTCCGAATCCCGACAAGAAAAGATAATCGAAAAGCACTACTACTATCCGATGAATAACTCACAGTCTATACAGACTCAGCTAACTTCTCCGAAATCTTCGCAACAAGTTTTGCCATCAGAAACCAAAACGGTGTCTAACTCACCTAAAACTTTCGTTCCGATGAAACCGACGACTAGTACAGCTAATATGCTTGAACCGACAGAAGCTTCTAAAGCTACAAACTTCTTCGTCGCTCCCGGAATCACTGATTTCACAATCGAAAAACCTACTGAACCGTGGATCGCGAGATCTAGTGTGTGTCGAATCGAAGAATGTTCGCAAAAAGATATCAAACTGCTGAGCTTATACGCTCCTACTCGTGCTTTTCATATCGATGCCGAAATCGGAAAAACCAAAACGAAAGCGTTGATCGATACCGGTGCTCAGTGTTCAGTCATTTCCTCATGTCTAGCTCAACGCTCTTTGGGGATTGACTATGATACTTTGGAAACATCCGCGCAGATAAAAGTAGCCGACGGTGCTATCGTCGATGCCAGAGGTCCGATAATCTTCAAAATCAGTTCATCTTTCGGAACGCATCTAGTACGATGCTGGATTCTGCCTACTACAGGAGAGCAATGCCTCCTAGGAACCGATTTCCTAGTGCATCCGAGCGTTCGAGCTGTAATAAACTTTCGCGAAAATTTCATCAGAATCGGAGACGTTCAGCAAGAACTAAACCTAGTTTTGAAACCGATCGAAAAAGCGCCCTATGACGAAGTATTTTCAAATACTTCTACGGGACAAAGTCAAACGCAAATCGTAAAAATCGACAGATCGCTACCGATTTTGAATATCTCGTCATGCTACGTAGAACCGAATTGTCAGACTTGGGTAAACGGGAAAGTCTTCCCTTTCACAAACGAAAGTTTCAAAAGCGTCATAGTTCAGCCCGTGAACTTCGGAAAAGAAAACTGCGAATATCCGATCGAACTTGCGATAATCAACATAACTGAAGGCAAATGTCCACTATTATTCGTCAATAATAGTGCGAACGGTATCCATCTAGAACCTAACCAGCTCATCGCTGAGGTTAAATTCAAACTCGAAGAATCGAAAATGACCGTCGCGTCCCTAAGCGATCATGAAGAAGACTATGAGCCAGCGACGTTGGTTAAAGATCAGTCAACTATGTCCGAAGAAGAAAAACTTCAACACGCTCTCGAAAAAATGACCGAAAAATCGAATATCGACGTTGAAGATAGAAAAATCGCTATCGAAGTCTTCAAGCAATATCGCGATGTTTTCAGTCTCCCTGGAGATCAACCTACTCTCACTCACGAGTTAACGGTCTCTATAGACACCGGTGATGCAAAACCAGTCGCAAAACACTACTATCGTGCGCCGATTGAACAAAGACCAATGGTTCGTCAGAAAATCCAAGAAATGCTGGAAAAAGGCCTCATTGAACCTTCGCGATCACCGTGGGCAGCGCCTATGTTTCTGGTAACGAAAAAAGATGGAAGTTGGCGACCCGTAGTCGATTATAGAGGTCACTTGCTAAGCGAAAATGGAATCTCGCCTGATCCCGAAAAGGTCTCCGCGATCGTAAACTATGAAATGCCAAAAACGGTCAAAGATCTTCAAAGTTTTTTGGGCCTAGTCCAATGGTGTAGACGATTCATACCGAATCTTGCCACTCTTTCGCGACCACTCTATCAACTTCTACGAAAAAATGCGAAATATGAGATAAGCGAAGAACATCGTACAGCGTTTAACGAGATTAAAACATCTCTAACCTCAACTCCTTTCTTGCGATATCCTGTCTATAACGACGAAAAATCGAAATTCATCATCCAAACTGATGCTAGCACAACTGCTATTGGCGCAATTTTGTATCAAGAAAATGAAAATGATCAATGGGTCATCGCTTACAACAGTAGAGTTCTTTCTGACGTAGAAACCCGCTACAGTACTACTGAGCGCGAATGTCTCGCAATCGTAGAAGCTTTCCGTTGGTACAGACACTATGTCTATGGTCAAAAAGTAACGGTCAGAACTGACCATAAACCTTTACAATGGATCAAAGAAGAAAAACATCGAAATTCGCGACTTCAGAACTTCGCAATAAAACTGCAAGACTACGACTACCGCGTTGAATATGTGAAAGGCAAAGAAAATGCTTGCGCTGATTTTCTATCACGAAATGAACCTCGCGCTAAAGTGACGTCAAAGACTAGCGAAGAAGTAACAAACGAAATATTCAGACCGACGTTTCGCGAAGCAAAAAAGACTGTCGCTGCGGCCATAACAAGGTCAATGACACAGAAAGAAGAAAGAAGTAAACTCTCGTCTCAAAGTAAAGTACCAAAGTTCGAAGAAGATTTCCAACAGCCTGAGAAACGGCTAGTAACTATAGAATCGCCAGAAGAAATCAGAGAGGCTCAAAGAAAAGATCCGTACATCGCAAAGTTGATAAAAGTCCTAGAACAGAACCAAATCTCTACGATTTCATCTGCTTTTCATACCGAAGACGAAATAGTGTACCGAACGTCAAAACAAGCTAACACAGCTTCCGCGATAGTAGTTCCGACTACTTTGATTGAAAGTGTTTTGTATCAATTTCACGGCGCAAAGATTTTAAGCCATCAAGGTCATAGACGCACTACAGCAATGATTCGTCAGCATTTCTGGTGGCCGAAAATGGAAGAATCGATAATAAAGTGGATCAAAACATGTAAAACATGTCAACAAACAACTTCTCAGTTACCGAAACCTCCTCCGTTGATGCCGATACAGCCAAAATATCCATTTGAAATCGTCGCAACCGACATAGTAAACATATCCCCTTTGGGTGAGAAAAGATCATACGTCATCGTATTTCAAGACTACTTCACGAAATGGGTAAGCGCTCATTTGATTCCGGATCAAAAAGCAGCCACTATAGTCGAAAGTTTCGTAAACAATGTAGTTTTGGTTCATGGTAGCCCGAAACATCTTTTATCAGATCAGGGTTCAGGATTCACTTCAAACTTGATGAAAGACATCGCGAAACTCCTAAAAGTTCAGAAAATCAATACCACTGCGTATCACCCTCAATGTAACGGAATGGTCGAAAGATTCAATCAAACATTGATTTCGCAACTCAAGAAATTCACCGCTGAAGACCCCGATAATTGGGAACGGTATCTACCTTTCGCGACATTCGCCTATAACGCTGTTCCTCACACAGCTACTCACTTCTCTCCGTTTCGACTTTTGCGAGGTTATGAACCTAGAATCGCTATAGATTTCGACTGCGCTAAAAGTCTAACGTTACCGCTAAACTACGATGCGTACCAGTACATCTTCACGCAAGCGCAACTAACGCTATATAACGAAGTTTTCGAAAACTTAAAAAACGCGTCCGAATCGCATAAACGATACTTCGATAAGAAAGCGAAAGAGCAGAAATACGATCTAAACGATCTCATACTGTTGCTTAACAACAAAAAGGCAACTAAAATCGACAAAGACTATATCGGACCCTTCGTAGTGGTCGAAAATTCCGAAATTTCGAAAAACGTCATAACGATCGATAGTCTAGATTGTCCCGGACAATCTCAGAAAGTCTCGCTTTCGCGAATAAAATCGTATTTGCCTCGAACGGCATTTGAAATTTTTAACGCGCAAGTCAGTGGTCCTCCACAACTGACTAGTCACGCGCTACTGCATTGAGACCGAATTTTGTATTGTTCGTAAAATATTTATTTTCTACTTCGAAATTGATTCGTTTTTTATATTCCGTTTTCCGTTTCGTCTTCACCATTTTGATCGTTTTGAACTAACCTATAACAGTCTTTCACAGACTAAAGGTAGCGTATGGCCGATTTGCGAGCTGCGATAAAAACTCCGTTTCGAAACATGCTTTTGTGTAATCTACTGGGTGGCAAAGAAACCACGACATCGTAAACATTTCAAATTTTTCTACGTCTCATCCGTATCGCCGAGATTTTTTCTACAGTTTGGTATTGATCCGCTCAATACCTTTCGAATTTCGAGTTTCAAAGACTTCGCCAGAAGCTTTATATACGTTTCTCTACGAAACTTAAAGCTTGCATCCGCTGCAAACTTTCCGATCTAACGCCTCCGTGGCTAAAGATTCCGTTTTGAAACACTGACGCCTCCGCGGCTAAAGACTCCGGTCATCAAAATAAAGACTCTGGTCTTTCCGCTCGAAATCCAGCCTTGGTGATACGTTCTGTAGAAAAAAATTTTTCTTTTTTTTGTTCCATATAGGAAAAAGTGCCACCGTTGTTTCAAAGTATCTGATCGCTGCCGAAGTCGAATGAAAAGGTCCGCCAAAGAAAGAAAGATCCTCTGCATCCAAAGAAAAAACCGCTCGTTCCCGAAGAGAGAAAATTCGAATCGCTTGAGGCGATTTACATCGAAAGGGGGAGGAGTGTTGTGGTGTGCCGATCGACTACAGTAAGCTCGTCAGCTTTTCAAAGTGATTCGTAAGAATGCATCGTTTCGGAGCTCAAAGTTGTTCAAAGTTGTCCGAAGGTTTACAACATCAAAGATTACACTCGCAGCAAGATTGTGATAAAGTCAGTTCTTGTTTTGTTTGTCTTAGTGAGCAGTCGGTTTGTGATTGGCTCTGAGCATCGCTAGTAAATCGAAAACCGAGCGTGTGTTCTAGATTGAGTCAAACTATTTGGAAAATAGTTTGAGTGAGCGAGTGTGACTCCTAAGCGAATAAGAATATACGGCGCGAGTTTCGGCATCCGAAAACCTTTGGCGACCTGAGCGAAGATCCCTGGATAAATTGACACAGCGCTCTCTACGAGCCCGTCAATCTCCTGCGTTCGACTATCGTTGCGTTGATTCCGTAAAACACTCCGAGTGTTTCGTCTACAGCGTTCCGCACGCTCTTCCACGTTCCGTACGTCTCTTCTAAAACGCGCGATAAATCGTCGAGCTACACAGCTAAATTCTCATCTGCGTTCCGTCGTCTATCATCTTCAATTTCTCACGCACGACATGCACGGAATTGTGCCAATTGGCACAAGAGGCCATAAAAATTTGTGCCGATGGCACAAAAAAATTTTTCTACAAGAATCATACTGAAAACTGCGGAAAAGTTTCAGGCCAAAAGTTTGATAAAAATATATCCATTTGAAGCTACTAACGGATTATTTTTTTGTAAAAATCATGCCCAACCTATTTTTCAGCTAACCACGACAGTGAAATAAGAAAAAACTGCAAGAAACAAGCTCACGGCGACTGAAAAACAAATGGAATGCTGAGAAAATTTGAATAACTCTAGAATTGTTCAGGAATTTCAAATTGATACAATTTTCGACTGCGAATATTTAAGGTAGAGTGGGGTGACTTTGATCAGGGGCGACTTTGATCAGAGAAGTGTGGCATTCCTGCTGATCTCAAATAGTCATCAAATGCCATACTCTGATCAAGTCGCCCCTGATCAAATCAAAGTCACCCCACTTTACCTTATATAATGTAAAGACTAGAGAGAATAAAGTCTAAAATTGTGTAAATTTTCGGTCGAAACACTGTATTAACGATTTCTATTTTTCTATCAGAATCAATCAAACACAAGGATTGAGAATTTTCAGTTTTAAATCCGAATCTGACTGAATGAAGAGAAAATATTCAGAATTTCTTTTCACTCATCAGTCTTGACAGCCTATAAAGTTTGCTGCAACGATACTTATACACTGTTCGAAGAGAAATCGTTTGCGTTCGGGTCAAATATACGAATAGGAAATATTATATTCATTGATTCGGCGCGGAGCGCCGAAAAATTTTTGCATTTTCAGCCCCTAAAACGTCTAAAAATCAAGGAAATTTAATGATTGACCAGCCAAAAAATTTGTGCCAATTGGCACAAACGCTCAAAAATTTTTGTGCCAAAAACCATGTTTTGGCACAAAAAAAAACACTGCTGCGAAGTGCGAAAATAACTGCTTTTTTTCCCACGAACTTTTTTCCACAAATGTGGAAAGGGCAGGCCCGTATTTAGAGGGGTGGAGGAGAGAATCCCCCCTAAATTTTTTTCAGAAGTATCATTGTATTTATACATCACAATTCCCAAATTAAATTATTATATTTACATACTTTTCGTCAAACATAGAATTTAGACACTAAGCAGTGTTTTTTTGTGCCAAAACATGGTTTTTGGCACAAAAAAATTGGAATGGCACAAAAAATTTTGGGCGTTTGTGCCAATTGGCACAAACTTTTTGACTAGTTGAATGCCGAATTTCTTTGATTTTTAGTCATTTTAGGGGCTGAAAACGCGAAATTTTCTCGGCGCTCCGCGCCGAGTCAATTACTTAAGTGTAATATTAGTCGAGTGTCAGGAATCTGAAAGAATTGTATTCGAATAATAGATTTGTATGATGGCAACAAACTTTGAGATTGTCAATGATTGAAAAATGAATTAGTTAACTTCCACTGTTCATTCACTGATGATTGGAAACCGAAATTTTTATCTGTTTGATTCGAACAGAAAAATTTACCCTGTTGGCACAATTTTTCAACCAAAAATTTACGCGACGTGACTTCCGTTCTAGTTTTTTTCAGGAAAAGTCATTATGGATATTCTTAATTTATTTACATCGGTGTTGAGAAGAAATCCGTAGCCGAAAATTGAAGAAAAATATAAAATGCCTGAAAAATTGTATAAAAATATATGAATTCTCGCAGCATCTAATTTCTTTCTGAATCGTATATACTGCTTTCTTCATAAGTCTTTCGTATCGCACTGACGTTCTTAAGATAAAATAGAGTTGGCACGACTTTTTATGCAAATTAGTGCGTCAAAAGTAACCTTGAGTTATGTATCAAACTTTTGGCATAAAACTTTTTAAAAGTTTTCAGCATGTTTTTAGGCTGGAAAAAATTTTTTGTGCCATTGGCACAAATTTTTTTGGCCCTTTGTGCCAATTGGCACAAATGTCCGTGCACAAAAAAAAAACGTTGACACTAAGGGTTTTTTGCACAGGCCAGGTTGCAATGCAATGTGCAACTTCGGGAAAAATTTTGGTTGCACAGATAAATTTTTGGTTGCTCACTCTTAAATCGATAAATTTTTTTAAATATATCGGATCGGAATAACCATCGCAAACTAGTTTTCTTGACATTTCATTCGATCTGCGACGGTTTTAGGCATTTAAAAATTAAAACCGAATTTTCTGAGTTTTGGAGACCAAAATTAAAAGGTTAATATGGTTAGACTAGGGTAATTAGTTCGGCGCGTAGCGCCGAAAATTTTTTCTTTATTTCAATATTCTAGAACGCTGGAGAATGAATCTTTCCACCTTATATTTCTTAGACAGAAGGTTTGATTTCTCGGTGGATTTAATAAATTTTCAGTCGGACAAACTGAAATTCAAAAACTAGGCAAGCGACGAAGAATTTGGATCTTTCAACCGGCGAAAATTTCAAGCATTGTCTTAAACTCAAAATGTTTTAACCACATGAAAGTCAAAATTCAAAATTTTTGTGAAGATCGCAAAAAATTTTAGGAAAATTATCGAGAAAAATGTTGGTTTTAATCAAATTTGTCAAAAAACAATACAGGATAAATAGAACTAATGATAAATAGAACCTATAACCAGTAACTAGAATGAGCTCTTCTAACCGCGCACTAGAATTATATAAAAAATTATAAATGAATTGAAAGCCGGCGCAAAGCGCCGGAAAATTTTCTTTTTTTTCAGAACGCATAAAAATGCATGTCTGGACAGAAAAACCAACAACCTTATCAAAAGAGCTGTCAGGCCTCAAGTTGCACTGTGCAACTTTGCAGAAAAATTTGGTTGCACAGCCCGAAATTTGGTTGCTCTGTGCAGAAAAAACCCTAAATCCAAGCCATACCTGTAAGACCTCCGACCAGTTGGGGGAGGGGGGGTAGAAAAAAGTCGAAATTTTTCCCAAAAAGGCCAAAAAACATACACTTTTGGCAAATTTTTTTAATTTTTTCCAAACTGGGGGGGGGGGGGTAAATGATTTTGGGTACTGGGTTGGCCAAGTTGGGGGGGGTTCCCCCTACCCCCCCCCCAAGTACAGGTATGATCCAAGCACACATAAACTAGCTCAAAATAGGTCGTCTTTAAATGATTTTGATTTTCTTTTTATTCAGTGAATTCTAAAAAATTTTGAAAAATTCCACCCCATTTTTGAAAATCCTGGATACGGGTATGGCAAAGGGGTCAAATTTTTTTTCACATGTGGAAAATTTTTTGACGACAGGTTTTCGTCTTAAAAGCCTTGTTTTTTTGCTTTTAAAATGCTCATGAACGCTGCATTCAAGTGTTTTTGAGCTTTTTAAATCATCCTGATCATAGCTGTAAGACGTCCGACCAGTTGGGGTGGAGGGTAAACCCAAAATTCTGGAGGGTGGTGGTCCCAACATTTCCAAAATTTTGGGGAGGGGGGTCGAAAAAACCCCTAAATAGTCGAAAAAATTTCGAAAATTTTCCAAAAAAAACCCCAAAAAAACTTTTTTCCTCATTTTTTTCCAATTTTTCCGAGTTTGAGGGGAGGGGGGGAGGTTGGGTTTAGGGTTGACCAAGTTGGGGGTGGGGGTCGGAGGTCTCCTCCAAGATCAGATTTTTCAGGTAGGGGTAAATTTGAAAATTTACGGGAGTAGTGTAGCTAAATGTCCACTAAACACTTCATTTTTCCTCCAAATTAAGCACCCAGTGATAAATTTTTAGAACCTTATAGGTAGTGGTAATACCCCCCTCATACCTCTCCCCATGGGGTTGTCTGGTGGGGGTCCCCCTCGACCATACCTGTAAGACCTCCGACCAGTTGGGGGGGGGGGGGAAATCCGAAATTTTGGGTGGGGGGTAGAAAAAAGTCGAAATTTTTCCCAAAAAAGGCCAAAAAACATACACTTTTTTGCAAATTTTTTTAATTTTTTCCAAACTGGGGGGGGGTAAATGATTTTGGGTACAGGGTTGGCCAAGTTGGGGGGGTCCCCCCCAACCCCCCAAGTACAGGTATGCCCTAACCTCCCCCCAATTACAGGTATGATCCTGATAATCATTCTGAACCAGTGTTTCATTGTGCACAAAGAGGCAAAAAAATTTGTGCCAATGGCACACAAAATTTTTTTCACTCTAATAACATGCTGAAAACTTTTGAAAAGTTTAATGCCAAAAGTTTGATAAAAACATAAATTAGAGATACTGCTCTTCTCTCATTTGCATATATACGAAAAATTTTAATACCATTCGAAAAGCTATGAGTCAGAAGCGTAGAAACTTTCCAAAAATACTTCCATAAAGCTTTTGAATTGAATTTACGTTAAGGAAGGAACAAACGGTTCAAAAAGTTTAAAAAGTTGCTGTGTTGATCTTTCTCAAAAAATCTACGAATGAAAAAATGCGGATCTTCATTGAATATATAAAGATGTAATATTCAAGATTGTCAATTAAACATGAAATAATACGTTTAAGATGATGAAAACTATTGAAGATTAAATGGTAAGTGAAGGTAGACATGCTAAAGGTCGCGCCTGAGCTTGGTAATAAATAATAATTATTATTAAAGTTTTAACCGAGGCGAAGCGCCGGAAAATTTTGAGATTTACACCTTCTAAAACGCACCAAAATGTACTCATAATCAACTTGTTTATTTTCTATCCAAAACCTAGAAAATCGGGTTCCAAAAGCCTGAAATCGACGCGAATCGAATAATATAGAATGAAAGAAACCGAGCTTTTGATGACTTTTTCCGATAAAATAAAGCTAAGTTATTGATTTTAAAGTGAGTAGCTAAAAACCAAAATTTTTCTCCAAATTGCACACTGCAGCCAGGCCTGTACAAAAAATTCAGCTGCGACGCACTGCTTTTTTCTCGCCAAACCTTTTTTTGGCGAAAAAAATCTAGAAATTCGAAAAAGATTTATCTTCGCCAAATTTTTTTGGGGATTCGAGGTCGGAAAGATGCATTTTTGAAGTATTATAAAAATATTACAAAAGTTCTTGCGGGTTGTTAGCACTGTTTTCTCTCGGGAGAAGACCCTTTCGCCATTTTGCGGAAGAGGTGAAAATTTTCCGACGTTTTCGCCATGTTGGTTTTTCGCTCGAAGATGTCACCATATGCTTTATTATTGGGCTTTTCAGAACATATTCATGCTTGTGCTGTCAGTAATTCACAAAAAAACGAAGAAAAAAACAAAAATTGTTGACTTTTGGGTCAGATTATGATAAGAATATATCAAAATTCAAAATTAAAAGTAAAAAATAGGTAACAAAAAGTCAAAGCGAGAAAAACCGGGCCATTAATAAATTTTTTTAAGGTTTTAAAAAACAAAAATTACTGTTTTTTAGACTTTTTCGAACTTTTCTTATGAAAAAATCGTTTTTTTCTCCAGAAAATCTCTTAAAGTTCTGGGATATCCCTGCCCCCGGCCTCAAAAACATCGCCCGAGATTTTTGCAAATATACCAAAAAACAATACAAAATCGAAAATTTATGCATAATATGTTGATGTTTTAAAGCTATAAACATAAGACGACATTTTTTAACCACGCACTAGAAATTACCAAGATGTACGTCGGAAAATTTTCGGTGCTCCCCATTTTAGAACGCATAAAAATGCATCTCCGGAGAAACCCTATAACCTAATCAGGACGAACATTAGGCTTTTGATTGCACTGTTCAGCATGCCGGAAAATTTGGCTGCTGTGTTAAAAAAAAGCTGCATTGTCCCTGCTGATGACGTTTTAATCATTTTCTGAATGCAAAAAGATCTTTTTTACGAAAACCGAAAGTTCTAAAGGACCGAAAACGAAAGTGTGAAAATAATCGAGTCTGTTTGTAGTTTTGAGCAAAAAATTAGTACATATAGCGGAAAATATTTGACTTTGGTTTCCTTTTCAGGAAAAAGTTTTTTCGTTACCCGGGCCTGTAGCCTGGAATTTTTTTTCGACACACATTTTTTCATTCAATTTACTATAAAATTGGCATTTCTGACTTGACTTTTTCTTGCAGAAAAAAACCAAAAACCTCTGCCTTTTTTAACACTTGAAACGTTTCGGGGAGGGCCATGGCTCCCGATCTCCCTGCCTGCAGGCCTGTCATTACCACAGGCAGAACAAAGCAGTATTCACAATCATTCTAAAAATTTTTTTGCGGTGCCTAATTCGGTACGTAAGAAGAAGCATGTATGAACTCAGTTTCATAGTTTACTGATCGTATGTATATAAAGTAGAGTGTCATTTCTTGCAAATCTTCTGCGGCAATTGTGTACATAAAAGTAATACCGTCATAACGTTTTTTTGTATTTCAGCTGATAGATCAGATTGTTGCCGTGTTTTGAAAATTAAACTCAGTGAAGTTCTTAAAGTCAACCCTTTTGTTTGGACTTTTTGCAAAAATTATGAATGGCAATGAGTCAAGCGAAGGCTCGAGTACATGTGATCCCATCTCCTCCGTACATATCAACGGAAACGTAAACGCTACGCATCTGATTACCATCGATTCCGCGAAAAATCAATGCTCGTTGGATAATTTGCTGAACGAGCTGGATGATGTGCTATTATCGACGTCAGCTCCTTCACTCGATGGACCAAAATTTGAAGATGACGATGCTGCTTACGGCGATTCAGACGGCGACAAATTGTCGAAATTTTACGCCAAATTTAGTTCGAAATGTTCCGAAATAGAGAGGTGATGTGGAATTGATGATAGTGGGTAAAAAGCTTGTCGGGTACAAATATTCGAGGAAAAGTTACCCTTACGATTTGGAACTTTTGCAAGATTTGATCTGGAATAGTGTTTTTAGGTCACAGGATTGTCCAAAATACTTATCACATAATATAATGGAGAGTGGAGACATTGAATTTTTAGGTTAGAAAAACAAGTACATCAATTGCAAGAGCGTCTCGTTGCCACGAATCACGACAAGGAAGCTAGTCTCAATCAGATCAGGGATATAAATCGTAATCATTGCCAAAAAGTTGCAGAAGTGAGTTTATTTTAAAATTCAGATGTGTCATTTATTTACTCTGCAGTTTCACTTATTTGATCTGAACGAAATTTCTCTCATATATTAAAATTTTTATTTGTGTTCTTTTTCTTTCAAATGGATTTGTAGATATTAACGGCACCTTTTTCAATTAAGCTCGAAAAAAGGCTGCTAGATATGGACGCTCAAATTAAATCTAACAAAGATAAAGCAACTGCTCAAGAAGAAACTTTACGAAAAAACGCCATAGAAAAGGAAACAAGGCTGCATAGTCAGCTGGATCAGGTGAATTTTATTCTGCATACCAATATCCCAACCAGTTGAGTTTTGCGCGAACGTTTAAGGCTAAAAAATTATTGGACTTAGCCAACAAGGATCGCGACAATGCCGTTATAAAGTACGCTCAACGAGAAAAAGAAATTTTATCTTTGGAATCGAACGAAAAGAAATCCCAACAACAGATTGCGCAATTGTCGACCGAGCGTGACGCCCTCAATTCCAGATTGAGAGGAGCAAAAAATGAAAAAGAACAGTTGCTTCAAGTTTTGAGTCAGAAAGTAATTTTTAGCGCCAAGTTTTTATGTAGCTGCAAAAGTTTGAATTATGTGCAATGTCCCATAGTAATATTTATTTTTTCGTAGGAAAATGATATTTCCGATTGGAAAAGAAAACATGACGAAGTAAAAGTTTTAATACAAGAATATGAAATTAAAGCCAAGGTTGCCGATAAACGTGTCGACATTGTCGAACAAGCTCATTCTGTAACTCACGTTTTACGTTGTCCTTGTTTATCTTCATGATTCTCATGCTTTAGGAAACCAAACTAGAAATGGAAAAAATTATTAAAAAGTTAAAAGAATCGAAAGAAGAAAATGCAACTATCAAAGCTGATTACGAAAGAGTGGTTCATCAATTCCAGGCATAAAAAAATTCCAAAATGCAAAATATTTTTCAAAATAGCGGTTTTCTAGGATACTGAGGAGAAAAAACGGGTTGAAATTGTGGCTCAACGTCAAGAAAACGTCGATCAAAAAGAAGTACTATAGTAAATTTTCTCTTTATCAGGTTTTTGAAAACTTTGTTAAATTTTAGATTCACGGGATGATGGCTGAAGAATTGGAGAATCTGAAAGCTCAATATAAAATGCAGTTGAATGATTGTGAGAAGCACGCGAGCCAGGCAAGTTGTTATATAACAACAGTCGAGAAAATGATTGGTTTACGTAATTCGAAGACATTTCGAGTTTTCCCTCTAAAATTATACATTTTGTCATTGATCTTGAGAATTTAATATTTATTGTTTCTATTTGAAGCTTTATTTTGTGGTCCCACGTTTATAACCATGATTTTGACTGTAAACTTTGCAATTTCATTACATTTTATCCATGCGCTCAAATTTTTTCGTTCAGATTCTGAATTTGGAGACCGATAAAGAAGAGCAACAAAGACGAATTGACGAACTTGGTGCACAAATCGATCACAAAGAATTCACTATTGAAAAAATGCAGCGGCAAATTGAGCATTTCGAAAATGAAGCGGCAGATTTTGAAAGGTTCAACTCAGAAATTAATGATCTTTAAACTAAATACCATCTGAAGAATTGACTAGCTTTTTCATATTTTTCCCCAGATTGAAAAAGTCATACGCTGATTTAACGTCGAAAATCGAATCGCTCAAAGAAGAAAATTCCGACTTAGAACGCGAATCGACCTCGTTTCGATACAACGCCGAGAATATGCTCACTTTAACGCAAAAATTAACCGATAGCAATTCACATCTTCAATCAGAGAATGTTGAACTTTTGTCGAAAGTATAAATTCAATGATGTACCAAAAATTTGATGTTTTCCTTTAAAATTTCTTCGAGTTTCAGCTGACTTCCATCGAACGCGAAAACAAAGAAGTTGGATTTATGTGCGAAGATCTGAAACATCAGCTTGAAAGTTTGGTAATTTTATTGCTAATTGTCTTTAAAGTTTCGTTGACACTAAATATACAGTTCTTGTAGAAATTAGATTACGATTCTTATCGAAATTCTACGGAAAATGAATCGAAATTGTTAACCGAACGGCTACAAATCGAGTGCGAAAAAAGTAATTTCTTCTCAATATTGGTCGCTTTTGGAAATCAGAAAATTATGTTTTTTACAATTTTCTTCGCGGGAACTTGGAAATTCCCGGTCGATGATTGTTACTTAGGTTTCCCTCTCTGAAACTAATAAAAAATTGAATCTTTTACTGTAGAACCCGCAGATGTGCGATGTTTTCCCTGAACAGTTTCAACTTCGAATAGAGATTTTTAAGTTTTTGTAATGTTTTTGTAGAACATCAAAACTGAAAAAGCGAGTTTATGGATTTTTTCTCACAACTATCGGATTATCATTTTTACTTTTCAAATTTCATCAATTTATATAGACGTTGACGTTATCTTCATTTCTAACAAATCCATGAAAAAATCTAATCTCATTTTTATATCTTCTACGCATTCACTTATTTCTTTAATTATGCCGCCTTTTTCTTCTTCCGTTATATTACGGCTAGAAATGGCTAAAATTAATCGATCAATGTCTCTTTTGGAATCTATCGACGCTTGTTTATTTTCGTTCGCCATACTAGGTCTTAAATGTAAGTAAGACGAAGATCTTGCCAAGGCGGGCGTTTTTTGTCTTTCTTCTTCGAGAGACGTCTTCGCCGCCGGTTGATCGTCCCATTTGGCGATAATTTGGTCGTTCAAAATCGTATTGCTCGTACTTTTATTGCGAAAAATCGATAATTGTTTCGATAAGGCTATTAACGGACCCGTATTCGATCTTTTGACGTATTTTTTACTCGAATGGGGTGGCGTTTTGCATCGTTGTTGATGTTGATCTATCATCGACGAACTTTTGTCTAAAACTTCCGCCTCTTTTAACGGTCGATTTTTCGCTAAAATCGGCGAGATTTCGACGCTAGCGATGTTGCAATTTTTCGGCGGCGATTCTCGACCGTCGTCACCACCGCTGACGCCCAAGCCGATCAACGAAGACAATAAAGTCATCGTTGAACGGAAATGGTGGCGTCGGCGGGTCAATTTTTCTAATTTCGATTCTAAATCCTGGAATAATTGCCGAGACTCGTACGTTGAACGAACGCTATTTTTCAAAAGTTCGTGTAGTCGGCTGCACCAGTAAGATTTTTTCAAACCCAAAGACGTGCGACTTTTGTTGATGTATTGTTGAGTTTGGAGTAGATAAGTGTCCATTTGGCAGACAGACCACGTATTTTTAGCCTAAAAAATTTTGAAATTAGCTATAGGAATCCAGGTTTATACGTTATGTGTGAATACACAAATTGATTCAGAAAATCCTTATTATTTTCGAGAACAGTCAGGAATTCATATTTTGCAATTTTTCGCACTTCAAATTTTCAAGTTTCCGATTTTTATGTCAGACTTTATGGTAATTTAGACTTGCTTTGAAACAAGCGTTGTTCGAAAAAAGTCTCACCAAAAAATGGAATGATGAAGTAACAACTTGAGCATACCGGTGGTTCCGATGTTCTGCATCGACTGTCAAAGATCTCAATTGTTCGAAATCCATAGGCTGATTGAAGAGAAAAACATGTGAAACCATTGGTTTGATTTTCGAATGATAGTGCTAGAATTTCTGCCAAAAAATGATGGTTTGCAAGCAAATTTTGCATCTCAACGAATTGATTTGTTAATATTTTGATAAACTACTTTTTGAATCTGAATATGATTGAGATTGCTGGTTTTATATCCTATCCTGAATTTCAAATTTCAGATTAACCATGAGACGGTGAAGTTTATTTTTTCGATATTTGATTTTCTATTATTTTTCTTTTGTTTCTAGTTTCAAATTTTGTATTGATACCTGAAAATTCCAGCGTCTATTCCTATTCTTATTTCCGATGCAGGATAGGAATAGATAATTGTATTTGTTTCAGACAGCTAAAATGGACTCAGATGCTGGAAATCCTACATTAGAGTTCTGGATCAACTTTTAGAATTTCAGACTGCTCATTATAGACTCTTAATATCCCCGATTTTGGAATTCAGGAACCTATTTCGCATTTTTCGAATCGTAGTTTTACAACGTTTCTATAAAGTTCTGATCGACAGTTAAGATTCCAAGTTTAGGATTTAATCTTATTTTTTAGTAGGTTTGATTGGAGAATGTGCTAGAGAAATCTCCACACATAGTAATGAGAAAGGATTCCCCCTTTGAGATGAATAAGAGCTGAAAAATTCGAATTTCCTGCAGCTCCAAGCCGTAAGTACGTTATTTATGGATTTTTGAACTCGAAAAATTTTTTTATTGAACCATTTCCTGACTTTTGAGAAAAAATATGACACCCTCCTCATTAAACTTAGGGCAAAATATGACACCTCGCTTGCCCCCCGGACCCTGGGATTTTTAAATAAGTTGAAGAATATGTTTTTTAAAGTATTACATTCAGGCATTCTTCAAAAATAATTCAGGCATTCAGTCAAAAATAAAAAGAAGGATTTGCTGATGCCTTGATGCTTTCTTATTTTGAGTAATGACGTCGTCTGTGAATGAAAATCTTTCAAGATTATGGATTATTGAAAAAAAAAACATTTTTCTAAATGTTTTTTTACAATAATCCATAATCTTGAAAAAATTTCTAAATTAAAATTTACCTGGGAGCAAAAATCTTCAATCAAATGTTCTTGGCTGTCTTTATTTTTGCCCGTTTCCTGGCAAAGGGGCTGCTTATCGAAAATAAATTGACTCCATTCTTTCATGCAAAGCGGTTCGACGTTTATACCGCCTTTTAGCATGGTCGACAAGCTTTTTGTCGTATACAAATCACCCCTCGAGCCGTCTACCATCAAAATTTTCACCGAAACTTCCAACGTAGCGTCTTTCAAACGACGGCGCATTTGCCGGGCCATGACGGCCAATGTTTCCGCGCAGCATTTGTTGTCGTGGCACGTTGACAAAGTGCCGCATTCGGGTCGGCAATATTGATGGTAGCAAGGCGATTTGGAGACGTAGATCTCTATTTTCCTATAAAAAACTTTTCTCCCTTCTTGTGACTGAGAGAATTTTTATTTGCTCCCTTGAAGTGATCAGCGTCATAGAACGAATTTGGTGTTTTCGAGACTTCGAGGAAAGTTTTTAAATGTCGCCCAAACACTGGAATCGGAATCCTAATATTGAACAAATTTCCTAACTTACGTGACTTTGAGTGAGTTTTTACTGCTTCATGTGCTAAAATGGTAATCCTAGGCGTGGAGAAAAATTTAGCAGTTCTGCATAGATTATCTGTTCTGTCCAGTACTAGAATAATATTCTCCGTAACTTTTATGATTTCTATACTCTATCCATTTTGAAATGATCGATGCAGCAATCCTGTGAAACTAAGCTCAGTATGGAAGAAACCAGTCCTTCACTGTAGTGAATGAAACAATTTTTCATCAATGAGCGACAAACAGAATAGCAGAAAATTTCCTTCAATAACTTGATAGTGGCCCAAATTTCTTGAGTACCACATAGGTATCGACAGAATTCTGCCCAAATCGACGTGACGTTTTTTCAATGATTCTGGCTTACTGTATTAATTTTTCCACTAAAGAAAATTATCAAATTGGACATAATTCTTTGATTTTCGCTGCGTTCATCACTTCAAGTTGAATGGGATATTGTAAACTTGTAATGCAAATGTTGGGTGTGGATCGAAATCCTTATCTTAGACCGCACTAAGTTGAAAGAGAGTGGAATAGCTGGAATCCTAATGTCCAAAAAAGCTACCCATACCTTTTATAAATGTAAGAAAAATCAAATGATCGAAAACTGAATTCCGAATCTTTCGAAGAACATTCTCGTGATTCTCGTGAGCAAATTTCTAGTTGTTTTTCTACCATGTTCTGTGGTTTTGGATAAGTTTCCAATTTTCCACAACTTAGGGAAAATTTCAAAACGTTCTTTTCTGCTAAATACCACAACCAGAATATGATTTACGATACAATGCAAATTTTCAAATAGGATTTCATATTTTAAAACCTTAATTTTATACAAAAATTGCCGAGTAAGTTTTCTTGCATTCAAGTTGATTCTCAAATCCCAATCGGATAATGAAACTCCTCTGACAAAAATGTGTCCGTTTCCCTGAAATAGAATACATTTCTAGATCTTTTTCATGTATAATACCCGGATCTGTATCGTTAATAAAAACATGAGATCATATCTGTGAGCTTAAAAACCATAAATCTCAGTCTTGTCCCGTTTTCGTATGACGCGACTAAAACGGTAAGTAGGATCAGAATCGAAATTTTTCATGCGCATCAACTTATCAACTTCAGACGGATTTAGATCATTTGAGTTTTTAAGTTTGTCAAATCATCTATATCGAATGAAATGCAAGATGATGTTTCGATACTTTTTTCTGAAATAATTTCAATAAAACCGGTTCCAGATATATGTGGTATCGTATTGTCGTCTTCTCTTAGAGATTTTATACACACATCGATAAATCGACGCCAATAAGGCCGATATTTTAAATCTGACATTTAGTCGTTAAATCCGTTTCAAGACGAAATTGTATCAATAAACCAACCGAAAATACCGTAAATGAAAGAATCAAGATAATGAAAAATATTCACTATTTCAGTTTGAATTGCTGTCCTATCCCCAGGTATTCCATCCTGGCTGGTGTTTTCCTTATCCCTGGCAACCTGATTGAGCCCACAAGACTTTTATACAACTTCAGTTGCCCGTAACGTCCTCAAAAATAAAGATTCAACATTTAAAGTTATTGTTTTGAAAAGATCTCAACGAGATCTATCGATTGATGCCCATTCGCTGCCTATAGGCCCAGAAAAATTTCTGCTGAGCGTTTAAAAATCTTTCCTGGACGACGCCTGGACATTAAAAGCCCACCCACGCGCCAATATATATTTCTCACCTCAAAGGCACTTGATAATGATTCAGAATTGTCATAATTTTATGATAAATAGCCTCTTCGACGTGTTTGTCGTCCAACGCCGCCGCGGAAAATTTATCCGCCGAACAATAGCCGAATTGGTAATCGTAAATTTCCGACGTCAACCGCGCCAAACCGAAACTAGCCGGCTGTTCGGGACTAATCAGGCACAGTTTTGCGTTTTTTGATAGACGACTGGCGTTTTTGGCGCTATTGGCGCAATCGCATTTACATTTGCAAGATTTAGAGCAATAGTTTAATAATTGGCGGCAAGGGCATTTTTCGTCTTTTAGGCACGATTTCGATTTTCCGCCTTTGCATTTACAACCTGAAAATTTATGATTTGTGGAAAGGGGTGCTACAGATTGAACTAGATATCTATCGATAAATATTGTCGAGATCTATCCAAAAATGTATCTCAAAGCTTTATATCTCTTTTTTGGGTGAGTTATGAGAGGTCGAAGTTTGTTTAATATTTAGTTTCCTCGAGCAGATTTTCCTTGTGAATGCGAGCGTGAACTAGATAACTGGATCAGATCAGGTTCTGCATTCAATTAGGTCAATATATATTACCATTATTTGGATCTCTGACCAATGAAAATGTGGACCGGGACGCCCGCTGACAAGTTTGTATCAAACAAGCCAACAAGGTTGTTTTCAGGTACAATTTGTCTATTATTATTTTTAACATGAAAATTCTCACAGCAGCAGTAAGTTTTAAACTGTTAATTTTTTGTATCACCGATTTTAGATTAGTTGATTTTTGCTGTAGACTACAAATGCCTTCCATATGAGCAGATGTGGATTTGATGGTCATTTCTTGGCTGTTTCTGATCAAATATTCTTTGAATTTTTGATCCGATTACAAACTGTCTTATTAGTTTAAGATATCGATCTTTTCTATTTTCTATTTGTATAAACGTTTTTTACGTTTCTATGTTTTTTAAATTTGTGATTCAAATTATCTGTGCTTCCTTGCAAAGATTTTTTGATCGGCATGGGAAAATTTTGTACAGATGTTAAACTTTTGTTTATAAAACTTGATCAACATTGATATCAAGTGCAAGAAAACTGATTCGGAAATCTTCCTGGTCACTGTAATACAGTAATTTCGGTCGGACTAATTTTTGAGCATCACTATCTTTTGGAAATATCGTTTTTTTCGTACGTTGCCAGAAATAAATGTCTACCCTTAATAAGGCGCATGAATGAAATTTTTTTCGATTAGATCGAAGTTATCTGGTCGACTGGAAAATCATATTAGCACAGAAATCGACTTTTTACAGTAATAGGTTGCCCATCGGGAGTCCCGAAATCTGGCTTCTCGTCGTCCGACATCTTTCACACTCATTTGATGTCTTTTTCCTCGTAAATGCATACTTTAAGCTCTATAATTAGACGTACAGTAGCGCTTTAATTTTTCGCAGTTTAAATCGTGTGGACTTATTGTAAACTTTCTATTGTGACTGTGGGCTGCCCTTTCGCAGTTCCAATATTAGTCCCTCACTCATTTGAGGTCTTTCGCCAAAAGGCACAATTTTCGGCGCCACGTTATTCGTGCAGTCGCCTTTGCAACGGCACTCGTCGGTGCATCGTTCCCTAAACTTGAAACAATCGCATTGCCGATTGCTGCAAGCGTCTCGCCGTTGCTGACTCCCTTTTTTAGCCGTATCGGCCTTTTCGGCCCCTAGTCCCGGTTCTTCGTCGTCCCCGGACTGACCGTAGAAAATTTCTCCGCCGCGTTTTAAATCCGTCTCCGTAATCGACATATCGGCGCTTTTCAACGACCATCGGTCGTCGACGTCCTCGAAAAAATCGTTTTCTTCGTCGCCCAAAAAACGTTGATAAGTTGTTGCGGAGGCGGCCGTTGTCGTCTTCGTCGTCGGTTTAAAATTGTCGGCCGCGATCGTCATCGTCGGCGATTTTTTCCTCGGACGTTCGCAACGGCAAACGACAGCCGGTCGATTGAGGCAAAAATCGCCGCCAATAAACGGCGTCGTAATCGTCGTTGTCGTTTCGACGCCGCAATTAACGCGGCATTTTTGATTGGCGGAATGGCAAGGGCAAGCGGCGGTAGCGCAACGGCTATTCACCGCCGGGCACGAACAACAGGCGATTGGGCGGAGGGTGGAGCAGGGAGTTGATTCTAGATTCATCGTATACGGTTAGAGAATCTGAAAATATGAGCATTACATTACCATCTTTAATCGACGCGAGCAGAAATTTTTTGTTCGATAATGCCGTAAGATAGACATCAAACGATAAATCTCTTTCACTTTTTTTGAACGATTTCAGGGTCTGACGTAGGAGGGTTTACTCCCTACCCCCTATGTCCATGTATGATTCTACCGAATCCATCAATTTTTGAAGTAAAATCCAGAAAATCGGAATTATCTGATCCTAAGCATATTTCATGATTCTGATCTGGGGTTTACTTCAAAAATTTTTCACTTTTTCCTGAATTACCAAAACATGTCTTGTTATTGTCGGAATAAGCGATAAAATCGGAAATTTGAAAAATATATATTTTTCATTAAAGTGGAGCAGCACCTCTCGAAATTTTCTCAAACAAAGCTTTTTCTTCAGTGTAGTTTCCGATCCGACGACCCGTGCTGTGCTAATATAACCAATAACAGCCGCTCCAGTAGCAGAATGAACGACTAAAAGAAAAAATACGGGGCGAGAATCCTTTTTCAATAGAATTGTTTGCATTAACCCTCACTAGCTGAAGTGCATTCCAATGCTTCTTTTTTCCCTATAGAATACCTACAAAGTATAAATTAGAGAAACCATTTATGGTTTCGGCATTTTTTCCTCGAAATCTAAAGTTTCTTCTAGCGTCTATTATCAGGGATGAAGTTTCCAAGACGTCTGCGTTTTCTTGTGCAAAATTTTCCGTAAAAATTGAAACAAGTGCCGATTGATTGATTGACATTTAATACTGACGGCACACACGCGCTTTGAAATTTTCGGCAAGTATCTCGCTGAATGATTAAAAAGCCATAGTGTTCAATCAATAGGACGTCTCATGATTTTTTTGCAATTTAATTCTTTGCGCTGAAAGTATTTCCAACATTTTATCTACTGTCATGATTATTATCCTAAGCATCAATCTGAGTCATCTAATTCGAATCGAAATTCATCTGTAATAAGACGAAGCAAGTCAAACTTCTCTCTTTAGAAAACTTTGCTTTTAAGGCGAACAATTAAACGTGTCGTTGGAAGACGAACGAAATCACAACAAAATTTTAAAGAAAAAGCATCAAGCAGCTGTTAAGGTTAGTCAAATTTGCGCAAACTGAAACATATAATTGAGTCGAGCTTATAAATAAAGAATAAATGTTTTTAAACACGTCTAAGAGGCTTTTGTTTGTCGAAAATTTAGAAAAGAGCGTTTTTAAGAAGGAAAAAGTTTTGAATGACCAAGAAGTGGAACAGGGAATCGTGGTCGCATCTCACAATTTTAATTTTGAAGAATTAGAACTTGGATGATAAATTATTTTTTAACTGAAACTAACACATTCGATTCGACTAACAATTCCTTAATAGGTTGACACTATATTTTCCATGACTTTTGATTTTCATGTGGTTATGCCTCGAATTCAATTTTTGAAAGTAAACTTCAAAAATGATGTGATGATTCGAGATTCAGCAAATACCAGATCATTTTCGCATAAAAAATCTCGATTCGTTTCATTATTCTTTTTTCTCCAGAATACATAAGTGGAAAATTTAAATCGGTAGAAAATAACTCCTTATTTTGGACTTTGGAGTGATGTCATATCTTGCTGAAATAAGATATTTTTAGATATAGAGTGGTCCGCATAATTTGATTTTATATAGCTCGTGCATTTTTACTGTAGTGGTACAATTTTCATCAAGATTTTTGCACCGTTTGGGGCAAACATGTACGGCAAGAATTTTTTAAGGGGATTCCTCAGACTTTTGATCGAGGTGAAGTGGACGGGGGGTGGGGTTGGGCGAGCAAAGAACAAAAAAAAGTTCTGCGAGCATGTCTTTCTTACCAAATATGCATGAAAATAATCAAAAAAGCTGTCTTGGAAAACGTTCAGGGGGAATGTTCCCTGAGCGCATTTACGGTTTGGGGAGGTGCGCAGCTCTGAGGAACTCAAACTTATGGAATCGCGCAGTCACTACATTTTCGAGGTGGTCCCTTTGTGATACATTTATTGTCTGTACTATAAAATTATAAAACAACTAATAGGCTACAGCTTGATCTACTAATTGTTTCATAAACAAACATTTTACACTCTAAAAGAAAGTTTACACTGTCAAAAATGAGAGGCAAAAAAAGAAATATACTGTTTAGAGGCACTCCCAAGCAGCTTCATCTATGATGCCGCGGTATTTTATCTTTTTATTTTGTAGTTTATACACTCCTACAGTAGCTGTGGAAGCATACATGTAACGGAGCCCCGAGGTCTGGGGGGGCTGGGCGAATTTTTTGGGGCCGGGGGTCAGTAATTTCCAAAATTTGGGGGTGAGGGGTCTCTCAAGGAAAGAAAATTCGGTTTTTTCACGAAAAAGGTCCGAATTCAAAAAAGGGTAATTTTTCCTTAAAAAAACCGAAAATATGTATCGATGGCGCGAAGCGCCAAGAAAATTCGCATTTTTTACCATTTTTCGTTCAAAAATTGACATTTTTAATCAAAAATTGATATTTCTCAGTATTTTCCCGAATATTTTTTTCCGATTTCTGGGGGGGGGGTCCCATAGCACTTCCCCCCCCCCAATTACATATATGTGTGGAAGTAACATCATCTTCATCTCGCACGTTTTTGGGAGCTGTAGAGACGTACACAAACTGCACTGTCATTCAAATATATTTTTGAATCTGAAGGAAAGCCCAACCAATGGAGTTCTGAGAATGTAGGATGCGTCTTTACCTATACTACATATAAAGAAAAAATGAGGCTCGAATATCTGATAAATTTTCATCATACCTGTACTTGGGGGGGGGGGGGTTAGGGGCCCCCCCCAACTTGGCCAACCCAGTACCCAAAATCATTTCCCCCCCCCCAACCCTCCCCCCCCCAGTTGGGAAAAAATTAAAAAAATTTGCCAAAAAGTGTATGTTTTTTGGGGAAAATTTCGGCTTTTTCCTACCCCCCCCCCAAAATTTCGAATTTACCCCACCCCCCCAACTGGTCGGAGTTCTTACAGGTATGATTTTCATTGATCTAGGTTTGATGGTTGCTGAGCGAAGTGCTTCAAGTCAAATATCGAAACTTTCGAGAATTTTCATTAGATCTCAGAAATCGAGTGATTGTTTGAATTTCATTTACAGGAAAACGGCAAGAGTTATTCGGATGCATTTCGCTGTATCAGAAAGACACTTCAATCTACTATTTATTTTAACCATTTTCGTCTGGTTGACTTCACGTGGTGTGGAGCAGGATACCTCTAACTATAGAGCACTTTCTTACAGCTTATAACATAGGTCCAAATCAGATATGCACGGCAAGAATTTTCCAGGGGGAGGGGGTCCACGGACTTTTCATTGATGGGTGAGCAAAAAAACAAAAAAGATGAGCAAAAAAAACAAAAAAAGTACCACAAGCATGCCTTTCATACAAAATATGCATCAAAAGTATCAAAAAAACTGTCTTCAAAAAGTTCAGGGAGGGGTGTTTGACGATTTTTTTCAGGCCAGGGAGGGGTGTTCAAGGTCTGAGGTAGGAGGATTTACCTCCCTCTGACCCCCCTATGTGCATGTATGATCCAAATCAGACGGACGACATTTATTTTGGAACATTAAACTCGCAGCTCGATTTCTTCTGATTAAATTACTGAAAAGACAAATTTTTGTTGCATCTCTTCTGCGACATCATGTTGCACAAACATTGTAAATAGATCGATGAAATTTTACCAGTGATTCGAATCACAGCTTTTCTATTTATCCGTCTAATCTGAACGTTTCCAATTTTTCCTGTATTTCGTTGGTGGCAGATTTTGTGAGATTAATCAGCATTGTCGTACCAACTTTCAGAATGTGCAAACACCTATATACAGCTCCTAAATCGGTACACAAATCTGATTGAATTTTTATCGCAACATGTTCATTAGTGGCTACCAAAACGAAGAAAAAATTCTGCGGCATCATATGGGAAGGTGCCCAAGTAAGGCTCCAAATGACTTTTTCGGTTTGGACGCTTTAAAATAGCATAAAAAGTGTAAAATGAGGGACTGACATTTTTCTCAGACCTGAATATAGAGCATTGTCTTCTGCGTGTAATGAACATTTGGCTAAAGAGTCACCTCTTTTCTGGACTGTCATATTTCGAAACACCTATACATACCTGTAAGAGGTCTGACCAGTTGGGTATGGGGTCAAAAAAGGTCGAAAATTTTCCCAAAAAGGCCAAAAGCTCTTTTCCCCAATTTTTTCAAGTTTGGGGAGTGGCTTGGGTATAGGGTTGGCCAAATTGGCGGGGGGTCCCCCCAACCCAGACTGAAAAATGTAAAAATTCCAAATTTTTGGGGTACTGTGGGTATGAGATTTTCGACTTTTATGCGAAATGAAGGCTGCTACGATACTCAACATGTAAAACAACTTAAAATAACTCATTTTCAGATCTTATTAATTTTCAATTCATCGTAGGTCAATGGAACCGAAGGTCGAATCTCTCATAAATCGTCTTGAAACAATTGTTCTTAGTTTTGATTTCGACATTTCCGTTTTTCTCAGTAGGCAATTATTTTCAGATTATTAAAGAGACTGCGTATTTATTTCATATTTGAATCGTTTATCCAGACTTAGATTCAATGTTGTTCTAAAAAGGGAATTTTTTACTTAAAGTCAGTGAAGTTTTTGGGAAATCAGTATAAAATAATGCATTAAAATCGTCTAAACCTTGAAAATATCAATCAGTTTTAGTGTAGTTTTGTTTTTGAAATCAAATCTGTCAGCTGACAATGAAAAAACACCTAAAAACTAGAATAGATTCTGTTCTACTGTAGCTTTACATCTCGCAGTTCTATTTATTAATTTGGCTGAAATGGCGCGTATTTCTCGAATATGACTATTTTTATAGGATTTGAAAAACGAATTATCCTTATTGAAACGACGTTTGGATGCCTACGAAGCGGGTACGGCTTCGGTCGGTTCGTCGTTCGGCGCCGACGATCCGGCGACCGGCACCGTCAATAGCCGGTCGCCGTCGATGACGTCGTTGGACGTTCCTGGTTCAACGGCGAAAAATCGAACTGGCGCTGAAACGCCGAGCGAAAATAATAATAATGGATCGCCGTCTGGTCGATCGAGACGTAATAGCGTAAGTTTTTAATTTTACGGGGCTTTTTCTACAAATTTATTGAAAATTGAATTTTTTTCAGAAATTGATTTTCGATTTAGTGTCCAAAGTTGCAATAAACTTATATGAACAATTTGTATTATTTCTTATTTATGTATATTTTCGAACATGTTTGTAGATTTGCTGCGATCATAACCAAGCAATGATTGAGAAAATCGTTAAATTACAACGCATGTTGGCCAGACGATCGGAGAAGATTGAATTTTTAGAAGAACACGTTAAGCAAATGACGACAGAGATACAAAAGAAATCGAGGTGAGGTTTTGCAACTTTCAGAAAATGTTTTAAAGAGATTGATCTACGAGGGAAAGTTTTTTACTCATAAGCGCAGCATCATACGTGTTATAAGGCAAGTGGAAGCCACAACAACATGAGTAATGTTACAGTAATCATTTTTGTCCGAGAACCTCCTTTATACTGAAATTTGTACAGATGTGCCAAACGACTGAAAATTTTTCTTTACCTGATCACTGGAAAGGTATAAGTTTGTAAGATGCTAAGGCGTGCATCAAACGGATAACTGCGAGTCCTACAATAACGCTCATTAGAAAAATGTCGATCACTAATACTTTATGAAATACACAGTTCTGAAGTTTTATGAAGTTCATGAGTGAGAAATTGTGCTAGATCAGATTACTTTACTGTGATTAACTTCTCTGGTACCAGTGAAATTTATCCAATGCGATTTTCCGCTTGTTTATACCTTTTATAGTTCCTGTTACCAGGTATATTATAAATTTTTGATTGTTTCTCTTTTTTATGCAATTTCAGTGTAAAAAGGCCTATGGACATTTGGCAAAATTCCTTACTGTGACAGTACTCACTCCGGTTGTTGTTGGCTATCTATTAAATTATTACACGTGCGATGTCGCGCGTATGAGTACAAAACGTTCTCCCGCTAGACGAGTTTCTTTTTTCATCTTAACTGCTTCAATATGTGTGCCTATTTTTCAATTTTTTTGGAAATATTTCAATCTATCACCTTCCACTCCATCTGTTTGTAGGATGCTAGTTCTTTTGGTTCACGAACTTGATTTCTATAATTATTCGTTTTCGTTCCTTTGTATAATTTTCGGTTGGTGAATAATGTTCGATTTTTTCATATTTCTTGAATTTCTTTTATAGAACATGGAGAAACTTTACTCTATAAACAACAAAAATATGCTTGCGGGATTTTTCATTCTGGTGTTCTCTATACTGCTTCGTAGCTTTATTTTATGGGCGTATAGGTTAACGATGGTTGTCGTGTGTATAGTCATCTATAATAGACTCAAATTATTTTTATCTATCATAAATACTCGTTTTCGTCGGTGGGCATTTCATTTCCGAAAATTTTACAATCTCACGCCTTTCCCGTCGTAAAATTTTTCCAAGTTTGTGCTTTTCAGAATCATTCAATTGTACGTTTTACGTGAAGAAACTGGGATTTTAACGTCGGAAAACGTGGATATATCGAAAGTGAGTCTTGCCTCAGTGAATTTCTATGTCGGAAATATAGTCAGAGGCTTGATTTATCTCAGAAATCTGTTCGAAATGCCTTTTACGAAAGCAAATATTTTTCCACGACAAAAAAATTTAATACCAAAATTTGTTCTTCTTGAGCTCTCCAAGTTATCGATGCAACAGTGAAAACGAGCTGAATAGATGTTTTTTGTTAGATTTTCACATGAATTTGGAGATAATTTTTATCTTACTCTCGGAATTTGATTTAGGATCAAGATATCTAGCAAATTTTTGTGTCCTAAAATCTTTTATCTTACTTTAGTCTTTACCGGAAGATATTCAGGTATGTAAATTGTCGTCTTATAATTTTCTTCCCTCCTTCGCCTGTTCTTTTTGCAGTTCTCGTAAACTAACGTTTTAATTTCCTTATTTTTTTAACTCTATGACGTCAACGTATATACCTTTAAACGCACATTTTCCAATTCTTTCATTAGCCGATTGTTAAGCCTTGTAGCATGCACCCGAAAGTTACTCGTTTTTTCTTATTTCTGGTATTGCTAGGATTTTAGAATATTTTTCTTCACTTTATAGCCGTTTGTTCTCCGTAAAATGGAGCAAATTTTTTTCTATTCTTTTCTGTATAGGTTCAATTAGCCAAAAAGAGTAACACCGTGATGGGTCGGATTTTTCGACACACGGCGACGAACAATGTCAATAACGGACTGAGTTTCGCCGAAAATTACCCACGAATCAACGACATCAACGATCTAAGCCCGGAATTAGCGGTACAAATTATAAACAAATTGCAAGCATCGTTTGAGGATACTTTGCTGAAAAATATTACTTTGAAGGTGCGTTTTTCGGGTTACCTTTTTTCTATTCCGCATGATTTAGCTGGATGAAACACGGGACATTTTCAACAACTCGAAATTTAAAAAATTTATATAGATTGAAAATCACCGAAGCCATATTTTTGGCGAAAAAATTGTTTGATTTGCTGAATTTTGACGCACAATTTAAAAAATTCATTGTTCAAATCTTGTTTCAGGTATTATTGATTAAAAATATTGAGAAGTAAATGTTGATATTCAAAACTTGATTTTTGCTCATTAAAGAATTATAAAAATTGAAAATAAATTTACATCCATGTTAATCGAAATTGAAAAATTTAGACCTATAACTTTTCAAGTCAAAAACAGCTGTTTTGCATTTTCATGCCCATGTGCACTTTCACAATTTTTCGTTGATTTTTTTCAAAATTCAATTTTGAAGTTTTTACATCTAATTAAAATGGCTATTTATGGCCCCATCGTCCATGACGAAATCTTTCAAAATAATTTTTATTCAGGCTAATGAAAGTTCACGTTCTAGACTTTCGTTTCCTGTCGAGCTATGCTTTCAAATATAACAAATGGATTAACATTTTCCTATAAATTCCTTAGACAACATGTCATTGTTGTCAAGAATGTTTGGAGATTTTCATAAAATTTATTAATGTGACAACTGACAACTATAGCGTAAATGAACTTTTGATTGTGATGTTTCTGTTAATTTTTTATTGCTTCACTTTCGGTATCTTTCGGCTTTTGAAGGTTCTCTTAGATGCTATTTAGTTTATAGAACTTAATCCATGTAGTTTAGCCTCTAAATTTGAATTGGAAACAGCTTTTAATATTTTTTTGCCGAACGCTGTCAGAATCGTTCATTTTTTGAACAGAAAAATTATTTATAAATGAGCTCATTAAGATTTTTGGCAATCAAAATAGAATCAAACGTGAAATTTTTGGTCTTTTATCGATGTAATAACGTATAAATATTTTTTTCTTATTTCCTATTTCCAGGAAAATATTCAAACATTGGGTGAAGAAATCGCAAATTTGTCCAGAGAGAATAGAACTTTGAGGTTAGACACGGCCAAAAGATGACGTCTCCCACCGCTCAAATTTCTATACCGATTGCCGTCCGAACGGATCCCATTTATACGGTTGTGCTGCTTCTTTATATTTTGGAGTCGAACATTCTTAGAAAATCAAAAATTTTGATATTCCCGTGGAAAAAGAAAATACATGTAATTCGTGAGATGTGCCATGGCGTCACCAGAAAAATTAATCAATTATACGGCTGCTAGCATTGGTCTAGTGTATGCCGCCCTCCACGAAATGAAAGAAAAATTTGAAGTGCAGTTTTAAGTTATCAAACTGTAGAAGCATGAAAATTTTTCAACGCTTCATGCCGGAGCTATATTTGTTCTTAGTTTAGTGGACTTTCTAATAGCTTGCCAATAAGTATCAGATGCCTATTTCCCTCTGATGTAGAGTAGATTGTATATTTATTCTGCAAATGAAGTGCCCGACTACAAACGGTCTGATCTCAACGATTTTTAGTTAAATTATTCGAAAGTATATTTAAAAATGCACGATCTTATCCGAAATTTCAGGAATTTCCTCACTCTGGAGAAAAGATATATAAGTTTACCAGGCGTCCATATTACTATGAGAAACAATTTTACATACTAAAGCTTGAAATTGCAGAGATATCCGTTAATTCTCATTATGAGAGAACGTATATTCTCTAGATTTTCCACATGAAATCTTTTTCATGTGTGTCCTCTTTGAATCAAAATCCTGGCTATTGCACCCTGCTTTTTGGTCGAAAATAATCATCTTCGAAAAACATGCCAATTTTTTAGCGCTTTACGTCACAAACAAGAATTTTTTTATGTTTTCTACTACAATGACTATTTTCAACCTATCTCACTTGTTTTGAGACAAAAGTTCGAACCTTTTGGATGACTCTTGACTTCATCCCTCGCATAAAAAGCCTTTTTTCAGGCCGTCAACATCGGTTAAATTTACGGATAGAATGGAAAAGATTGAGTAATCTACAACCTCTCATATTGGATGTTTATTTTCATTAGAAAGATCAGGATGTGGGTAGTCCCTCCTTATTGATAAAGACATGTTCGACTTGAATTCGTTGTTCCTTCCATCACGCTAAAATTTGTACCAAGCTTACGAGTAATTTCCAAAACTTATCTGCATAATTAATTATAGGTCTTATATTTTTTGTATATACGATGCGGATCAACTTTTTACGCGAGAATCTTTTTGTGTGTGATAAAAAATTGAGCAAATTTTTTATACTCGGTTTCGCACAGGCACCCTTTTGCATTTTATAATAAACTACGTTTTATCCGTGTTAGCTTTTCTTATTTTTTGTATGTAATTTTTACTATGTATACTTTTTGTATGGAAAATTTACATTTTTACGTATATTTTTCGTTTTTTAGAACCATAATGACTGCCGGCGGCGATTCTTCTTTCAATTTGATACGATGGGCGGTTTTTATCCTAAATTTTATTCTGTGGGTAAGATTTTTTTACTACCCGACCTTCTCGTCTTCTGGGTTCGAAACAAAAATTACTGCTCGAAATTTACTGACTGGTCGGTGTAGCTCGATGAAGAACTACTATTTTTAGACAGATGCGAGAAAGTCGAGAAAATTTTAGAGTAAATACCGTTCAGTTCTGAATTGAAAACTTCTAATGAGTATATTTGCCTACAATTATTCTAATTAGTTTAAGATTTTGATCCTAATTAGTTTCAAGACAAGTCTCGTCTCACTCTACAGCTGCCCACTCAATTTTTTACGAAACTCAATTTTCATGGAAACAGTATGACTCTGTTTCATAATTACAAAGCTCCACGCTTGTAGAATGTAGATCAGATACCAGACGTTCACTTTTTAGTCCGTTTATTCTACATTTTCTGAACAGTGTTTCTACATTAAGCCTACAGTACAGTGTTGAAATCTGTTAAACAAACCAAATTAAAATTGATATGAAATTGCAGTAGTTTACTATGAGTTAGTGCATCTCACAGCGTCCTGTATGTATTGACATGAAATTTAAAGATGGGCTATCTGACGAGAAAAAATTTTGTCGATCTAGCCTGGCTGGCTGGAGTACTTAGAGGCATTTCAGACGGATCATTTTATTGCCACCTGTACAATAGCATATACTTTGGTGTTGTTGATCTTCTAAGTTATGAGCTACATTTTGGGAAATGACAAAATTTTAGAATTTTTCAGACTGTTATTTAGTTTTTCCGTTGAATTTTTAGATTATAGGCATGGGAATTTTGGGCGTCTCATTATGGTTAATGTTCGACAATCAATTCGCCCGTGACTTGGGCATAGGCGAAGAATCCGGATTCAATTATTACACGGCTGTCTATATACTTTTGGTTGTCGGTTTATTGCTATTTTTGTTCGGATTCTTGGGTTGTTTCGGGGCGCTGAGGAAATCTCAAGTTTTATTGTCTTTAGTAAGTTTTGAGAAAATTATTTAAAATTTAATTTATCATTGAAAAATTTAATTTTTTTCCGAATTGTATAATTTAATTTTTTTTAGTTTTTCATCCTACTTTTCGTCGTTTTCGTCATCCAATTGGTATGCGCTATTCTTATGTATTATTATCAAGACAACGTAAGAATTTAGCACTTAATTTAATAAATTTTAACTTCGATTTTTCGATGCCAATGCAGATAAAAAATTACGTTGAAAAAAGCATGCTTGACGCCATAAAATACCGATACGGGAAATCGCCTTATACTCAAGCTGTCGATGATTTACAAGAAACTGTAAGTGAGAAATTCAGCGTTTGGCGCTGGAAAAAATTCACTTTAAATAACAGAAAATATGAAGTGTTGTGTTTATGTTATAGAGATTTAAAATTTCTCATCTTGAGTGCGTTGAATGATGTCAAAAAGTTACCGTAGTATTATGAAAAGTGTCTCCTATTGGTCGCTGACTTCTAATCTACTGTATGTTTTTTTGGTGTTCGGAAATTTTGGTTATTGTCGAATTTTTGAAATTCTCATGAATCTAAAATTTTCCGCTACATTATGCATTGTTTTGATGACACAGATTTCGATCCAGGGTTTTTGATTCGAAAGTATTCACACTTTTTAATTAAGGTGAATTTTCAGAGAAAATACACAAATATTTTTAATAGGGCGCCGAACTCATAAATCCCTAATCGAACTTGATGAAATCAAGTTTTTTTTTATTTTAAAATTTCTGTTACTGAATATTTGAATATTGTGCAGAAATCAATTTTCCGTTCCCCTGAATTCAAAAATGTTTTTCTTCGTAGTTTCAATGCTGCGGCGCCAGATCCTATACTAATTGGCTCGAATCAGCCTATTTTCAAACGGAAAATCCGCCGGATCCGGAATTCGCGTCCGTCGGTTCGTTGGCTGACGGCGTCGGTTCCGTCCCGTCGTCCTGTTGTACGGCGAAAGGTAAACGGGCCTATAAAGATTGCGGCCTAAATTTCGCATCAACCGGCGCCGCTTTGCATACGTTCGTCGACGCGAAAAATCCGGAAGAAAGTTTGATTCACGCAAAAGTAAATAAGTTTTTCAGATCGAAATGAGAAATTTTAGGCTAAAAATTTTCCGTTGTTTTAGAAATTATTGGTCATGAAATTCAAACGGTCAGTTTCGATGCGGAATAACTATTTTTGGATCATCATATGCTTATATAGAACTTTGGTTACCGTGCAAAGTTTTTCCCAATCTCAGCAAAAAACTAGTGTATCAGTGGGTTTTTGGACTGAAATTAGTGAAAATAGTCATTTTTGTGTCATGAAAACAAAATCTTTAGAATTTTGGAATTCTTGGGGTAAAAATTGACTTTTCCTCCTACTCCACATGAACAGCTTTACTTGACCACATACATACATGTAAATGGGGGAAGTGCCATATCTTCGGCAGATGGCTATACTTTAGGTCTAGCCCAGGAAACCCATTCTTAAGGATGAACAAAAGCTGAAATATCTGATTTTTAGTAGAAAACGGTAATCTTTGAACGAAAAAAGTCAATAATGATAATTTTCGGACGCTTCGTATAATGAATACAAATTTTTATGGTTTTCTGGACAGCAGATAGTATTTTTTTGACCCGCATTCCGAACCTTTTAGACGAAAAATGTGGAGTTTTTTCATAATGACATTCTCGGTTACATTTGGGCTAAGTATAACTCCACACACTGAATCCTGTAGATCTCAGGTGCTCGTTAGATGTGTGTTCGGTCCCTCCTACAAAAAACTGCTTTGAAAATCTCCTAACGATAAGTTAACTGTCATGTGTTCTTTGATAACATCACAAATCAAAACTGAACGTTGAAAATGTTGTTATTTATGTGAAAAATTAGGACCTTGTGCTTTTTAGCGAACTTTTGTTCAGTAAACTCGTTGAAGATTTCAAGTTCAGTTAAAAAACCCTTTGGTTTTCGCTCTGATCAAAATTCAACCTTCGTTCTGGATTTTTTCTGTAGTTTTTTGTTTACGAGGAATTCTAATTCGATTATGCAGGTTCTTCACAATTTTGTTTATCAAAGTGCCCCATGGGGAGGGGTATGATGGGGTATTACCCCTACCTAAAGTCCTTAAAATCGATCACTGGCTAACAAAATGAGACAAAATGACGTGTTTAGTGGACAATTAGCTACACTACCCCCGCAAATTTTCAATTTTACGCCTACCTGAAAAATCTGACCTTGGGGACCTATGCTGTTTATCCATAATGATTTTCATCCTGCATATTGAGAATTAGTCGCTATTTTTTGATTTTTAATTTTTCAAAAGTAATCCGTTTTTTCAAATCTATCGATAAATTAGTCGAATTTAAATTTAAAATTTTGAAAATTCCAAGTTACACTAATCATTTTCTATTTTCAGGCTTGCAATGACGCATTATTCGAATATTTCGACGATAGGTCAAATCTGATCATTGCGATTGCCGTCGGCGTCGGATGCATCGAGGTGACGATTTTTTGAAAATTTGATCGCAAGTTTATCTTGATATGATAACAGAAACTTATTTTGTTTTCCATTTCAGTTGGTCGCGATGGTTTTGACCATGTTGCTTTGCTGCTGCATTAACAACGATAAAAACGCTTCGAAAAATCGATACTATTGATCAAAATCGATAAAAATTCTCGTTTCCGGTGCTAAATCGTTTTATAGTGATTATAAAGCGGAACTTAGTCATTTACGCAGTTTGTTAATTTTTTAGTGGCTTCAGTTTTTTTGTTTAATTTTTATCCGATTTGGATTCCTTCACGGATTTTTTTTGGGTAGGAAGAGTATATAATATATATATCTCAAGATTGTTTGTAATTATCTTTATGTGCGTGTAAAAATACTGTTGCGTGTAAATTTTTGTATTGTTTAGATTTACGGCAATAAATTCTTTTTTTCGGCAGCCACGTTTATCAGTCGATTATGTTACAAATCACGACTACTGTGAATTTTAATTCAGAAAAATTGCCAAGACTGAGATTAATATATTCTGTTTCAAGATGCTAGATATTCGAGTCCATGGATCAGTATTGATTCTAGGCGACGGCAATTTCTCTTTTTCGTTATCATTGCTCAAATGTTTGAAGATCGTGCAATTGGAAAGCACGTTTATTACCAGCGTTCTTCAGGCGAAGTCGGAATGTTTCCAAATTTATGAAGAATCGGAGGCGAGATGTAGAATTTTAGAAAGTCTAGGTGAGGTAACAACAAGTGATTGAAAAAGTTTCGTCAAACGAAAAAGCTGCAAAAATTTGTTATTTTGGGAATATGAAATTCACGAATGGATTATATAGCCTGGTTTTCTCTTTAGCAAAAAAAAATCGGAAAGCATGTACTTTAATCAATTTTGATGACATTACTGTACTTTTCGTCATTTCCAATTTGAAAAAATTTTTGAAAAATAACCCATTAGTTGAGCTTCCAGGAACTGTACCAGTTTTCGATTAGTCTTGGTCTGGTTTTTCATTTTTTAGAATCACTCATACATTTCATTAGTCTAGTTGACAAGATATGATTAAATAAGTTGCAAATTTTTTTCTTCGATTTTTAGCTCGAAATTGATCAAAGCGTGTCAATTCCGCATGAATATTTTCATGGAAGTTGTTCCCTTTTCGTGAAATTTGCATGTCAATCTACAGCAGAAATACATAATCCGTACACTGTAGCCAAACCTGCAAGAGGTCTGACGAGTTGAAGGGTAAACCCCAAATTTTGGGTTGGGAGTACCGCAATTCCTAAAATTTTGGGAGAGGGTCCCCAAAGATCCCAAAAAGTCAAAAATTTCTAGAATTTTCCCAAAAAGGGCTACTTTCCAAATTTTTTCGAGTTGAAGGGGTACCAATATTTGAGTATATGGTTCGACCAAGTTGGGGGTTCCTCCCAATTTTCCCCGATCACAGGTGTGACTATAGCCAAATCTAACAAGCGGCTCGCAGACTTATTGTATTCTACGCATCATTTATGTGTCTCAAAATGATCTATTTTCATTTTTTAGGCGTTCAAGTTTTTTTCGGATTGGACGCCACTCGGCTCTCAGATGATCCGAGGGTAAATGATCGAAAATTCGATACCGTCATTTTTAACTTTCCCCATAATGGCGGAAAAACTAACAGGAGGAAATGCCGGGATTTGTTGAGAAGAATAATGATCAGGTGAAAGTTTGATTTGCAGCATTATAGTCTAAAAACATTTTTATTGTTTGGAAATCAAAATCGAAATCTCTGCTCCGATAAATATTTGATAGAATTGAAAATAACTTGCGTATTACTAAGGTTTACTCAAAAAATTGAGTTATTCTGACGCTATTCATTGTCTTGAATTAGGATCAAAATTTCACCTCACCCAAAAGAAACCTCAGTTATTTAAGCTAGAATGTTCCAGTTTCATCTACCAGATGGCCTGTTAATCTTAGTGTCTCACATTTAAATTTATTATCCTTACAGCATGGGCTGTATTCATTCACAGTCACTGCTATTTGATTTAAAATTTTTACTTCATTTCTTAGAATTTCACGAACAAAAATACTATTCCCAGGAACATTTACAATTTTCTAAAAATGTCGGTATCTCTCCAGTCTAGAGATGCAGAAAAACTGCTTATTTATATGAAAGTGATCAAAATCGAATCTTAATCGATAATGATCTGGTTGAGCGTTTTTAATTTCGAAGAGTTAAAAAATTGTTGAGCATTTTTAAATTTTTCACGTTTCTCATTGATGAGATATCGATTTTTAGGAAAATTTAGTTCGATCATTTTTCGAACTTTCAGTCATTTTTAGCTGTTCACAAGTCATGTGCGACACTGGTCGATTTTATTTATCTTTGGCTCGCGGTCAAAGCGGTCTCAGAAAATGTCAGACGACGTCCGATAATGAGCAATCGCCAGAAAATTACGAACAAATTAAAGATAGTTGGGCCGCTATTTACGAAGCTTCTTACGCCGATCTCATACTGGATCGATTGATCGACTTCCCGGCCGATCAGTTGATCGAAAATGGATATAATTGCACTGGCTATAAGTAAGGTATGTACAGGGTGTCCGATAAAGAAACGAATCGCGTTGTATCTTTATGACGGAGGTTGAACATTTCATGAATATTTTTTTCACTGTTAAATTAATGAGCTCCCTGAAATTCACGAAAAGTTTAGACTTGATATGTTAATTTTTAGGTCTACGGCAGTTTTTGAATGAAAACTTCAATTGAGGCAAAATCGAAGCATGATGATTTTCTTGCCTGAAATTCCGTAATCATTTTGCTACTGTATAAACATTGTACAATGTGAAGAAAACAAGTCTTTTATCGAACGTGACCCATTATTGCAACTGTATTTTCCTTGTTGCTAAAAGTTTCGAACTAAAATTATACTGCGTATGTTCTACGTGGAAACGATTTTGCCTCTTTTCACAAATTAATTGTAACTGTTAAAATTACTTATTAGCTATAACTGATCGAGATCAACAGTAGAAAAAAAGATGTTATTGACAATGCGTTAAAGAATCGAAGTATCTAACCACATTCCAGAATACGTATCCGTTCTGAAATTGTGTTCCTTCAATGTGTATTTTGGAAATTTTAAAAATCATTCTAAATCGTGAAATAAAAGAACAACGGAATAGTTCAGAAAATCAGCACACAGTAAACACTGCGAATTTGATTTCTTTATTTATATAGTCCATTATCAAATGAGCCTCGGAATGCAAAATAATCCATAAAAATCCGTGAGCATATAATAAACCATCCTAGGCCGACTTTTTTCCAGAGTTGTTCTGCTAACTGCTGCAGTCAATTGAAAGAAGAAGGCCTCCCTGTATGTTGCAGGTTATGTATTATTTATATGAACATCTTTTTGCGCTTCGATGTTCATTTCAAAAAAGACTGTAGTATCAGCTCGTAAACAAAAATGTGTGTAGCCTTGTAGCAATTGACAACTATTAGAGTTAAGTTATTTTAGGGACTTTATTGATATCGAATCATGAGATTAAGTTTATCAAAACCTCAGTCTTTCAATAATATTACTTGATTTTCAATTTTTTAGGAATAAGAGCCAAAGATTCTTCATCTCTGGTGCCGAAACATTGATTTTCCGAAAATCCGATCCATTACCTCTCGATTGGCCGTTTAGTAAGGACAAGTTTAGTCCACGACAGAAGAATGCGCCAATAAATCCATTATTGGTATATTTTTCGCACGATATCTCGTTTTGGACGGACGAAAACTTTGCTGAAGAACACTTTTTCAACAGTGTCTACCAGTTATCGAACGGATTGATTATAAATATGAGTATTTTATCCGAATTTAAACCAAGAACGACCTACGACCGATTTTCCAAAGCACTATGTTATCGATTCATTTGGCAATCGCCGAGATTTTCGCTCAACAAGGAAACGGTTAGCGATATGCAAATGAGATTGCGTGATAAGATTGATTCGTTTGATTTCGAAAAGTTTGCAATAAAAGTTAAATGATAGCAGACGTGTTCTGTGCTACTGTAACATCTAATAGCTTATCCTCCTCGACATGAGAAGCGCACGTTTGCAGTTTTTTCGATTGTAAGATGCGGGATGCATGATTACTGTAAAATTGGAGTCATTTCAATTTTCCGTCCTCTTTTTTTCTTGCACTCACCGTTTTTTTTTTTCCTCAAATGGGATCTTTTGAGGAAAAAAATTTCGGAATGAGGAAAAAAATTTTGGGTATGGTTCTCATTGTGGAAAAATTTTTGGGGAACTCTAAACCGAAAAGATGCGTTTTGGTGGACTCAAAAGGGTCAAAATCTAAAAATTTTCCGGCGCTTCGCGCCGGTCATGGGTATAATTATAACTATATTCTATCAGGCGCGGCCGTTAGCATATCTACTTCGACTTACTAATTAATGCTCAACAGTTTCTATCAATCAAGTTAGCTCGTTTCATTTTCTAATCGTTTACGGTCAATTATGTCGCCGAAAATAGAGATTTTTCATCAAATCTCTCAATTTTTTCTTTCGATGATTGGAATTTTTTAAACCTTTGCAATCTGAAATTTTGCGTTTATTGAAGGTGGAAATTGAAGACATTACTCTAGAACGCGATTTTAAAACATTTGTTCACGAACTATCTGTTGGAGAGGTTTATTTTTCGGCGTTTTAGAATACAAAAACCCGAAAATTTTTCCGGCGCTTCGCGCCGGAATGGGAAGCAAATTATACTTCATCAGTCTGATTTTAATTTATTTCCCAACGTTATGAAAGTTCATTTTCCAGCGTTTGAGAAAGTGAAAATCGAAAAATTTTTCCGGCGCTCCGCGCCGGACCAGAACTAAATAAAATTAGATGATTCTAATCGGAATCACAGAAATGTTGATAGCAGATAAATTCATGAGAACTCTATCGTTAACTTGCTTTATCCGCTCCTTTAGAAGACCAATATATTTTTCTTGAGCTCATTTTGACTAACATAACCAGAATTTTCTCAATTTTTTTCCTCATTTTTGCAGGTTTCTGACTACAAATACAACAAAATGCTTGGGTATGCTCCTAAAATGCATAAGAAAGCATCCGCAGCCACTTTATAAGCGTTTTTGAAAATGTGGAAAATTTTTGGAAAATGAGGAAAAAAATTTTGGGTCCGGTTCTCATGTGGAAAAAATCTTCGAGGAAAAAAAAAAACGGTGCTTGCACTACTTTTTCGTTACTCGTTTCGTTTGGCTTTCATCGCCGACGACAGACATGAGTGATCAAAGCATTTTCACTGTGCCGTTTTTTTTGCTTTAAATTGTCGAAAGATGCTTTGTATGCTTTTTTGAGCTTGTTTGAGAATTCTAATATAATATATCTGGAGCGGGAGCCGGTGTTATTTTTTTTGCACACAGCAACCGAATTTCGGGTCGGGCTGTGCAACCAAATTTTTTCTGCCAAGTTGCACAGTGCAACTTGAAGCCTGACTGCTCTTTTGATTAGGTGATTGAGTTTTCTGTCCGGAGATGCATTTTTATGCGTTCTAAAACGGAAAAATGTGAAAATTTTCCTTCAATTCATTTATGATTTTTTATATTATTCTAGTGCGCGGTTATAAAAGGTCATTATAGTTAGTGCTTATAGGTTCTAATTATCAACATATTATGGATAAATATTCGATCCTGTATTGTTTGTTGACGCATTTGATGATAGCTAACATTTTTCTCGGTCATTTTCCTAAAATTTTTGAAAAATTCATAAAAATGTCGACTTTCATGTGATTAAAACATTTTGAGTGTAGAAATCTTTGCCGATTGAAAGATCCAAATTCTTAGTCGCTTGCCTAGTTTTTGAATTTTAGTTTGTCCGACTGAAAATTTTTCATAAATTCACTGAGAAATCAAACATTCTGTTTGGGAAATAAAAGGTGAAAAGATTCATTTTCCAGCGTTCTAGAATATTTAAATCCAAAAAAAATTTTCGGCGCTATGCGCCGAACACATTACTCTAGTCTAGTCATATTAATCTTTTCATTTTCTCCCCAAAACTCAGAAAATGAGGTTTTAACTGTCTAAAACTGACGCGGATCGTATGAGATACAAGAAAACTAGTCTGCGATGGTTTTTTCGATAAATTCAAGCAAATTTATCGACTTTAGAGTGAGCGAATCTGTGCAACCAAAAGTTTTCCCCAAGTTGCTCATTGGAACCTGGCCTGTGCAAAAAAACCTGTCTGGAGCAGTGTTTTTTGTGTCAAAACACGGTTTTTGGCACAAAAAAATTTCGAATGGCACAAAAAGTTTTGGGCGTTTATGCGAATTGGCACAAATTTTTTGACTGGTCGAAGGCTGAATTTCCTTGATTTCTAGTTAATTTAAGGGCTGAAAACGCAGAATTTTCTCGGCGCCTTGCGCCGAGTCAAAAAGTATATAATATTGGTTAAGTACTTTTATTTGTGAAAACCTGACCTGAGGAAATCGTATTCGAGTAGTATATTTATATGATCGCAACAAACTATGAAATTTTTAATGACTGAAAAATGAATACCGCTGTTCATTCAGTGTGATTGGAAACCGAAATTTTTATGTTTGATGTTTGAATCAATCAGAAAAATTGATATTGTTGGCACAATTTTTCAACCAAAATTTACGCGGCGCGATCTTCGGCTTAGTTTTTTTCTGGAGATAGCAATTATGGACACCCCTAATTTAATTACATCGGTGTTAAGAAGAAATTCGTAGTCTAAAATTAAGGAAAAATATAAAATGCCTGAAAAATTCGTGCGTATAACCAATTTTTTTCCACAGGTTGTGCATTGCAACCTGACTGATGTAATGAATCATGTGAAAATGGTTCAATTCTAAAATTGTGTTTTAAAAACTCAATTCGTGTCAAAATAATTGAAGAATCTCACTCAATACGGCGTCAGATTTGTATCGAAATACTACATCGGTGATAGCTTGAGTAAAGATGTTAAAAGCGATATTTATTTACCATTTCGGTGAGAAGCGCAGGCCTCTAACCAATATGCATCGAGATTTTTTTGTAATGTCGTTATTTCCTTATTAATAAAGTATCCTATGATATCGTATTACGTTACTCTGAGTTAATTTCTAGTCATATTTCTATTTTATTAGTTATAAGTTTTTTTGATAGGAATGGCAAAAAAGGCTACAAGTCATAGTACGCTAGGCTACACCCTCAGAATCATTAAAATCATTATTTTTCAGTTTCTGCATGAAAGTCTTAGCATTGGATGACGACATAACAATATTTACATCGAATGTATTTTAAATTGGGGTTACTTTAAAGCAGGAACCGTTTTCCTTATATCCAAGCTTTTTTGGTTTGAAAATCACGAGTGAAATGTTTCCTAAGGCGTACATTTTAGGGGCCGAAAATCTAATTGTAGGCAAAAGGCATTGTAGGCAAAACAAAAAATAGGCGTGTAACGCACTTTATTTAATAAATTTAATTTTAATTATACGGATATTTTATCAGTTGATACGTTTTCCAAAAGACTGTTCAAAACTTTAGTTCCAACTGATGTTTTTTTGCACAAGCCGGTTATACAATATATGAATACGCGGGTCTTTCCAAACTGGTAATGATTCCTCGTTATAATTTCGAACCTTCTACAGCCTCTAGTATTTTTATAATCTTATATATTTAAAATCTCCACCGATGGACGCCGCTAAGAAGAACTTTCGCAGATTTCAACAACGCGCCAATCAGAATCTCGGCTTGTGAGTTATAATACTCATTTTTGCGTCTAAATTATTTCAGAGAATTTTACACGTAATCTACTGAATACATTTTCCGCGAATTCAAATATTTTTCAGATCGGAAAAAACGGACGTCATCGGCGCGGACGTCCATAAAGTTGAAGAAAAAGTCGAAACATTCATCGAAGTTCTAGTCCGCCTCAAACAAAAATATGTCGAATGTTTACGGTCGAAGTCTAAAGAAGAAAATGTCGAAAAAAGACGTGTAATTTATGCTAATTTAATCACGTATTCCTAAAATTTGCGAATCATTTCGCCTTTTTTTTGTAGAAAAAGCTTAACGAATTTGTGCTAGGCACGACTTTTGTTAACGATGCAAAATTTATGGAAGAAGCTTCATTCGATGGCTTATTTAGGTAATTATTGACTTTTATTACGTATTTCTTAACTTTTTGTTGGTATCTATTTTAGCGATTTATTGAAACTTTTTGGCGCGAGTTTACTCAACGTTTCAGACGAAATCGCTCAAAGCGAGTTCAATATAGAAAAACGCGTTTTTGAACCGTTGTCTAAACTAGCCGATGTATGTACACAGTACAATCTGCTAAATCTAATGGAAAATCTGATAAAATTTGAATATTTCTTTTCAAGGATCACAAAAATGTACTACAATTAAAAGAAAAGCTAAAAAACGCCGTACTGGATATGGATTCGGCTAGGTCACGCTTGAATAACGCACCGTCTGAGAAAATAGATCAATTACAAGTAGAACTAGATTCAGCGTGGAATAAAGTCGATAATTCAAAAGTATGTTAAAATATGAAATTACATGTTGCATGTTTACAATTTTCCATCTTTCAAATTGTTTTATTATAAGGATAATTGGATGACCGAAATGTACAGCCTAGCTGCTAAAGAACTCGACGTTGCGAATTTGATTCTTTTGGTAAAATTTTTAATTTTGCTCGTTTGATAAAAATCCTGTTTTTTCGTGTATTTATAGTCGGCTAAAATTCAATTGGAATTTTTCAAGTCTGCTTGCCACAATTTAGAAGCCGTTTTGCCTGCTATGCAAGAGAAAGTTGGTGAGTTTGGACACTAGAAGTTATGTGCGTATTTTTTAACGAAACATATTACAGATCAGTACAGTAAACGTCCTGTTTTTGGTTGCCCGCTCAGCGATCATTTACGCTACTCCCGCAGAGAAATTTCCGTAGTTTTAGAAGTTTGTTGTTCGGCTTTGCTAGAGCTAGGAGTGAAAGAAGAGGTGAGAATTCGCTTTGATTTTTCGATAGAATTTTCGCCACAATTCATTTTCCGCAGGGTCTCTTTCGATTATCCGGTAGCGCTGCGAAAATCAAGAAATTGAAGGCCATGTTCGACATCGACGAATTAGATTTGTCAGATTGGGACACATTGCCACATTCCATAGCAGGTAAGTTGTTTTTTTCATGTGACGATTCAGGTTAATGTTGAATGATTAAAAAATTTTCCCAGTATCAAATGCGTATATTTTTAACTTTTGAGGAACATTAAAACTTTATCTACGAGAACTACCGGAACCTCTAATGACATATCATTTGTACAATGAATGGATAAAAGCTGCCGAGTGAGTGTTTTATACGCTTCTGGAGATTTTAATCTTTCCGTATGGAAATTATACGCCCATATATTTCCATGATTATAGGGAAAAAGAAACCGAATCGCGGTTAAAAAATCTTAAATACGTTTGCGAGCGATTGCCCGAAACGAACTTCAAAAATATACGATATTTATTTCGTTTTTTGGCCAAAGTGGTCGAAAATCAGCAATTTACAAAAATGAATTTTCACAATTTGGCTATCGTTGTGGCACCAAATTTATTACGTAGTCCTTGTACGAGCGTCGACGAAGGGTAATATTATGATCAATGACGAGTCTAATTTTTGCAAAACTTAACACGTCGCTTTCAATTTGCAGTGCATAAAAACTTTTGCCGATTTTTGTACATGTGCAAAGAAGCTCGTCCAAAAAATAGTTACTGTACCTATTTGAACTACTTCTTCCATTTAGATTCCGAGATAATGCTGCTATAACGAATGTCGTCGATTGTTTAATCTCCAATGTTGATTATTTTTTTCCAGGAGGTTAGTAGCTTATCTTATTTTGAATTATTGAAGGATTCTGTGAGAAAATTTATGACGAAATAAGCAGATTAACATGTGTCTAAAACTTGATTGAATTTTTCACGTAATACAGTTAGAGGCATAGGTTCGTTTTTTATGTTAATTTCGATCGGAAAGGTTGATATATAGAAACTCTTGTTAGTTTTTGCTTTTGGCGGTTATACATTACATTAATAGTCTGGAGATCTACACGCGAAGTATCGAGTGGGAGACAGCCGCTGGTCGGCCAAGGTTTGATCAATGTTAACGAGTATGGTAAAGGGAAAAGTGTCGAAAATTCAGCCTAAAAACTTTCATAAAACCCAGATTTTTAACATAAAAATAATAAAAATAGCTACATCATAGTTGTCGCGTGCAAAAAATGGAAAACTTCACTAATTTCTGTCTTATAAAGTCACAATTTTCGGTCATTTTACAATTTTTGTATATTTGTGGGTCTAGTTTGTTTAAACTTATGAAAGTCTCATGTCGATATATTTTACTGATGATTCATTTATCATCTATCGGTTGGTAAACTATTGTGTGTAAGTCTCGTGTTTGTTTACTCATTCGTATACTTAAATCAAATATAATCGCGCCACAAAATAGAAAAAGCTTTTGTCATGCATAGCTATGCATGTTATTCAAAACATTTACTAGAATTGAATTGATAAGCTTATCGGAAGAGAAAAATATTAACCCTTTTTGGATACCAACAATAAGAAATGATGATTTAAATAGCTGAGTGTCGGACAGGTCTTTACTCTGTATTACCTGGCCCGTTGATGTTGTGATTTTCATGAAATAACTTGTCTAACCTGTTTCATCAGCTTAAAATTCTATTGTTGATCCGTACAATATTCCATGAGCTAATCTTCTTCCTTTATAGTAAAGTACTAGTTTTTTTATATCAACTTGTATTTAATTTCGTAAAAATGAAATCAACTAATTAGCTTTTCTGAAATTTGTAGTATTTTTCAGTTCGAAGCCGCAAAAAGTGCCAAATTGGTTTATAACTAATTGGAGTAAATTCTCAAATATAACGATCTCGTTTAGCGATTTTCATTTGAAAATGGACTATTCAGCTGAATTTTCGATTTTGCTGGAATTGATGAAAAAATAATTCGTGGAAGTTACAAGAATGAGAGGTTTGCATCAAGCTCTACTAAAAGGTTTTTAAATTCTGAATATTATGAAATCCTGTCTAGAATAATCTTGCTATCGAACGAAGAAGACCGAAGCTTCCGGTCAGTAGTGATGGACCGATGGCCAAAAATTTTCCATCGGCCGATGCCGATGCATCGGCCAGGGTCACCGATAGCATAGGCCGATATCCGATTGCCGATGCATCGGCTGTAACATGTACAAAATGCAACCTGAAAATGCTATACTGTAATAAATTTAAAATTATTTTGAATTATTCACAAACTTTTACAGATATTTTCTACATTCAATAATTAACAACATTTTCATTTGTTCAATACGTCATCAACAAAAGCATCTGTTATACTATCTTCACGTTGATTGCTGAGTTCACTAGAAGCTTCTTCAACTTCAGCTTGTTTTTCAAAGTTGCACTATTGAATCTAATCGCATGCTTCAAGAATAAAATCATTTGTACAATTTTCGGCATTAAAGGGGATTTTTTTCCACTTGTAACATCTTTTGCTTTTTAAAATGATTATTCACTAGCTACTGACCCAATTGGAGCTGATAAAAATTTCATGGCAAGCTAAAGAAAATTTTTTCATAATGAAACTTATTTTTTAACTGCACACTATTTTCACTCACAGTAGCTAATTCTGGTTTTATTGCAGCATATTTCTTCCAATATTCTAGTAACGAAGAATCAAAGTCTAGTTTTGATCCAGCAGTGTATTCCAAAACGATGGTTTTGCTTGCTCATATGTTGACATTGCACATTTATCGGGCTCTAGCTTATCTTCAGATGAACTTGCAATGGCTAAATAGTGCCTGAAATTTGTCAGTTTTGTGTAAATGCTTGAATTATTTACATTATTATCAATTGTGGCTTACTGAGAAAGTTTGAATGATGAGTTTGAAGATTTATAATTTTTTGGCCATTTTTTCAGAAAAGCATTGATTTTGTTGTTTTTGATCAGCAGCCATTCTAACCAAAGCTAGTTCAGCTTTGTCTACTGCTTGAGGATCACAGAAACCCTAAATTATTTAATTTTGGTTTGTATGATCGATAGGGGTTATATTTCAGATTTTAATTCAACCTTCTTTTTAAATTGAGGATCTAGTAAGGATGCCAAAGCACAAAGTTTATTGTCTTGAATGGGTTTAATGTGGGCTCGATTATCATGTCCACAAAAATATTGATTTATTTTTTCCAACAATTCGTCCTTTAATGAACCCAAACCAGGAAAATTGCCATTGTGAATTGAGTGGCATAAAATTCTTAATGATACGATTCTTTAATTTATGTTTCTCAAAAAATGCAGGCACAAAATTTGGCTTACTTTCCTTCAGCTATTTCTTCCAAAATACAGGCGTTTTTAGATTCATAGATTTTTACAGTTTCTGCAAAAATTTTTAACTAAGCGACAAGCTGCCAAAACATAATTATCTAAAGTGTGGATACGTGGCTAAAATATCCCATTCATACAGTGGCGGATCCAGAAATTTTTTTCAGGGGAGCGGTGCTCAAAGTTAAGTATTTTTCAAAAAAAAATTCAAAAATTTTTCAAATTTGCCTAACAGAAAAAATCGTATTTCAAAAGTTTCGGGGGGCGGCCGCCCCCAGACCCCTATATCCGCACTTGCATGCATAGCTTGTCAAATTCCTGTTATTTAGTTCATCAATGACAACACAGGGCAGTCATGCCAGACATTAAAACAACCATTTTCACAACAAAATAATTTATTTACCAAACCATTTACCTACCAAATTCACCCTATTAGATTTACATTCGTTATTTACTGTCGTTTAGCTTCGTTTATTTCATATGTTCGCTTAATTTACTTAAACTATTTTGCCTCATATTTAGACGTAATAAACTTATTATTATTATTATTATTATTATTATTATTATTATTATTATTATTATTATTATTATTATTATTATTATTATTATTATTATTATTATTATTATTATTATTATTATTATTATTATTATTATTATTATTAAAGTACTGTAAAATATAAATGTGAACAATCTATTTTTAAAGGATAAGCACCTGCGTTTATTGTAAAAAATTTTGCCAAACAATCGTCCATCGGCCGATTTTTTGGCAAAACATCGGCTGATGGTAGAAAAACGCAACGCTCGGCCGATGCCGATGCATCTGTCCGTCACTACCGGTCAGATCTACTGTGGATGTTGTACTCAATTATCCGGTAGAAAATTTTCACTTCAGAACACAAAACAGTAAAAATGACTACAATAGAAAATTCCAAGGTTAATAAGGAAGATCTGAAGAAAATGAAAGCGGAAATCGTAATTTTTCAATGAACACAGTGAAGTTAAAACAACGAAAAAACCATAGATTTAAGCATAATAACTCTCCCGCAGGAATCGTCGGCCATATGTCAACCTCCCAAGATTTTCCAATCATATGGCTTATTGCTGAAATCAGCCAGCCATATATTAACTCCTGATTTTTTTGGTTGGAAAAACTGAAATCTGTCTTAATTGGTAGAAAATGATCATTTTTGAACAAGAGAAGATCAAAAATGTCATTTGCCATAAATATATATTTTTATGGTTTTATGACGACAAGTACTATTTTTCGAACCGTTTTCGGATTTTTTAGTCGAAAAATGGAAATTTTCTCATTCAATGACTTCCTTAAAATTTTGGCCAATCGACAACCCACCCATAAAAAATTGTTTTGCGCTCCTGAACCTAGAATCTTCTTTACATGTATGATTTTATAGTGGCGCACAATCTCCTTCTCAAAATTAGTACATAGGTTGATAGATGCTGAAATTCCGTTGAGGTTGGAGAAATTTCAATTTCATACACTTAACAATTGAGCACAACCATTTTTTCAAATATTTAGCCGATTTTTCAACTCAGAACCTGTATTTTAATCATATTCATTTCAATACCTTATAAAAATTTGATGATCATTTTTCTTCAAACAGACATTTTACGGACATGTTCGCATACGATATGACATTTAAAAAAATTTTTTTGTTGTTCATTTTTCTCTGTTTTAGACGTCAAATTCGTTTGCTCAAGGTTATCGGGTTTGTTTAATAGAAGCGGTGGATTTTTGGACGACACTTGTTCGATAACGTCAATGAATCGTATGGACGACAGTACGAGGAGCATTTCACCACCCGTCGATGATTCTACAATCGCAGGACAAAAGTAAGGCACAAAATTTTAAATAATCAAATACAGAGTACAAAAGCTTGATGTGCAACAGTTCCAGTTTTTTGGAATATCGGTTCCGGTTCCGAAAATCTATGAACTGTACGGTTGTGGTTCGATTCCTGTAGAAAGTATGTGAATCGACGTTTTATGTCGAAAATGCTTTATGAGTATAACTTCATGCTAATCAAACATCACTTAGAGTATTCATACTCATTTTTGAGTCTCATTCTGACTATACATTAAACACGGATCCAATTTTGTATTTATACTTCGATGCATGATTTGAATAGAAATGCAGAAGCATAAAGTGCCACCTGGTCATTTGAGTGATCAATAGTCAGCTGCTGACTATTCAATAAAATATGCTGATGAATAATAATTGAAGATTGACTAATTTAGTATCAGGAGATGTGAAAAATTCATAGCTTTCTTCAATCTATTACGTAAACGTTCGAAAATTCTGCCATTGAAACTGGAAATTAACGGATTTCATTTGTAAGTTAGTTAGCTTTCCAACGAAATTGCAATTTTCGATATGGTTTTGTTTCACAGGAGTATGTATATTATGACGTTTGTTCAACTTTGCGGGAGTCATTAAAAAAACGTTCTGCCAAAAAAGAATCTCTTCCATACCTGTAATTGGGGAGGAATGTTGGGTGGACCCCCCAACTTGACTAACCCTATACCCAACCTCCCAAACTTGAAAAAATTGGGGAAAAAGTACCTTTTTTGGGAAAATTTACGACTTTTTTTCGACCCTCCTAAAAAAATTTCGGGTTTACCCCACCCCCCACCCACTGTTCGAACCTTAAAAGTATGATCTCTTCTGCTATTCTAAGTTAGAAGCAATTTATAACCACTATGCCCCCTCATTAATTGGCCCAAGATGTTCTCAACATAAAAAAATTAGGGGTTTACCAGAAAATATAGAAAGACGATAGAAAGTTTGCGGCTTGAAGATAAACTCAAAATCAATATTTGAAATCAGTTATCACGCCAGTGATGAAAAATTGCACCCAGTAGCTATAAATGCGATCGAAAAGCTATACATTACAACCGCAGCTGACAAAAATTTCTTTGTTTCCTTATTTTTTCAAAATTCTGAAAAATCTTTCTAGTCAGTTCCAAAAGCCAAAGGTAGTAAATGGCTGAGCCGTTTAGAAACGATATTTTTTGATAGAAATATCGGTTCTAGTTCTGAAATTTTAAGTTATTCGGTTCCGGTTCCGGAACAAAAACTTTAGTCGGTTATTTGTCGTGGTTAACCGTTGCACTTCTTAAAAAGCTAGTAAAAGTTGAATTCTTTGTTATGAGTTGATATCTTTTTTACTCAAAGTTTTGCCGAAGTTTCAATGATCAAATTACTAGAGATGAAACGAGTACCCGGATCCGGATCCGCATTACCCGGAAGTTTTCAGGATCCGGATCCGGAAGAAGCATTTTCAATTACCCGGATCCGGATCCGGAAGAAGCATTTTCAATTACCCGGATCCGGAAGAACCCATCTCAACTACCCGGATCCGGATAATTCCAAATGCAGTTTAGACATAACTGATACTAATATTTTGACACTAAGATAACGTTACAAGGTAAAGTAACAAACATTTATTTGATTGATTTGAAGTTTATTTTTGGTAAATTGTATTTCAAAAACAGAAGTTTTACAACAGTTTCAACCATGGTTTTCTGTGCGCTGAGCACAGTTTTGGAGCTCGTGCACAAATTTTTTTATGATGTTTTGTGCACAGGGCAGAAGTCAATTTTCATGTCATACAGGTTTTCAGTGCGGTTCGCATGTTGTTGTTTTAGCCGATTCTTTCACAACTTGAAATGTCTCACTTTATTGTTTAGTCTATAATTTTTGATTTTTTAATCTATGATCTTCATCTTAGTATTTGATCAAAATCAAAATTTAAAGAATCTTAATTTTTGGTTGCTGGTTCGATTTTTGAGTTGCACTTGCATGCCGTAGATATGATTTTTTATTCTGTTCCTGAATGCAAAATGGTTTAATTGACTGCAAATTAGACCGCTTTTTCAGGAAATAACTGTTGACAGAACTCATGTTTCAGCCATGTAACATCAAAATCCATTGAAATTTTTGGCCCTTTGTCCTGGTACTTTTTTACCATTCTTGCTGTTTGGACTGAATTTATCAAGCATCATTTGCTTCTAGCTGATTTTCTCGCTGGTTAGCTGATTGAAAGCATCATGTCATTGCTCAAGTCAGAGCATCATTCTAAACTTAAAAATTAAACCTTAGCCATGGGATAAATCTTGATGAAACTGATTCAGAATGTCATTAAGAGTATAGAACTAGTGTAAAACCGCAAAACATTTTCCGGTGCTTGGCGCCAGAATGAAGGATAAATTAAATGCAGTTTATAGTTTTTTACTTTGACTGATCACAGAGAGTGAAATCTAGGATTTTTCGCCTCAGTTTTGGTTCCAGCGAAATCGCGTATTTTAAAGCTGCAGACGTTAGAACGGTTTCCAGTCTCACAGCCTCTCACTCAGATGTCAGCGACAGTGATTCAGTATCACATGAATTCATGTTATGAAAGTGCAGATTTTTTGCTCAGTGTAGATTAGACTCGGAGGAGGATGGAGTTTTTGTTCTATTCACCATTTAAGATTTCATTATGCAGATTGCTACAGTAATTTACATTCCTGAATTTCTGTAGCTTTACACAGCAGATATTATGCATCTGATAAACACTTGAACAGAATCATTTAAAGACGCATGAATTAAAATGCCTGCATAATCACAGCAGCTGTATAATAGATTATTACTACCCGCATCCGGATCCATATGTAGTGGACCTGATTACTCGGCTCCGGATCCGTGAAACTCATTTCCAATTACCCGGATCCGGAACCGGATGGAGGCAAGTTGATTACCCAAACCCGGATCTGGAAGATTGAAAATCTTGGATCCGTTTCATCTCTATAAATTACCATAACGGTTCTCACGATGATCAAGTGATTGTCATGTATCTGAATTTCTATCATATGTATAGATCGTCAGCTTCCGTCCAATCGTCTTCATTATCCAGACGTCCGAAACAACCGGCGCCTCCGCCGCCTGCTGCTGCTGATCAGAAGCGACCTTCGTCGTTGAAAAGCATCACTAATTCTAATACTTCTCTGAACGAACCAACGGTTCCTGGTTGGTTGAATTATTTCGCTTTTTTTTGCGCATTATGCAACTGAAAATCATTCCCTTTATTTTTTAGCCTCATCGATATGCACGAGTATTAGCGGTCCGAAATCGCCGCCAGCCGTCGTCACGATTCAAAATCATTTGCAGACGTCGGCCGCTGCACCGCGAACAACGCATCGTAAAAGCAATAGGTTAAAATTTGAAGTTTTGGAATAATTTTTGATGCCAAGATATGCTTGAATGCTAAATTTCGAAAAGAAAATATTTTAAATTTTACTGTATTGCCTGAAATACAAATTTTACGGAATCCGAGTAGGGTCACGTGACTTTTTCATCGTAATTTGAAACCCGAATGCGAACTTAATGGACGTGAAAATGGCATCACAAATCTCACTTCATACAGTAAATCAAGTTCAAGATAGGCGACCAATAAACTTGATTAAAAATTTTCGAAACAAACAAATCAGACAGAAGTTTGGTCTACGTCCTATATATTTATGTCCGTTTATAATCAAAAATGCATGCTTTTTATCCAAAATACGGCAATTTCGGAAATTATCCGACATTTCCTTGTTTTCGAGACATCTTTGATTAAATGTGTAAGGAATGGCGAGAAAATAAAGCAAAAATTTAAATAAATTTCCCTAATTTTTGTATTTCAAACGAAAACACGCATTTTGAAGTTTATTCGAAAATCTTCGCCTCCTAAAAACAAGGCGCGCCCTCTTCAAGCAGGTCCCGAATTTAGAAAGCGACTCCAAAGGAGTCCGATATTATAATCACATGAAAGGCGGGGCGAAGCTTTTGGTTGGTTCATTCCAAAATTCCTTGATTGGTCAGCTTTCTTGATTTCTCTTTTCTAGAATGAAGACGCAAGTTGATGCCTTCCTCTTGAACTTGATTTTAGTGTGTCAAATCTTTAAATCGCATACCATATGCTATTTCGACTTGATGATTTTTTCCACATTCTTAATATTGCGTAGCAAAACTTGAACTACAGAATATTATTTTTAATGAATCGTTGGGAATTTTATACACGTCCGTCAAGTTAAGACAAAAAAATCAATTGAACCTTCTCGAATTTTCTAGTTTGCTTTTTCGTTTTTTATTATTTCACCCTATTTCCATTTCGTTTTTAGTCTCAAAGGCGACGAAATTTCGCAAAACGAACCATCGACGTTTCCAAAACGAACGCTCGTCCATCCCGAAACGCCCAACCCGACTCCTCAATGTTCGCATTCTTCCGTTGCTACTGTCAATCATAATCAACACTATCATCATAATCATCATCACGAAAAATCCGCACCCCAATATTCGCTACCAAGCCGACCGCCGATGCCCGATCGGGATAAATTTTCGGCGGCGGCGACAGTCATTGACCGTCGATCGTCGTCCGGAACGACGACGACGACGATACCAAACTCCAAGCTGACGTCAACGGCGATTAAATCGGTGGGAAATTTGGTGACTAATTTGCAAATCGGGGAACCTGATGATCCGGCGGATAGGGACAAAAAACGTAAGTATTATGATATGAAATTCAAAACGTTTTAACGTGAAAGATGAGTAAGCAAAATTAATCGGCCGAATACGTCATGGAAAAAGAATGCCACCAGTATACGACAGAACATTCACCAAGTTTTTTTAAACATTTAAAATGAGAATCAACAATCTGTGACCATTTTTATGCGTTTTAAATCATATCGACAATTTTTCAGATTTGAAAGTTATTTACAATAAAAAAGTAAGACTCAATATGAATCTGCCAAAGTTTTAGCTTAAAATAATCATAAAACATTGATTAAATTAATCCTCAGAAAATTTTGCGGTCACTATGATGCGATCATGTTTTTTTCACAATTTGTCTAAGGGTTTCGACCTACCACGAATCGATTGACTAATTAAATTATAATCATAATTAAAAACGACTGATCATTGTGCAGGTCTTTCCTGTGCAGGTTGTTCCTGAAGATTAAGGTAAGAACTATAGTCGGGTTTGGATTAATTAGAACTACTCCATGGGCAGGCCTCGAATCTTGTGCAACAGTCCGTGCCCTTACCTGACAACAAAATATCCATTAAAACGAGCCCTCACAGACTCCTAGCGGATAATCTGCGTCAACTGGAATAACTCGGATGGAGAGTCCCTTTAATCAGAGTGCCCCATAGAGAGGGGTGTGAGGGGGCGCCCCCCCCCCCCCCATTGAGGCAATATGCAAACAGTGTATCGCGTAAAATCAACATTTTCTGGGGCTATTCAGTAAAAAAAAATTTAGTCCGCCCACCCATGAAAAAATCCTGCGCACGGCCTTGAAGGGGGTATTATCCTTACCTAAAGTCCTTAAAATCGATCCCTGGCTGCCAAATTTCGAGACAAAATGACGTGTTTAGTTGAAATTTAGTCTACACTAGCCCTGCAAATTTTCAATTTTACACCCACATGAAAAATCTGACCTTGGGGACCTCTGCCTTTAACGTATATCTCCAGTCTGACGTCAACAACGCACTAACGCTTGGACCATATGCCCTACTAGCGCCTTTTGTACGACGATAAATATTCAGATTAATAACTATAAACAATATTATAAAAAATGTTGATAGACCACTAAATTCATGCAAATTTATAAGTCGAAATTGGAAAAAAAGATTTACTTTGAGTGTTGGCATGTGGTCGAAAATTATAACAGAGACAAAGATGATTTTTCATCATCATTTCCGTCTTTCTATGACGCTCCGTTGCCGTGCAAATTTTTTGCGAATGCCGAACGCATGTCTGCATGTCAACTTCCCAGTGCATAATGAGCACCAACAGGGTGCCCAAGATTCGGAACAATTTTGAAATTATCTTAAAACGCGTTTTCCTATATCTGTGGTAATCTAGAATTTGATTTTTTTTCAGATTTACTCTAAATTTTAGGCGATTTTACTGCCTATTTTATGAGGAACTTGATTTTTCTAGATCACGATCAAATAAACGATTCTGCTGCCGAAGTGGTCGTCGTCGCTCGATCGTCTCAAAATCGTCAATTACCGGCCGTTGCGCCTCGATTATCGGTGAAAAAAATTATCGCTCGATTAGATGACGACTGTGATTTAAACGATCAGTCGGATAAAAATAATAACAACGACGGCGGCGGAAATCCGCCCGAAAATGAACAAAATTATGATACGCCGCCGCCTAGGCCCAAACCGCCGGTGCCCGTTAAACCGTCGTCGAACGGCGTCGTTCAGCGGCAATCGTCGAATAATGAAGAATCACCATCGGTTAGTTCGACGCGATTATGATTTTGGAAAATGGATCGAAGGAGTCTAGTCGTTTGTTTGTTGTGTAAGTTGCTCCGCTATTATGAAGAAACGTTTCCAAGTGTAAATTCTAAAATTGCACAATGCAGTTGACAGTCCATTGCGAATGGAGTAACGTTACACCAACCATTTTCCTCACGGACCTTTATACCGGAATTTGCATACATGCGCAAAGCAATAGAATATTGGCATATAGCCAATCTCAGCAACCACAGTTTCAAAATTTACACTGGAAACGTTCCCTCGTTAGTGTTCTGATACATCGTTAAGTAATAAACTTATTATATCCAATCAACAGTAGTCAAAATTTCTAATTTTGCACCAAACATCAATCAAAACTCTCAACTCACTTCACACCTATTTTCTAAAGGCCCATCTATACTTTTTTTAATTTATGAGAATTGTTGATCTAATTAATCATAGCAAAAAAACATACCTAGAAAACATGTCGTTTCTCTCCTATAGAACTACAAAAAGATCTTCTACTGCAACAATGCATCGATTCGTAATGTATTTTAGTATTTATCTCCTGTAATGAACATACAAACCTGTAGATTTCTTTTGCATATTTTTGTCTAATTATGCAGCTCTTCGGCATAATTCTGCTCAAATTTATTGATATTTCAGGTATGTATGTAAGTTAAAGTCAGCAATTGTTTCCACAAAAAAGTCCGTGAAACTTTCCTCAATGCTTGAAACTGATACTAATTATTCCGTAAAATTGTCCGTGGCAGGGTAATCAATTTTCGTAATTTTGAATCACAATCTCTTTCTACTTAATTAATTTTTCAAAGTTCCTCTAAATATTGATTTTTTACTACAAATAGATATGTTTTCTGTCATTTTTGTACCTTATCTTCTCAGATTCCATTTATGCCGGTACGCTATAGTTGCCAAATCTTAACGCTTTTTACTGTATCAATCGAGAAAAACGCGTATTGTAAACTATATTAACGACGTTGAACATTATTCGTTCGATAAAGGAAGAAAACCCGCTAGCGGAAAATTATTGACATTCGTCGAAATTTGATAAATCAAAATTGATCGATCGATCATTTATCATTTGTGACCGCATAATATTAATTATCGAAGTATTATATTTCTTTTCCTGGGGTTTAGACTAGTTTCCTCGCTTCAATTTTCTGCGAAAAAAGGTTATAAAAATAGTTTTTAATGATTTTTCGCCTAAAGTCGAATTCAGTTTTGTTTTATGATATAAATGTTCATTTTTGATCTGAAAATTCTAAAATATTTGGAAATTTTGTGTATTTTTTCAACTTTGGAAAGCGTTTATATTTATTCATTCTAAATTGCAGTAGGTACGGATATTTACAATTTCGCAAAATTAGCTACGTACTTGAATAATTTCTGATTTGGTCAGCCGTTTTTGCCGTATATATAGCACAATCATGTTTTTCTCAGATGCTGTTATCCATGCCATCCAAAGAAATCGTCAACTTTGTAGCTAACTTAGGAGACTAGGGTTTCGGATTCCATCAATCCTCAGAGATGAGAAAAATAGAGAAATGTCAGTTTTTTATTGCTTTGAATGAAGTGATCGAAAATACCTATTCTTCAATGGTTTTTCAGTTGTTTACGGGCTTTTTTGATCGCAATTTGTTGAATCGCATGGGTATCGCAATCAGTGGTGATCCAGAAATTTTTTTGGGGGAGCGGTTGAGGGGGCGGTTTCTAAAAATTGTTTATTTTGCCTCAAAAAACATGCCTACTGTGATAAAAACGTTGTTTTTCGACATTTCTCAACGTCTTACATCTTTCTGGCTCAAAATGAAGTATTTTTCCAACAAAAAAAATTCAAAAAATTTTCAAATTAGCCTATAGGTATACAGAAAAAAATCGTATTTCAAAAGTTTCGGGGGTCGGCCGCCCCCCCACCCGCTCGCCCTGAATCCGTACTTGATCGCAATGATTCCGAATAATTCTGCAATAATAAGTCCTTTTGTTACGAAATTCTTCAAATTTTCTTTCATCCTTGCGGCCTTTTGTTCTTCTATAAAATTTTTGGTAATTTATTCCTCGAAACAAAAGGCTTTTGTGCGCTTCCTTCATTCTCTTTTGTCTACATGACGTCCAGAAAACAAACATTGGGGAAAATTTATTATATCTAATTGATGTTAATATATATGTTCACTTTTTTTGTTCAAGTTCCTATACCCCATTCATTTTTTTCGCGCGTCTCCGTTGTTTTTTTGCAGTTTTGATTTTCACGAGAATAATCGAGAGATATTATACATTTTTTCGCTTCGTTTTCAGTTACCTACGAAATTTGTGAGCTGAAGTTTGCATGAAATATATCGAAAAATTGTTAAATTTGGAATTTTTAGTAATTTTTCTAACACCATTTCATCGGAATTTTTCTCATTATTTGAAAAATCAGTTGCGTATCCCATTTTTTAAAGTATTCAATTTTGGAACAATCAATCAGATCCCGATCAAGGAAACCGGTTTTTGTATCAAAAACTAGGTAAGGTGTTTTATAACTGTCCTGCCTGTAATATCTTTGTGTACTTTTCTCTCTTTATAGAATAGCGGCTATTTGATAAGGAAACTGACGAATCGATAATTGATAAGAAAATTTTTCGACAATTGGAGAGTTTTTGCGGTTCGATTCGTCGCCCGAACGAGCTGGATAATTATCATGTTACGGCATACGATTTTATTGTTTCTACTCGTTTGCATATTTATCAGTCAATTGATTTTTACGTTGACGTCGCACGCGTCGGTTTTACGATGTTCTATGTGCCATTCGCTAGTTTTGGCCATGATCGCTTTGGCGCATATCCGTAAATCTAGGATACGAAATTCGGTATGATGATTTCTTGTAGGAAAAGTACTGTATCATACAGTAAGCAAATACTTTTATCTTTTATATTTAAGTTTTTCCAGCTGCATGTGTCAAAATTTGCATCGTGTCGAATTTTGATTTTTCAAATGATACATCATACGGTATGATTTAAAAGTCTCAGCCAATGAAGTTGGAGTGTCCGGGTTCTAATCATAAGATGGCTCATTTTAGTTTCCCATCTTGAAATATTTTTCAGTTACGGTATTCGTAAGCTAAAGTTTGTTCGCAAAATATCGAAAAATTGCTAAATTCAAAATTCTTAGTAATTTTGGAACAACTTTTCGTCCAAATTTCTCTTGATGTTTTGAAAAATCAGTCGCCTATCCCATTTTTTCAAATATATAAGTTTCGATGCATCTATAGCTATAAAATACCATAAGATTTACGCATTCATAGTAAACCTCTGCTTTTCTTTATGTAAATTCCGATTGAGAAAAATTATAAGTCTTCTTATTACTGTAATTAATCGGAAAAAATTCTATGTTCCAGCGGCAAAATGATAGTTTTCTTAGCCTGTTCAAATCTTGAGCATCCTATTCGAGTATCGATACTGTTTTATGCAAATCAAAAGTGTGTAAGCATGATGTCATTTCTATGATTTTTGCATTCCTATTGTGAAAAAATTAAACGTTTTGATTGCAGTATAGAGTTATTCACTTCGAGAAAATTGCGGGTTGGATCCAAGCTATTTTTTTATTATTGTCGTTGCGTCCTCCATTTCAAAGTATATGAGCTATAGTTACTGTTTCTTAGACGCGTTTTGAAAGTTTTTTAATCATCAGAAAATGGAAAAAGTTATATTTTATACGATAGATAAATATTTGGGAAATACTCGTAAATTTTTCCGAATGAACCCTATTTTTGAGCTAACTCTCGGCTTCTTGCAGATTTTCAAATTTGAAAATATGTGCCATAATATATACCAGGATTTGAAGTCTTTCACGTAACGTTTTAAAAAAAATTAATTTTGCGCTGGGAAGCTTGTCTTTAAACTTATCGTTTTATTGCTCACGAGTTTTATCTGAATTATTCAGTCGGGCCTATCAATTAATTCAAAAGCTGGAAAATACTTTCTAGTCAATCGTGATGAAAGTTAGAAGCAGGGATGTAACGGAGCTCAAAAGCTTGAGCATCGGAGCCTCGAGTTCTGAGGGTCCAACGGCTTTTTTTGACGCCGGGGGTCGTCAATTCCCCAAAATTTTAGGGGAGGGGTCCCTGAAAGAAAAGAAGTTGGATTTTTTCGTCAAAAAAGTCAGAAAAACGGTTTAAAATTAATAATTTCTGCCAAAAAACTACAAAAATGTATTCATGGCGCGAAGCGCTCAGAAAATTGACATTTTTGACCATTTTTTATTCAAAAATTGCATTTTTCAATATTTTTCTGACCTGAGTATGGGTATCCCTTCGGCTACTGAGCTAAAGCTAGCCATAGGATTCGCAAATCCTGTGTGGGGGGGGGCATCGGAAAATGACCAACCATGTGTTCGACGATTTCTGGGGGAGGGAAGTCGTATGATACTGCTCCCCAATCACATGTATGGTCTTGGGAGATCAAGCAACTTTTTTATAGGTTTTTATCGGTTGTATAAAATGTAATAGAAAAGTGGCATTGAAAGAAGAAGATTCAAATATTTTTATCGGAAAAGTCTGAAAAAGGATTCCAAAAATAGTAATTTTTTTCCAAAAACCATAAGAATATGTATTTTTGGCGCCTAGCGCCGAAAAGATAGACACTGTTCAGTTTTTCGGTCTAAATTGATAGGGTTCAAGACCGTAGCCAGGAATTTTTTATGGGGAGCGGAAAATATCATAAGTTGCCAAAAGAATCGCCACCAAACTGTTTAGCTGCTTCGATTGAATAGAACACAAAAGTAATGTTGCCTGAGTAGTACTGATCAAAATGCATGCTGACGTGTGTAAGGCGGTTTTCTCAAGTTTTTCAAAATTTTAACATTTTTAGGCTTCAAAAATTTGTCCATGCCGGATTTGAAGCTAGTTGATCTTCTTACTTTAGTTTTACATCATCATTAGGGGTTTTACCCGGTGTCTAATTCACTGATGTCATCTTCAGCATCCAAATTTGAAGAAAATGTTTGATCAATTTATGGAAAATCGATATCTGATTATGTCAAATTCTACGAGCTTGTACGATCAGTTTCCTATTGTTGAACTTGACGTAGTGCTTGTACATTTCCTCAAATTTTATTTTGAAGAAAAACAATCTTGAATTTTTCGTTTCATCCCAAAGACTAAGGGAAACAAAGTACACAAAAAGTTTTTTTGCGCAGATGTAGTCTCTTTAAAATTCAAAATTTTTAGATATAATCGATTAGTTTATTTTAATAGCCCTTAAATTTTCTTTTCTTTCTTAGTTTGAAGCTCAACGATTCATGACTTTCTGGATGACCGTTTGTTACGTCACCATGGCCAGTTTATGCATCGTCAATATAATTTATTCGTTACAATTGATCTTACTATGTTTGCACAGCCATTACCACGAATTGGACGTTCATTACCCTAAATATATGCTAATTTTGGGTTTAGTTTGTTCGCTCGTGCAGTTTTTATCGTTTACGAAGCTCGGTGAGAAACTTTTTTCTTTAAAAATTGGAATTTGTGTAGTCTGACGTCAGCGAAGTTTGTTGTTCGAAAGCTGCAGCATTTTTCTGACGTCAGAATTGAAATTCGTTCTTTTTTCTTATGTTCTATTCTCAAAAATGAATTAATTTTTTATTCTAGATTGTGCTTTAACGACGAAAAAATGTGTTGATTATTGCAAAAAAGTTTTATTCTTCCTTTTACCATCGACGTCGGTTGTTATTATCGCAGTTTTACGAATATTAGCTAATAAACAAGTCATCGCATTGGCCGATCCTAGCCTACATCTTTTAACAAATATTTTGATAGCTTGGTCGATTTATAGTTCTTGTGAGTGTTTCGATTAAGTATTTTTTGTTTTTTGTTATTTTAATACTTTTTTTAACTTTTAAGTGAAAGAACATTTATTAATTTTGTTGCTCGCCGTGCCTAAATCGCTCGATCTCGAAAACATTAAAGATTCGTTTAGAGAAAAAGTGAGAACGTTGTTCAATTGGACATTTTTTAAGCATCAGTCAAATTTTGAGAAAAAATTGAGCAAATGATATGAATTTTCGAGACGAGATAATCTACAGTACACTAAATATATTTGAAAGAGGTCCCTTATGTCAGATTTTCAGGTAGGGGTAAAATTAGAACTTTGTTGCGGTAGTGTAGATAAATGTCCATTAAAGACGCCGTTTTTCTTAAAATTAGTGATCAATTTTTAAGACTTAAAGAAAGGGTAATACGTATATACATGTACAGCATGAAAATTCTGCTCGGGGTCAGCCAGGACAGGGCGTGGGATATAAATTTTTTTCTTTCTCTATAACGGAAACAAATGTTTCCTAATATCCAAGCAGCAAATCCTTACACCTATTTTAGTCTAATATGTAAAACTATTTGCTTGGTCTGCACTTTTTAAGGTTTTAATGTTTACTCCCTTGGAATCGCTTGGTTAAGTCGTTAAACCACGGCATCATTTTCATTCTTATGGAGTCTTTCTTTTTTCTTTCTCATTTGCCTCTATGATCTTGTTGATCAATGCTGGGGATTATAATCTGGTGGGGTCAGGAGGAATCTGTTGAGGGTCATTAAATCGCCAAAAAAGTTTTGCACACCCAAAAATTTTTTTGTACTATAAACAGAGGTTTTTTTGCACATGACCCATTTGCACATGTACAAACAGCAGCCAATATTTCATTTGTACAATTTGTATATAGGAAAAATAGGAAAAATAAGTTTTCTGTTTCAAGGAAAAACTGTTGATCTTCATTAGATATCAAGATAATATTGAAGATTACCATTTAAAACACGAGATAATACGTTTGGGATGATGAAAACTATTATACACTAAATGATAGGTGAAGGTAGACATTCTGAAAGCCGCATCTGAGCTATGTAATACATAGTTATGATTATTAAAGTTATAACCGGCGCGAAGCGCCGGAAAATTTGGACATTATGACGTTCTAAAATGCACCAAATTGATGTGTTGATCTTTCTCAAAAAATGTATGAAGAAAAAATTGGGATCTTCATTAAATATAATGATATAATATTGAAGATCACCAATTAGACATGAAATAATACGTTTAGGACTATGAAAACTATTAAAAATTAGTGATAAGTGAAGGTGGACATGCTAAATAAATAATAATGATTATTGAAGTTATGCCAAGCGCCGGAAAATTTTGAGATTTGGACCTACTAAAACGCACCAAAATGCTTCTTTTCTGTATGAAAACACCAAATTTTTTTCCACATTTGATAAATATTTTTTTGGACGGTGCAAAAAACCTGAAAAAAAAGTTTTGCACGAGCGGAAAAAGTTTTGCACGGTGCAAAAAAACACTGGTCATACCCCTCCCTATGGAGCAGTCTGACATGTGAAGTCTTGTATATCTCTCCGCAGGCAGCGTGATGACTTATTAAAGAGACCTGCAGCAAGAATAGACTAGGTTTTATATTTGAAAGTGTTTTCCATTACTTCATTTCTAAAAAAGTTTCGAGAAGTTATGTTTTTATAGATTCCTGACGTAGAGTTGTCAAATTTGATGATTTGGCGGGATAGTAAAACGAGCGTAAACGTCAACGTCAAAATTATGATTGATCAATCGTCCAACTTGAAGTTTTCGATGATTTGTCGCCGAATCAAAGACTTCTTTTTGTTCTATGGTGCTCAGAATGTTTGTGTTGAACCAGTATATTTTTTAAACTAAATTATTTGCTGTAGACCGTTCAAAACGTTTTTTAATTTGAGAGTGGAAAGCAAGTACTACTATGTAACGTCGCATGGGCCTCGCCCCCATTCAGCGAAACTCAAAACTGAGGCGTGTCCCTAATACAGCGAAACTCAAAACAGCGATTCTCATTAGCGAAATCTCAATACGGTGATTCTTAAAAGAGCGAATCTCAATACAGCGAGTACCAAAAATTTCTATGCATCAGAGTAAACGTGCACATCCTTTTTATGATAAATATGCAAATTGGGTAAATAAAGTCGTTTTTAATGGTTGACATTGTCTATTTTTAGTTGCATTTGGTCATGTAAATTTCACATGCTTTTGTGCTGCAGTTGCGGTAGGTATGCACGAACAGACCATCCCAAAATCACAAAAAAATTCTGTGAGAAAAATATTTTTTCGAAACGTTTGAAAAAAACAGAAGCAAAAAATTATCATGAGGATTCTCCATTACAGTTGTTTTGTAGATAGCTTAATTGCATTAAAAAAAATTGAATTCGTCAAATAAATAAAATGGAGTAAAATAATAAGATGAAATGAATAAAATAATTAAGCAGTAAAGGCAAAACAGAAAACGAATGATGAGAAGTGAAATAATGTAGTAAAAAGTAAGGTAAAAAATAGGACAAAAGTACACAACTTGAAAAATTATACAAAAGGTAGCACAAAATAAGAATACTGAAAGAAATAAATCGATAAAAGAAACAAGAAACATGCATGTGGATATGTTAATCATAAACAAACCAGAATAAAGAGCTGTAATATCGTGGAAACACATGCTATAAAGCCATGTCAAAAATCTGGCGATTGGTGCCACAAAATGTATGACAGCCGGCATCCACCAGATCGAAAAGGAGGACCAAATGGGCCATGTGACAAAACGTCTATCCCGCCCAATCTCAATTTTTTCATTCTAAAGATAAATGTTTTGAAAATTCGTTATTTTGAGAATTTGTTCTGATACTTCGTTGACGTTTTGAGAATCACTGTATTGAGACTTCACTGAATTAAGAATCACTGTTTTGAGACTTCGCTGTTTTGAAAATCGCTGTATTGAGACTTCGCTGAATTGAGATTCGCTGTTTTTTGACATCACTCTTTTGAGAATCACTGTTTTGAGACATCGCTGTTTCGAGAATTGCTGTTCTGAGTCTCGCTGTTTTGAGGATCACTGTTGTGTGTTCCGCTGAATAGGCGTGAAACCGCTGGTTACAACACAATTTGGCACGAATCGCCAGATTTCTCACATTACGGCTCTACAGCGTGTGTTTTCACGACATTACAGTTTTTTATTCTGGTTTGTGTTTATCATTAACTTATCTACGTGCATGTTTTTTGTTTCTTTTTTTCCTTTATTGACTTATTCCCTTTTATACTTCTTGTTTTGATCCGCTTTTCGTTCTTTTTGTTTAATTTTTTCAGGTTGTGTACTTTTGTTCTGTTTTTTGCGTTTACCTACTTTTTATGAATTATTTTACTTTTCATTTTGTCACGTGCCGCTCAATTCTCCAACGTCACGTGATCCTGATCATGCCGACATTTTGTTATTTTTCATGTTTCGTTTATTACTCGAACATGCTTTTGTTTATTTCATTTTTACACATGCATTTTACGTTCGTTTTTATATTTTTCATGCATTTCTATGTTTCGTTTTGTTGTATTTTTATTTCTTTACAAACGCGGGCTACAGTAGGCCCTTTAGCTAAAAACTTCCGCCAGTCGTGCTCCACGAGCACATGGCTATTTTTGGTGCGCTCACGCACCTCTTATCATCAAAAATTAGCGTCGTTTTTGTTACGCAAAACGACTAGCTAAGAAGTTTTAGCTAAAGACGTTCATATGCTTAGCATAGGCACTGCAGCCGGCCTCAGTGCTAAACGCATGTGAATGAAAAAATGTCTATGTGCTCATAGGCATCCTCTGCATCGCGTCTAGCTGCAGAAGTTAGCTTGAGCGCCGAGAAACTCCGCCCAAGCTGCAGCTGTAGCCAAACATGTCCTTAAAAGGACATGTTTCTTTAGTTTTTCGCTCATTCTTGGGTTCACCAAGCTTTCGTCCGGTTGTCACCCGCGTCCGCCGCCCTGCTCAATTTGCATATTTTTATATACTTGACTGCGTCTGCCGCCTATTATTTTAAATAAATTTGCATACCCTTGCATTTCTTACTGCGTCCGCCGCTCACCGCCTACAGTACCCCGCTGCCCATCAGTGCCAGGTGTCCGACCGCCCCGGTTCGTGAATTAAACGTTGGAGTTTCGCCTCCCGCTCGCTCCCGCTCCCTCCCGCTCGCCGCCGCTCGCTGCCGCTCGCCGCCTAGGACGTTTGAGGATCGCATCCCCCGCTCCCAGTGCCAGAAGACCGAAAGCATCCAGGGACTTGCCGCCCGTTGCGTCGTAATCGCTTGAGAAACAGGACTAGGTGAGTCTTCTCAGGGGATTATTGTTATTTGTGGGTTATTTGTTGGGAAATCCTTCCTAAGTCGGTTTCCCGAGGTTTCCACAGATAAGTAGGGCCTCCACCTCTCAGGTTCGGGCTAAAGGGGGGCTGTCTGGTTCATAATCGGGTCCCATAATTTAGGTCACTTCACGGGTGACCCTGTCCCCACTCTCACTGAGTAGGACTCGGGGATTGTCGCACCTAGCCTGGCAGCGTTGTCCGTTACCCTACAGCAAGACCCCAAGGACAACACAAGAGAACCAACTATAGACCTCTCTATAGCCATCATTTGCCAGGTTAGGCCCCAACGCCAACTTGGGAAGCCTGGGGAAAATGCCAGTATCCATCAGGAGTCACAGCCTATTACTCACTGTAATAGGATCAATCTGATATGGTTCACCATCAATGTGACGTCTAAAACACGGTATCACCTGATGAGATACCCAAACCTCTCCAGCTCTCCCAAATCCACATGTCATACACCTGACATGGTGTAAAATGTGACATGGATGGCGAAATCTGTGACATGGCGAGGCTGGAAAATCGACCTTAAGTCTGGCACCCGCCCTTAAGTGTAAAATCTTCACCCTTGGGTCGGACCTACCCCCAGGTCGGGTCAACTCCCATTTTAAGTCGGACAAGCCCCCTTAAAATTGGGCACTAGCCATCCAATAAGTCGGAGACCCCCCACATTCGGGTTTACTGCCTAATGGGTCGGGAATGTCCCTTATTTCGGATTACCGCTACTGTAGGTCGGCTACCTCCCCTCAAGTCGCGTATTATTACTGTAAGTCGGAAATTTTTCCCGTGCCACCAAGACTTATTACTGTAGGTCGGGAATTTCTCCCTGAACATCAGATTTAATTACTGTAACACGGGATTTGCCCTTATGAGTGATCTAAATGTGATCTATATGTGTATATAATTCTCTCATGCGTGTATATAACCCCCCCTATGAGTAATAAATTCCCCCTGAGTCGAGTTATTTATCCCCAGAGTCGTGTTAACTGTAACAGAGTTGAGTTATATATCGAGTATTCTGTATTCCTCCTCTGATTCATACTGTACATTCTGCATACTTAATCGGTGTTGTAAACTACCTTATCTGTTTCTTTTCCCTCGTTCCCCCCTTCCCTAATCCTGGGTGGTATACTGTAGCCCTCCGGGTGGGCGCCATTACAGTACGCCTGTGCCCATTCCCGTACTGTAACTACAGTATACCCATACGCGGGTACTGGTATCACAGCTGTAGGGGTTTACGGCCTCTCCTGACTGTTGGTGGTCCCTGACCCCATGATACCGTACACCCTCCACGTATGATTCTGGGCGTCATACGTGGCTGCGATTTGTTAATTGTGTACAGTATTTTTGTCTGTCGGCGGAAACTGTCGGAATTGCTCACTTTTCCGGCCCCAAAATTGTACACCGACTGTTTACACATTTAACACGCGTATGTCCAACTATCGTATTCCCCGTCTTCGGTTATTTTCTTTCCCTTTTCCTTTCTCGGTCATCTGAGCGGTGCGAAAAAAAAAAAAAAAAAAAAAAAAAAAAAAAAAAAAAAAAAAAAATTCTTTTTTTTCGGACGCCACCGCTACAGTATGACACCCTTACGTAAGTTCCTCTATCTTTTTCATTTCTACTTACTGTAAGGTCTGATTCTTCCATTCTCAGGTTGTTGCATCTAGACCATAGACTTTACGGGTCTTCCTCTTTGACGTCAGCAACGACAACGTTACGGGTTGTTGTTTAAGTTGACACTCCAGCAGTAATGACTTCTGACGTCTGCAACAGGTGAAGCCAACGTTGTTGCAACAGGTTCGGCTGGTTCTCTGCACCCCATCTGTGACGTCAGCAATGGTGACGCACCGTGTCACTATTCAAAGATGTGCAGATCTTACGGGTGCCACATCTGACGTCTGCAACAACTGCATCTCATGTCATTGACTTAAGGTATCAGACCCTCGGTCCCACCTTTTGACGTCAGCAACGGCACCATCACGTGTTGCCGTATACCGATAGCTGGCTTCAGGGCCCTATTGCTGACGTCAGCAATGACGATGTATCATGTTCTCGCAGTAGGAGTTGAGACTACATGATCCTATTCCTGACGTCCGCAACGGTAACATTACGTGCTACTGCAGGGGTCCCGTCGGCCTTAGGCACGCATCCCTGGCATCTGCAACTGCGACATGATACTTGAATACTCTTATCCCAGGCACCTGCAGTCAGCACCAAGGTCATGTGTTGGTTCATACCCCTACCTTTTGACGTCCGCACCAGGTTACTGTCGGCCCTATGAGTATTCCACTTGAGTTGTAGGTGGTCGCTGGCGTATGGTCCCTATCACCTATCTCTCTTGTCCAAGGGTTTGTGTGTGTCTGGGGACTGATGCCTGGGAAACATCAGTCCACATACACACACCACCTGAGATGCTCACTAGCCTGCGTACTGATCAGGTTGTCCGCCCGGGTAGCGGCACTGTTGATCAGCACGTGGCTGTTTTCAAGCTTTAACTGCAGGTTTGAACGAGTTACACTCGGCCTCAGCTGGGTTGGTTGTCTGACTCGGGCAGGCAGCAGGCATTTGCAGTCGGTACTGCCTGTGTCTAACGTCTGCAAGGGTTCGGCAATCTTCTTGTAAATTTCTTATCTAAATTCACTCATTCTCTTTCATCTCATCGAGCTGTCATACATAGATCTTCTTTAGTGTCCCCGCCGTAGTGGTTCCCAAGGGACCGCGGCACAGCCTCCGGTTGGGCCTAGAGTGTATAGGACCCCCTGTCATATTACATTCACTCGAACGCCTTCGTTAACTGGCTTAACGATGCCCGCGCTAGAGTCGCCACTGACCCAGAGTCCGCCTCCGCAGTCCACCCTCTATTAGTCATGTAAGTAATAGACACCGTTGAGTCCGCCTCAGTGAAGGTATTGAGTACGCCTCGATACATACTTTACACTCATATTCAATCAGGGACACCTTGTACCCGTGATCCCTTAGATGTTTTCGGGTGCGCCCTCAAAACATCCAGAGTATTTCATTTTAACTGACTGAGTGTGTCAGAATAGCACCCTTGGTACCCGTGCTCCTTCCCTCTTCTACTGTGTGACCTGCGAACCTCACTTCATCTCAGTGATCGGCAAACCCGGCCACCAGCTGTGTATAATACTCCTGGAGAGTGTCCGTTCTGTTCGGAATGCGGGCTCCCGTTTCGGACACGGCTGTAAGTTACTTGCGAATGTCGTCCAACACGGAACCTCCTGTATAGTCCGTCTCACTATGCAGAGATCGCAATCGCTCCTGGCGAGTGAGGCCCGTTGCGTAACTGCGCGACTCCCTTTGCGTAACTGGGTTTGTAAATTAGTTTTGTCCCTATTTATTGCTCCCTCTTAAGTTCATTTTCAGTTGACCCCATCCTTTTCACCTCATGCCACTTTATGCACTACTCCTGGTGAGTAGGATCTTGCCGGCTACGAGTCCGCCTCGCCCCAAGGTTTGTAAACTAGTACAGCGGTCGAACCTCCAGGAAAAATCCCTCCTGAGCGGGTTCATCCGTCACCTTATTTCTCGGCAGGAAAACCGCCTCTTCTCTACTTTTACATCTGATCTTCTGTCCTCTTCTTCTATTCTAATTGCCGGGTCCAGGCCCCAATCCTACATTTTGGTCGGGATCGATTCCCCCATATCTCAGGCCATGCCTCTGTCCATCATGGGCGACCAGATAAATTCCCTTCTGCGTCACCCTGATGTACTCTGATCTTACATCTTATAATCCTATTCCATTCTAGCTCCCTTTCCGTGGTCGCTAGTCTTAAGCTAAATCAATTTACGTCACAAACGCCGTCGCGCACGCGTTTTCCGAATTCACGCGCTCTTTCGCCGCGAATTCAAAAGTAGTACTCACTTTCATTTTACACAATAGAGACACCCCGTCGTTCCTGCCGTCTCAGTACCCAGCCTGTACAGACCAGTGAGCCACTCTCTATTCAATTTGACTTAATTGCTTCACGGGCAAGGACGTCTGTTCTAACCACCTTACGGGAAAACGAACCCTCGGACATGAAGTCGGAAGCTGATCTCCCTTCACAGATCGAGAACAAAGTCCAGGCTGCATTTGAGAATGCTCTTGGACCCCTCAACCAAAAGTTAGAGGCCATGAATGGTCGGAGGCACCCTCCCGTGTCCAGCTTTATGGCCCCTCCCACCTTCTCCGGTGCTTTTGGTGAGTCTATCACCGATTTTATGTCGCATCTTACTCGTTTCTTTACACTCCAGGGTGTAAGCGAGACAGATCATGCGTATAAAATCGCTTTTCTGGAGTCATGCCTCACGGGTCCTGCTCTCGCCTCCTACCGGGACTTTAGCAGCAGCACTCCAATACCTACCCGCTACGAAGAGTTTACGGCTTTTCTACGGAGAGATTTTCCGGTAGGGCGCGACTCTGATCTGCATCAGCAGCTGATCCAAGATCGACTGCAGAAGCGGACAGAGTCCGCGATAGTCTACCTTGAGCACCTCAAGAGACTATCCAGGGTAGCGTATCCAGACCTCGCGACGGATGTCCGAGATTCTATCATCAAACCTATCTTTCTGCGGGGACTGAAGCCGGTCCTCCGAGATAGTATCAAGTTTAGGGAGTTCACGACTCTTGAAGAGACACTCAAGGCAGCCTGTTACGCAGAATCCCAAATCTTTCGGGACGAGATCCGGTACACTGCTCCATCTAACGCCGTTTTCTCTTCAGAACCTAAACACGCCGGATATAATCCCGAAATGCCTAACAGAAGCGCAAACGGTCGTCAGAGCAACGCTCCAACGTCGTCATCCTCCGCCGATGAGGTTCGCCGCTTGAAACAGGAAATGGCCAGGCTCACGGCCCACGTAGCGAAGCTCACGGCCCAGCAACGTGCACCCACGCCAATCCAACAGACACCGCCTCCACAGCCGTTGACACCAAATCAGTCCGCCGGGCGACGCTCGTCGGGAGCACACCTTCAAACGTGCTCCTTCCACGGACTGTGTACACATAGCGACGCCGACTGCCGGGCCCAGCGTCCCACCGGTGCCGCTCCCGGTAACAACGCCGCTAACGGTGGTCGCTGTTATTTTTGCCGTACACGTGCCCATCCCACGGACCCATGTGATAGGCCATGCCCTCATTGTCGTCAAGTGCGAGTGCACCGATCAACTGCCTGTCCGCAGCGCAATCCGGCAAACACGGGTGAGAATGTCTACCAAGATACTGGTTATTCTTCCCAGGGGACAAATGTGTATCATCAGAGAAATGGTTATCACCCTCCCAACGGGATAGGAAACCAATATCGGCAGCCCATACGCCGCAACAACGCCGTTGGAGCTACCAATGGCCCTCCTCATCCAGATCCTCTTGACCTGGATGATGAGGCACTTGCTGAACACCTGACAGATTCTTCACAACAGTGTTATCCTGTCTGCGTAATCAGTATTGGATTTTCAGTGGTCCAAGCAGCCCAGGTACCCGTACCAATAAACGTATCGGACATACCACTGCCACCACCACCACCAAGGTATGCGATGCCGGTCACTCTGGACCCCTCGACGACACCGCAGTTTGTTGGCCACGCTAACATCCTCGCATCGTATCGCATTCCTAAAATTAAGACTGCCGAGCCAGCTCCAGCCGCGAATACGACATCTTCGGCGCCACCGGCCCGCATCGTCCCTCCAGGACCACCGCCTTCGATTTCCACAGATTCGGCTACGGAAGTCCTCGACCAGGTCGAGCCCATGAATTTGTCAGGTATACTACCTTCTTCTTCAGGTGATCCTAGAGTAGGAACCAGGAATCTATCTCAGTCCACGACTCTATCGATTTCTTGTTCACAGCGCCATCGCCCGTCCAAGACGCGATGTTGGCCATCTGGTCAGTCGACCTGGCCAAGAAATACCCGCATTTGCCGTGGACTCTGCTCAACGAGCCATCGAATGTCGAAGTGCTCACGGCCGCCGACGTCGTGCTTGCAGCACCCGTCTCAATGCGCCTCTTACGACCCGACATCGCCCGACGGGCACTCGAGTTCATTGCCAATGGGACTATCACCATCTCGCCCGTCGAGAAGTTCTTATTGGACGGGGAGCCATCCTCGCCTTCAGTCGATGCCGCCCGCCGAGCAGTCGAACAGGCCAGTCGGATCCTCCTGCCTGCTGCCGCCGCTACATCACCGGCAGCAGCACCACCTGTTGCCGCGACATCGCCAACGAAAATGGACATTACTGCTTCCTCGCCCCTGGCCAAGGAACCTGCAAATGATCCTACATTGCCGGCAACAGCCCAACATACATCGTCGGCAACAGCCCAGGTCAAATCGCCGGCACCAGCCCAAACGACATCTCCGACCGCTGCGACCAAGTCGCCCGTCGTCGAACACATGGCCGTCGACGAGACCTTATGTCCGGTTAACGAAGATGTCAGCATCATTGAGGAATCCCCGTTCCCAACGGCAGTCGCCCCACGGTCGCCAAAAATTGGTATCCTCCGGGAAATCCACCCGTGCGGTGGATTGGTCCTCGATTTCCCCGGTCAGGAATCAATCTCGTCCGACAGCGACGAAGAAGAAATCTGACACTGCCCCTCAGGCCAGATTTGTGAAATTCAGTGAACACTTACAAATTACGTTTGTAATGTTGTTTTTGACAATAAAATTGACCTTGGTAGCATCACTGTTTCTAGGGGTGAGTTTGTCAGCACCGGCGGCTCAGTATCAATTTTGCGGTCTCTCAAGAAGAGGACATCCACTTGAGTTACCCCAGCGTGTAGAGTGTAAACCACCGCAATCTTCATGGAGCCCGCAGCGCATGAATGTTACGGTGTATGTCCCTAGCTCAGACCCGATTACAGCCACAGCGTGGAAATGCACATTGCGCTCCCGCAAAGTCTGCACCAACACTGGTTTCTTCGGCTCTAGGGGCATCACTGCAGACGTCATGACCACTCAGCACTTAGCGCCTGCGGCATGCACGCTAGCACATCGCACTAAGATGTTTGGTTCACAAAAACTTGTCGGCATTCGCCCTGGCTTTTATAGCACAAACCAAACATTGGGAGTGATGTACGAATGGTGCTGCAGCAACGTCTGCAAGACAGTGACTAACCTCTTCATCGAGGAGGGACAAGTCGCTTCGTGGGACGGCACTACGGCCCTAAGCACCTTAGGCGATGTAGGTGGATGCAGTCCCACTGCAGGCCAGTGCACTACTCTAGACGGGGTCATTGTCTGGCCTGCACAAAACTTCACGGCGCGGTGTCATTATCACCCCAAGGGAAATTACACTGCGTCCATGTCAGGGAACCACGTCATCATCGATGATCTACAGGTTGCCCTCAAGATCCCGGGAAACTCCCGTGTCTTCCAACTGTGCCCAGAACTACGTTCCACCACAGTCCGGACGGATCAGGGTCTTCTCCATCGCATCCATGGGAGATACAATTTGACCCAAAACTTGTTCAGAGTGGCAACAGACAGCCGTCCCGATCCTGTCAATGCCAAACTGAACTATCTGGCTCAGCAGATCAAGGAGTCGGAAATTAACGGTTTCCGGTTCACGTGGCTTGAGCTCTGCTCTCACGCTCAACGCTATCTTGATCTGACTTGGCAGTTGCTTCGCTTCGACCCTACCCTGGGTGCCCGGGCATTCCTCCAGAGGAATGACCTGACGGCGGAATTCACAGGCGACGCGCTGACAATATGGCCGTGTCAGAAGGTCAACGCCACCTACGTTTATCACTCGTACCGGGTGGGGAACGTTTGCTACAAGTACTTACCTGTACAGGTTGGCGGCACCATCTACTTCGCCACCCCCGGTGGTCCGGATCTCATTAAATCCAGCCCAATTGTGCCGTGTCATCACCACTTTACAGGGATTTTCCGAAATCGCTCGGGCTGGTTTACTGAGTCTGGCGCGGTCCATGTGAGCCACATCCCACTGGAACTCTTCTGGAAGCAGCGTTTCAACATCACTCACTTTGAGGCACGGGCGCTCTTCCATGACCAGTTGGCGATGACCCCTTCAAACTTTGCCTTCTTTAAACAGTACGTTTACAAGACTGAGCAAATTGAAGCGGTATTAAACCGGCTGGTAAACTTTACCGCTGGTCTATCCCTGCAACCAGATGCCATCTACCAGGCCTTTGCAGGGGTAGGAACCGACATCAAGGCCTCTCTGGGAGGTGTCGGTTTGGCAGCAAACCATGTTATTACGGGTCAACAACACACCCTCGCCCAGGGCTTGCATGCTGTCCTGAGCACGCCGGTCCAGTTGATCTTTAACATCCTAATTACCCTGACAGTGCTGATCGGTGCCGGATACCTTGCCTATCTTGGTGTATCTTATTATCTCAGCTACCGTCTGCGGAGCAAACAGGTCCGGTTTGTTAGCCGTTTCTCCCCGTTGGGTCTTTACCGTAAAGTCCAACGCTGGATCGGTTTTCACTACGTGCAAAACGATGTGCCCTCCCAGCTTGACCGAATCACACCGTGCTTCGTCGTGCTGCTGGACACCAAGGAAACTCCTGCTTTCCTTGACACGGGTTGCCCACGCACTATCATTAGCCAACGTCTTCATAAGGCCTTGGCTAAAGAAAGTCCGAAGGCGGTCATGGCGTTCCAGCAACATCACGACTTTAACCCATTGATGAGCATCAATGGTAAAGCCGTTCATACCATCCTTTCGGGACCATATGAAATCATGTTGCCCGGAAACCGCCAGCCGAACACACGGATCGATGTACATCTCCATGTGTGCAAGACTACGTCTCCCTTCTGGGCACCTGTTGACCTCATACTCGGACTGGACTTCTTAGAACAGTTCAAGAACATTATGTTTGACTACCAACGTAATGTTTGTCGGCTGGACGCGGTAGAATTACCCCTCCTGCTGACCACGCCGGAGATTGACCAGATCGACCCCTGGTGGGAGAACACACGTGCTCTCTCGCGAAACTCACACAGGTCGGGATCACGATCGCGGTCCAGGGCTTCGTCCATCTCTCGGCCACACTCACGGGCCTCCTCAGTTGCCTCATCACGTGGGTCAACTAGGGGATCCCGGGCCTCTTCTAGACGGGCAAGTCGTCATCTGTCGACCTTGCACGGGTCAGGTTGCCCTCGACCTCCGCCTGGAACCTCTCCAGTTACGCTAGAGAAGGGCCGATACCGTGAGCCAAGTGATTCAGATGCTCCGACATCACCCGTGCCAAACGCGCCTCCGCTATCCGACACCGAGGTTGAATCACTAGGAGCTACTCAGAGTCCGAAGGATCACTCAGACCACGTACTAACGGTGCAGGATGAGTCCACCCTTCTGAATGACCCGGAACCCTCTGTCGGATACGCTCTAGTAGGTCTTCTACGTCGTACGGGACTGCCGATTCCAAAGCGGTCCGGTAAGACCAAACACGCTAGTGGTGCCACCACACCTGATTCCGGTCATGTGGTCACGGCTTTTTACCCAAATGATATTCGGACACCCCATATCAAAGTTCTCCTCAACAACTGGGTAGAAGCGAAGGCACTGGTCGACACAGGAGCCGTTTTCTCACTCCTGGACCACAAGTTAGCGGCCCAGCTGCCCAACTTGTCACTATCACAAACCAGGGCACGCCCTATCGCAGCCAATGGGTCCCCGATCCCACTGCTAGGAGCAGCCTACATCACAGTTACAGTGGCTGATGTCTCTGAACGGATTCAGGTCCAAATACAGGAGAACTGTTCAGCTGAACTGGTCCTTGGAACCAACTTCCTCGGCCGGTTCAATTGTGTCAGTCTGAACTGGGAGAAATCCTTCCTCCAGTTCGAAGAAAGTAGGATCCCCTGTGACAATCTCATCCACAGCCCACCTTCTGCCCGCGGCGCTTTGCCCCTGAAGGACTTGGTGATTCTAGAGCCTCGCTCCCTGACACGATTCACTGTCCCTGTCCCACCAATCTATACGAACGTGCCTGAGGTGGCCTTCTTTCCGAAGCACCTCACCGGATCTCAAAGACACGTATATTTTGCTGGAAGCGTGAGTACCGTGACCAACGGTCACATACCACTTCAGGTAGTCAACCCGAGTACTCATTCCGTGGTTCTCTACCCGCACACGACCATCGGTCATGTGCAGATGCATAGTGAACCCTCACGGGAATCACCGGTCGACTCAGACACCGTCCTCGATCGTCAGTGGGTCGAGGCCAATGCTGTAATCTCACCGGACATCTCCCCTCGGGACCGGGCAGCCTTACTCGATCTGCTGGTTGCATACACCGACCTTTATGCTCTTGATGAAAAGGACACAGGTTCCACTGATCTCGTCCAGCACGAAATCAGCACGGGCGATGCCCGCCCAGTCCGCCGCTTCCCTTACCGGTCCTCACCTAAGGAGAAGGATCTCATCATGCAAGAGGTCAAGGCGCTCCAGGAGAAAGGTATTATTCGGCCGAGCACGTCTCCGTGGGCTACTAATACTGTCCTGGTGCGCAAGAAAAACGGTTCTCACCGTATGTGTGTCGACTTTCGTGGTCTTAACGAGGTCACGAAAAAGAATGTCTACCCTCTCCCGCGGATAGATGACATTCTCGACACACTCAAGGGTATGAAGTATTTCACTACTCTTGACCAGGCTAACGCTTATTGGTCAATCCCGATTGCCGAGGCGGATAAAGAAAAGATGGCTTTTAATACGCCTATTGGACTTTACGAATTCAATTATTTGCCTTTCGGTTTATGCAACGCGCCAGGGACATTTCAACGCCTTATGGACCTCCTCCTTACTGGAATCCAATGGCGCACGGTTCTGACTTATCTCGACGACATTTTGGTGTTCGGGAACTCTCACACCCAAATGCTTGAGCGCCTGGCAGATGTGTTCGCCCGTCTTCGCCGGGGTGGAATGAAGCTCAGACTGAGCAAGTGCAAGTTCTCGCACTCAGAGGTAGAATACCTAGGCTATCGCATCTCACAGAGCGGCCTAGAACCTGACCAAGCCAAGCTGGCCGCCGTCCAAAACCTACCCATTCCACAAAACGCCAAAGACATCAAGTCCTTCCTAGGCCTCGTGTCTTACTACAGGCGTTTCATCCCTGGTTGTGCCCGGCTCAGCGAGCCACTCACCAAGCTCTTACGGAAGGAAACTACTTTCCAGTGGTCAAAACCTCAGCAGGAGGCATTCGATGAACTCCGCCGCCTGCTGACCAACCCTCCTATCCTGCGCCATCCGGACTTTTCGGAATCCTTTATCCTTCAAACTGATGCAAGTATTTCGGGGATAGGAGCGGTTCTTAGCCAGTTAGACGAACATGGATACGACCATCCTGTCGCGTACGCCAGCCGAGGGTTAACAGCGGCCGAGAAAAACTACTCCATTACAGAACTGGAGACTCTCGCTGTTGTCCATTTCGTCAAGCACTTTCGACCATACCTCTTCCAGCACGAGGTGGTTGTTCAGACTGACCATACCGCGGTCAAAGCAGTGTTGGAGAAGCCTAACCCCTCTGCTCGGATCACTCGGTGGGGACTCGCGCTCGCCGAATTCAAACTGACAATTCGGCCGCGAAAAGGTCAGTCTAATGGTAATGCTGACGCATTATCACGCCTGCCGGATCCTAACTCCCTCACCGGTCAGAGTATTGATGATACTCCCCTCTACAGACCTGAGGGGCACGTTATGATGATCACCGATGGTGCGCAGCACCTGGCGCGATCCAGGACCTTGACCGATGGTGTGCAGCACCTGGCGCGTTCAAGTAATTCAGCACCGATCACTGTTGGCGCGGAGCGCCCGGTACGATCAGAGTCTTATGCCCAGATATCCATCGGTGCGCAGCACCCCGACCTTTTCGCTGCTCAGCTGGAGGATCCGGAGTTAGCCGACATCATTCGCTCTCTTAAGCCCCTGGGCGACCAGAATGATGTGCGAGGCTACCATCTGTTGGATAACGTTCTTCAGAAATGGACAGGCGAGTCCAATAAGATCGTCATACCCAAATCCATGGTTACTACCATTATCCGGGCTCATCACGATGACATCTTAGCTGGACACTTCGGTGCTAAACGTACTGCGCGGCTCATTGCTCGCAGATACCACTGGCCCTCCCTCAGTCGGGATGTCAAGTCCTTCTGTCAGCGGTGTGATCTTTGCCAACGGAATAAGCCCGCTCGACAGAAAACCACTGCGACCCTGAAACCTATCACCATAACGGGACCGTTTCACCGGGTAGGTGTTGACTGCATGGGACCAATGACCACTAGCGAAGCTGGCAACCGTTTCATCGTAGTCTTTATCGACTACTTTACGAAATGGGTCGAAGCTTTTGCTACTCCGGACATCACTGCGCACACCATAGCCCGGCTGTTTGTAACGCAAATTGTCTGCCGGCACGGGGCACCGCAGATTCTTCAGTCAGATCGTGGCACTGATTTCACATCAAAACTGATGACTGAGATCACTGGGATCTGCGCAACGAAGAAAATCCACTCTACCGCCTATCATCCGATGACCAACGGCGAAGTGGAAAGAGCTAATCAGACGCTAGCCACACGGCTACGTATGTATGTTCATCAAGGACATACCGATTGGGATGAACACCTACCATACGCTGTGTTTGCCGTCAATATCAGCATGAATGAGTCAACAGGGTACTCGCCCTTTGAACTCATGTACGGTCGCACACCCATGCTCCCTGTTGATGCCGCGCTCTCATTCAACCCTCCGGCCCATATCATTAATGTTTCCTCGTATGATATGGAGGTCAAACGTCATTTCACGAATGCGTTAACCTTAATCCAGAGTCGGATTGAGAAAGCACAGGAAGCCTATGCACGGTCGTACGACCGGAAGGCACATGATGTCTCATACAAAGTAGGGGATCAGGTGCTCAAACTGCCCACCTCCAACAAACGTGGACTCACTCCTAAATTGCTGCCCATCTACGATGGGCCCTACCTTGTCACAAGTGTGGCATATCCCAATGTCACACTTCGTCTCGAGATGGATCAGGAAGACACTGTACATGTCAACCAGCTTCGACTTTACGTGTCCCCTGAACAACCGAGTGAAGCAGAGGATACACCTCCCACTTCACAGGCAACAGATTCGGCACCCTTATTGTATCCTTCAATAAGCCGGGACTTTACACCGAATCTGATTGACCCCCATCTTGATGCAGAGGTTCCCGACCCGTAACTCAAGATGCACTCTCTTCATTGTCCCCGCTTACGGACGAGGACGTCCTTTTTCGAAGGACCGCCGTGCCCCTCACGAAGTATCCACTCTTGTCCATGCTGGATCTTAGCGGATAGAAGAGAGCGTTCAGCAACCTAAGCGTCACGCTTTAGGCGCATCCTCACGTGATAGCCTACACCTCACAGGGTGCATCCTCTGCGATAGCCCGACAATCTGTACCTCACTGGGGCGCATCCTCTGCGATAGCCTACATCTTGCCCTGAAAATTTTTTCTTTTCTGTGTTCTAGACTGTCGCACAGGATATTCAATGTCCGCAACTCCACACATCAACAACCTCCGGTCACCATACCGCCGAACGAATTACGATCAAAGAAGGCGCCACCCGCCGACAACCCAACGGACCTATTCGACCACTTCTGCCGTCACACCTTGGAATGACCTACGACCACGGACACGCCGTACAAAACCTCACTACTGACCACTGCAAGGACGAGGACGCCCTTTTTCGAAGGACCGCCGTGTCACGTGCCGCTCAATTCTCCAACGTCACGTGATCCTGATCATGCCGACATTTTGTTATTTTTCATGTTTCATTTATTACTCGAACATGCTTTTGTTTATTTCATTTTTACACATGCATTTTACGTTTGTTTTTATATTTTTCATGCATTTCTATGTTTCGTTTTGTTGTATTTTTATTTCTTTACAAACGCGGGCTACAGTAGGCCCTTTAGCTAAAAACTTCCGCCAGTCGTGCTCCACGAGCACATGGCTATTTTTGGTGCGCTCACGCACCTCTTATCATCAAAAATTAGCGTCGTTTTTGTTACGCAAAACGACTAGCTAAGAAGTTTTAGCTAAAGACGTTCATATGCTTAGCATAGGCACTGCAGCCGGCCTCAGTGCTAAACGCATGTGAATGAAAAAATGTCTATGTGCTCATAGGCATCCTCTGCATCGCGTCTAGCTGCAGAAGTTAGCTTGAGCGCCGAGAAACTCCGCCCAAGCTGCAGCTGTAGCCAAACATGTCCTTAAAAGGACATGTTTCGCTCATTCTTGGGTTCACCAAGCTTTCGTCCGGTTGTCATCGCGTCCGCCGCCCTGCTCAATTTGCATATTTTTATATACTTGACTGCATCTGCCGCCTATTATTTTAAATAAATTTGCATACCCTTGCATTTCTTACTGCGTCCGCCGCTCACCGCCTACAGTACCCCCGCTGCCCATCAGTGCCAGGTGTCCGACCGCCCCGGTTCGTGAATTAAACGTTGGAGTTTCGCCTCCCGCTCGCTCCCGCTCCCTCCCGCTCGCCGCCGCTCGCCGCCGCTCGCCGCCTAGGACGTTTGAGGATTGCATCCCCCGCTCCCAGTGCCAGAAGACCGAAAGCATCCAGGGACTTGCCGCCCGTTGCGTCGTAATCGCTTGAGAAACAGGACTAGGTGAGTCTTCTCAGGGGATTATTGTTATTTGTGGGTTATTTGTTGGGAAATCCTTCCTAAGTCGGTTTCCCGAGGTTTCCACAGATAAGTAGGGCCTCCACCTCTCAGGTTCGGGCTAAAGGGGGGCTGTCTGGTTCATAATCGGGTCCCATAATTTAGGTCACTTCACGGGTGACCCTGTCCCCACTCTCACTGAGTAGGACTCGGGGATTGTCGCACCTAGCCTGGCAGCGTTGTCCGTTACCCTACAGCAAGACCCCAAGGACAACACAAGAGAACCAACTATAGACCTCTCTATAGCCATCATTTGCCAGGTTAGGCCCCAACGCCAACTTGGGGAAGCCTGGGGAAAATGCCAGTATCCATCAGGAGTCACAGCCTATTACTCACT